>LR738710.1:824558064-824581499 GCA_902687465.1 Secale cereale
GTGACCACGGCTTCCGGGGTGGTGGCACCCCATCTTCCTCTCTTGAACCACTTCATGTACTTTGACTTTTCTGTGGCATCTTCGGCAATGCAAGCCGCCTTGAATATTTCAAACTGCGCTTTAATTCTCGGATTATACTTTACAATCTCGGAGTAGGGTTCCTTTTTATCGATGATCCTTGCTTTCACCCTTACTTTCCAGGCGGCCAACGCGTCGCTAAACTTGGTCATAGTGTGTTTGTTTATCATCTTCATTGTTGGGTCTTTATTTGGATCAGTATATTTGATTTCATCCTGACCCGGGAACAAGAATACCTCATGCAGCTTCGCTAGGAGGGAGTGCTTCATATTTTCTATCTTCTTTCATGGCATGCACATTACAAGTGTTGTTAGTGTTGTGTAGTTTCCCACACTTATATTCTGTCTATGTTGCTTTGTCTTAAACATATATGATTTGAATTGTCTCTATCTTGATTTGGCAACATAAACTAGAATGATATAGACCATATAGTGACCATACTACATGGATATATGTTTGTTTCATGTTGTTATCCTATCCACCTTACAGTGACGATACGATATATATATATATATATATATATATATATATATATATATATATATATATATATATATATATATATATATATATATGTTTGTTTCATGCTATTATCCTATCCACCTTACAACTGAACTTGTCGTGGTTTTGTCACGGCAGATGTCCTAGCATAAGGACTTAGTCCTGGAGCCATCGCTACGGGTTAGTTTAAAGGGGTTAAAGCGGAAAAAGGACGCAAGGGATTTTATACTAGTTCGGCCCCTTACAATGAAGGTAAATGCCTACGTATAGTTGGTGTGGTATTGCTAGGGTTTCGATGACTAGGGAGCGAATCCGCTTTGCCTATGTCTCGAGCTGTTGTTTCTTTCCCTGAACCGCCGTCGGGTCGTATTATATACATAGGATGACGCCCGGCCGGCTTACAGAATCCCGAGGCCGGCTCATAAACGTGCCCGTCTCGGTCTCTACTTTACCTATCTTACAATACAAGTTACACACCGTATGACGGTTTATATCTACGGGCCCTAATATCTTTTGGGCCCTGGGCCTTTAATCTTCTATAGTAAAACGCCATATTCTATGTCTTGATGGGCTTCATAGGAGTAATTCGTCGTAGGCGTAAACTGGCCCCACCTGGGCGGTTTATACCTAATAGTTATATCCCTGACATTAGGCCCCAGATTGATTTGAACCTGTTCATGTCAATCTTCAACACTTCGGGAAAAGCTTGTCTTCCGTGCCTCCAAATGACCTTGTAAACCGCAATGACGTCATCCTCCATGATCATGTTAAACCGCCATGACATCACATGTTCATTAAAAACATGTATATGCTTTAGCCTTTATTTATTAATCCTCTAAAGACCGAGGCGACAGCTCCTCCCTATATCCATTTTTCAGGCTCCTTGATTCATGCGCCTGCCGTTTATCCCTTCGGCTTATAAATAGGGCGAGGGGTCTTTTTCTTTTTCCTCCCCTTGCCTCTTCATCCTTCTTCTTCCTCACACCTCCTCAGTGCCAAAGCACCGCCACCGCCGTTCGGCCTTCGCGTCTACTCCAACCCAGGCCGCTGCATCAACCTGTTTTGACCAGAGTTTCCTCGGCGCGCCTCCGCATCTGAGAGCTCCAGTAAGTCCTTTCTGCGCTTCTCCTATAAATCTCGTTAGGGTTTCTTCCGCGAGTTCATCAAAGCCACTGTGTGGTTCTTCCCTGTTCTTCATCATGGCTTCGATGGCAAGCGAAGATCTGATGCTTTTGTACGCGTTTGTAGTGATAACCCTCCTTTCTTATCATTAGCGTGCTTGTCTTTTAAAGTAATCCCCATCTAGGTCTGATGAACTGCTGCAGTACCTGTCCAAACTAAGTCTGAATATACCTGAATTTATTGACACGCTGTAGATCTGTAATTCTGTTGTAGATCTATGAAACTTGTTTTCCATAACTTTAGATCTGCTTCTTTCGTACTCTCATCGGCGGTTTAACTTTTAGAAAAATCATAATCCGGTAGGTAGCATTAGGCCCCACTTAAACTGTCGTTGCAGCTGTCCTTATAACACTTCCAGTATCTAGCTCCGGTTAATTATTGTGTATATACCTCAATACCTGTCGACGTTTTATATCTGTCAACCATGAATCATAAACCGGCCTTTATCTTTAATTTCAGCTTTTTCCTTTGAAATGGCTAAGCAAGCCAAGCAATTTTATTCCTGCAACTGGGTTCCGTCCTGGGTTACTGAAGAAGAACTGAACGGTTTAATTGAGGTTGGCGCCTTAGCCAAAAAAGATGTCATCCATTGGAGAATCCCTGGTCCGGAAAACCCTCCTGAACCCAAAGATAGAAGTAGTTATATTTGTTGATCACTTGGCCCGAGGGTTTAGCCCTCCCAAATCAAAATTCTTCCGTGATGTGCTGGCTAGCTTACAACTCCACCCTCAAGATATTGGACCAAACTCTGTGTCCAATATTTGCAATTTTCAAGTATTCTGTGAGGCTTATTTGCAAGAGGAGCCCATAGTTGAGCTGTTCAGAGGTTTCTTCCACTTGAACTGTCGTACAGAATTTACAAACGGACCCAACACCGAGCTTGGCGGGATGTCCATTCAGAAAAGAAAAGATGTCAGTTTCCCCCACGCCAAGCATCATAGCCATCCTAAAGACTGGAATTAGACCTGGTTTTATTGTCAAGATACATCTCCAGTTGGTGAGAATCCTCTGCCGGGTTATCGTCCGCATCAGCTTTCCAACCATCATCCATTTCCGCAACGGCTTAGTGCCCAAGAGCGATCCAAGTATGCCCCACAGCTTTCAAAGCTTCGGGCCTTTATTGCGAACGGTTTAACAGGCATCGACTTTGTTCGTTGCTGGATTTCTTGGAGCGTTTTACCTCTAAGCCGGCGCCCCGGTTTGATGTGCGAGTACACAGGGGACCCAAAAGACCCTCAATGTCATACTGAGGTTTTGCTAACAGAAAATGAAATCAATGAATCTGTTAAGAAGATATTGGATGAACCGGTGGTTGTCTGCAACAAAACTAGGATGGCTCCCTTCTGCGAATCCAATAAACCGCCAGCTGTAAATATCCTTATAACTTTTTGCTTTATTTCAATCTGTGAAGTATCCTTTCTAAAACTCATCAATTCATGACAGGGTAATGATCCATTCTGGATGAGGAAAGCTCAAGATAAACCGGCAAAGGTATCTCGCCCCAAGACCAAGGCCATCAAGAAGACTGTCAAAAAGAAAACTGCTGAATCATCCGAGTTAAACATTGAGGATGATGAACCGGCATCAGAGGTAGAACTTGACTCCCTTGGCTCCCTTTTCTTACACCTCATTGACAATGATTATATTCAGGAAAACGTTGAAGGCAGCCAAGCTGATGATGTAGAGGTAATTATCCTTTCCACCGGTTCAGATCCTCTGCCAACACAGAAAATCCGTCAAGCAAACCAAAAAGTAAATTTTTCTCACCCTTTAGCTTACTTGGACCCAAACTTTATTTTGAAGAAGCAGCAACATGAAGCTCGCCGCACAACTCGGCACAGCGGCCAAGTAATCACTTCCACCGGCTTGCCAAATACTCCGACCCGGAAGCGTCGATCAAAGGTCTTATATATACCTGATGTTCTTTATCCCAAAGCAGGACATTTCCGACAACCTCTTAATTCATCTGATTCCAACTATCGGGAGACCCCTCATTCATCGTCAGGCGATTCAACAGCCACCCAGCTTCCACCTCTCAAGACCGTTCCTGGGTGAGCTTTTATTTTACTGTTAACTTGTATGTTTAGTTCACGCACTAACTTTTACCTTTATCTTTATCACTAGGCCAAAACCTAGAAAGAAGGCCAAATTGAGTAAACCGGCTGATGGTGATGCAATCCCTGAACCGGAAAAAACTCCAGAGCCGGCAGAAGAAAATGCTGACGCCTTGCGTGATGATCTGCCAGCACCGGATCATGATAGTTTTGCTGAACAAGAAGCTGCGCCAATGGATCTTGGTGATAAACAAAATAGCCCAGTCCGGACCAGTGATAACCCGGCAAGCCCAGCCAAAGCTGCTGTTGATACATCGGAAGATGTTATGATTACTAGTTTCGGCCACACCACTCCTGGCGAGCCTGTTGCCTTGGTAAAGCATAATCCCAAGGAGGAAGTTTCTGGAATGAACAAGGGCAAGTGGAATGCCGACTTATCGAGCTATGCTCATCTCAGCGCCCAGGACCTTCACTCTGGATATCTAAACCGGATGTACACAAGCCGTGACTATGAAGCAGGTTTGGTGAAACTAATGAAGGAACGATATGAGGTAAATGTTGCTTGACTTCTGCAATATTGTTTCTTTTTTCGTCAACTCTTTGTACCAGCTCCATTGTAGCCACCAAGGGACGGTTTATCTCTTCGAGATGAATCGGGACTTTTAGAACATCAGGTTTATAGTTTTTCGCTTGTGTAGCCCCCAAGGGCCGATTTATCTTCTCAAGATGAACTGGGACTTTTTTGTCCTGTAACTTTACTTTGAACCAATATGCATTAGCCCCCAACTGCCAGGAACAATACTTGTATTGAGCTTGGGACTTGTAAAAAACTTCTGATAACAGCAAATATGCATTAGCCCCCAAGTGCCAAGTGTATAACTTGTTATGTGTTTGGGACTTCCAATATAATTCGCCAACTGATGATATGTATGTCGCTTATAGACTGATCTGAGTCAGAAGGAATCTCAAACCGCTGACCTTCAAGAGAACCTTAAGTTCCAACAAGCAGCAACCTCCAAAGCCAAGGATGAGTTGACCAGTGCTTTGGCAAGTATGGAAAAACTAAAAAGAGACTTCCAGAAGGAGCAGGTGGATTGGGATACAGAGAAATCCGCTTTGAAGAAAAGGGCTGATGACGCAGAGGATGCCCTTAAACCAGTGGCAGAAGAGCTATCTGGCTTAAAGCGTCAAATAAATGCTATGACCACTGCTGTCTTTGGTAAGCACCCTTATTATAACTCTGAATATGTATCATCCCATAAATTGTCGGTTTAACAATGGTTTCACTGATGCAGGAAAATGTACTGCCCATTTAGGCTCTGACATGCAGAAGAAGCTGAAGGCTACCTATACACTTATAGAACAAATTTATACTGGCGCGCAGCGAATCATTTGTACTGCCGCTCACAACAAACCGCCCCCAACTTTGATCAAGGAAACCCTAGAAAAGTTGTCAATGTTGCCCGCCCGGTTTGAAGAGCTTAAGAGATCGGCTGCAAGGGCAGGTGCTTTGACTGCACTAACTCGGGCGATAGCATGGGTACCCGACCTTGATCCGGCTGACGTAGTGAATGGTTATCCAAGCTTGAAAGAGGATGGATCAGAATTTAACAATGATGATATTTGAGCTTTGACGAAGGAAATGCGGCCCTTGGCCAGCAAGTTAGCTGAAGAAGCTGATCTGTCCCATTACCAGGCAGTTTATGACACTGACAACAAACGGGTTAATGCGCCGACTCATGACGTGGAAGATCTCATCACGCCCATCTGTAAGCACACTTACGCTCCTGATGTTGAACCCTCCGAGCTTATAAACGATGAAGCTGTTTTCCAAGCCCTAACTGGGATCAATTGGGCAACCACTGACTTCCAGCTACTGGATGGAGACGAGGAGGAGGAAACGGCGCAGGGTGATCTGCAGCCGTCTGGCCGGGCTGGTGAGGAGTCATGAACCGGAGCCGGTTTTAATCTTCGACATACCGTAACACTTGGTGAACAACTGTTATTCTTTTGGGCTGCAAAACGCCTTGTAATAGGCTAGCTGAAAACACTTGGTCTGTTATGCCATCGTGCATATTCCCTTTGCATAACACTGCTTAATCTGGTATCCTTATAATATGTCTGCCTATTCTTCTGAACAACTTTACTCAACCTGTTTCTGCATAGAACAAGTTTAAAGTGTCGTGGCGGCTCATCGCCGGACGGGTCGTAATGCCCAAACACATGACCTAGGTTTATAACCCAGGCTGCATTTTGAAATAAATAAATATGAAATAGATCATACCTGTGATATTGAATCACATCGTTGGTTTTACCAACATTTGTAGTAAGGGTGATAATCCTAAATTGCGAGTATTGATGACTTTTGCAGTACTTACTGGTTTATGATAAAACCATATCGGGTTGTGATAAACACCAGATTATACTGATATGATACTTGCGATTTGTAATCAAACCAGACCAGGTTAATAAAGACTGGTTTTACTTGATGGTGGTGACTTATAGTCAACCACTAGGCCGAGTCAGTAAATATCGGTTTTACATAAAAAAGGTGTCGTAAGTCACAAAGAGAGAAAACAACTTATCAGAAAATCATGCAAGGCTTTTTATGGGCTGTCAGGCCTAAATTCGAGGCTTTTCATGGGCTGCCAGGCCACTGAGTTAAACCATTTCACGAAGCCTGTTAAGATGGACCTCACATTAACCAATCGTCGTTTTAACGTTGACAAGTTCAGGGTCTATGTAAGATTGACTTGTCAAGCGTTCGACGGGTCATACCAGGTTTACCTGGACGGAGTGACTTACTTGATGCAGGCAGGTTAACCCGGGGTTTTAGGTGCATGCACCTGGCTACAAAGCCTGGCTTGATAGCCTATTACAAGGGCCTTAAAAGCTCTTTGTCGCTGTGCAACAAGAGCCCCCAAGTAACATTGTGAGCTGTGCTCAATGGGTGCCTATGTTTGAGTTGTGCCATGCATCAAAATCTCTTTTTCCCCTTATCATCGTGTTGGCTTGATAGCCGGATTACCGAAGTAACCAGAGCTGTGCTCTTATGATAATATTGGCTTGATAGCCGGTTTAAGAGGGCCATGAGAACTCCCTTTTATACACAGAAGCCCCCATGTGACAAACTCTTATGGAAAAAACAGCAGAGGCCCCGCTTTAACAGGGATGCCGGTTTATTATATTGATCATAATATATACATTGTGAATATATGTACATAAAGGGAGCCTATGGCTTAGGCATAGTAAGGCCGAAGATGAGCAATGTTCCACAGTAGTTGGGTCTCCTCCTCCGCTGTGCGTGAGTCCTTGTGTTCTCGAATGTCGATGAGGTAGTATGACCCGTTGTGCATATTCTTGTTGACCACAAAGGGTCCTTCCCAAGGTGGGGATAGCTTGTGCATATCAGTCTGGTCCTGGATGAGCCAGAGCACCAGATCGCCTTCTTGAAAAGTTCTGGTTCTAACCCGGCGACTGTGATATCGACGCAGATCTTGCTGGTAAATTGCCGACCGAGCTGCTGCAATGTCACGTTCCTCATCCAACCGGTCGAGTGCTTCTTGTCGTGCCTTCTCGTTGTCAGCTTCAACATAAGCCGCCACGCGAGGCGAATCATGACGGATGCCACTAGGGAGAACAGCCTCTGCTCTGTAAACCATGAAAAAAGGCGTGTAACCCGTAGATCTGTTTGGCATGGTGTTGATGCTCCATAATACGGAAGTTAAATCCTCCACCCAGCAACCCGGCGTCCTCTGTAACGGAACCATAAGCCGGGGCTTGATGCCTCTCAAGATCTCTTGATTGGCTCTCTCAGCTTGACCATTAGATTGAGGGTGAGCCACTGAAGATACGTCAAGCCGGATATGCTCTCGTTGACAAAATTCTTCCATAGCCCCCTTGGACAGCTTAGTGTCGTTATCAGTTATAATGTTGTGTGGAAAGCCAAACCGGAAAATCACCTTTTTGATGAATATAACCGCCATAGCTGCATCACACTTGCTGACTGGCTCTGCCTCCACCCACTTTGTAAACTTACCAACCGCCACCAGAAGGTGGGTCTTCTTATCTGGAGATCTCTTAAAGGGCCCAACCATATCTAGCCCCCAAGTCGCAAACGGCCAAGTGATTGGAATCATCCTCAATTCTTGAGCCGGTACATGAGCACGCCTTGAGAATTTCTGACAAGCATCACACCTTTTGACCAAATCTTCAGCATCAGCATGAGCCATCAGCCAATAGAAACCGTGACGAAAAGCTTTAGCTACCAAGGACTTTGAACCGGCGTGGTGACCACAATATCCTTCGTGGATCTCCCATAGAATCTCACGGCCTTCATCCGGAGATACGCAACGCTGAAAAACCCCTATTACACTGCAATGATGTAATTCTCCATTGACGATAGTCATTGACTTGGACCGCCGGATTATCTGCCTGGCCAAGATTTCATCCTCTAGTAACTCGCCTCGGTTCATATACGCCAAATATGGGACTGTCCAATCTGGAATAGCATGAAGCGCTGCCGCCAATTGAACCTCCGGATCAGGAACAGCCAAGTCCTCCTCTGAAGGTAACTTAACCGACGGATTATGCAAAACGCCCATAAAAACATTAGGTGGAACCGGTTTACGTTGGGAATCCAAACGGCTTAATGCGTCCACCGCTTCATTCTTTCGCCGGTCCACATGGTCCACCTGACAACCCTTGAAGTGTCCAGCGACAATATCCACTTCTCGGTGATATGCCACCATGAGTGGGTCCTTAGAATCCCAGGTGCCAGATACTTGTTGAGCCACCGGGTCCGAGTCGCCAAAGCACTTAACCCGGCTTATATTCATCTCCTTAGCCATTCGAAGACCGTGGAGGAGAGCCTCATATTCTGCTGCATTATTAGTGCAAGGGAACATTAAATGAAGAACATAACAAAATTTATCACCTCGTGGGGAAGTTAATACGACTCCAGCCCCCGAGCCCTCCAATTGCCTGGATCCATCAAAGTGAATAGTCCAGTACGTGTGATCCGGCTTTTCTTCCGGCGCCTGTAATTCCATCCAATCATTCTTGAAATTCACAAGTGCTTGGGACTTGATTGTAGTTTGAGGCACATATTTTAACCCGTGAGGTCCAAACTCAATGGCCCACTTGGCAACCAGGCCAATTGCTTCTCTGTTTTGGATTATATCTCCCAGAGGGGCAGAGCTGACCATAGTGATGGGATGACCCTGAAAATATTGCTTGAGATTTCGGCTTGCCATGAAGACTCTATACACCAGCTTCTGCCAATGCGGATACCTCTGCTTAGACTCAATAAGCACCTCGCTTATGTAGTAAACTGGCCGTTGAACTGGATATTGTTGGGGAACGTAGTATTTCAAAATTTTCCTACGATCACGCAAGATATATCTACCAGATGCATAGTAACGAGAGAGGAGATTGTGTCTACGTACCCTCGTAGACCGAAAGCAGAAGCGTCTAGTGAAGCGGTTGATGTAGTCGAACTTCTTTGCGATTCAACCGATCAAGCACCGAACGTACGGCATAAAAATTGTATAATCATCCACAAATTCAAACCATGTGTAGGGCAATTACGTATCACTAATTTCATCCTCTCCCAAGCTTGTGCAACATGCTCATGATCAAGTTGATTAAAATTCATAATATCGTTTCTAAGAGAGATTATCTTAGTGGGAGGAAAGTACTTAGAGATAAAAGCATCTTTGCACTTATTCCATGAATCAATACTATTTTTAGGCAAACAAGAGAACCAAGTTTTAGCACGATCTCTAAGCGAAAAAGGAAATAGCTTCAATTTACCATTATCATTGTCTACATCTTTCTTATTTTGCATATCGCACAAGTCCACAAAGTTGTTTAGATGTGTAGCAGCATCTTCACTAGGAAGGCCAGAAAATTGATCTTTCATGACAAGATTCAACAAAGCAGCATTGATTTCACAAGATTCAGCATTGGCAGTAGGAGCAATAGGAGTGCTAATAAAATCATTAGTGTTGGTATTGGAAAAGTCACACAATTTAGTATTGCCTTGAGCCATCGTGACAAACAAACAATCCAACATGCAAGCACACAAGAAGCAAGCGAACGAAAAAGAGGCGAATAGGAAAAAGGGCGAATAAAACGGCAAAGGTGAAGTGGGGGAGAGGTAAACGAGAGGCAAATGGCAAATAATGTAATGCGAGGGAGAAGAGTTTGTGATGGGTACTTGATATGTCTTGACTTGAGTGTAGATCTCCCCAGCAACGGTGCCACAAATCCTTCTTGCTACCTCTTGAGCAAGCGTTGGTTTTCCCTTGAAGAGGAAAGGGTGATTCAGCAAAGTAGCATAAATATTTCCCTCAATTTTTGAGAACCAAGGTATCAATCCAGTAGGAGACTACACGCAAGTCGCCTAGTACATGCACAAACAATCAAGAACCTTGCAACAAACGCAATAAAGGGGTTATCAATCCCTTCGCGGCCACTTGCAAAAGCGAGATCTGATAAAGATAATAAGATAAGTATTTTTGGTATTTTTGTTGTATAGATAGGAAAATAAAGATTGCAAAATAAATAGTAAACTAGAGTTGTAGATCGGAAACTTATATGATGTAAAGTAGACCTGGGGGCCATAGGTTTCACTAGTGGCTTCTCTCATGATAGCATATATTACGGTGGGTGAACAAATTACTACCGAGAAATTGATAGAAAAGCACATAGTTATGAGAATATCTAGGCATGATCATGAACATAGGCATCACGTCCATGTCAAGTAGACCAAAATGGTTCTGCGTCTACTACTATTACTCCACACATCGAATGGTATCCAGCATGCATCTAGAGTATTAAGTTCATAAGAACGGAGTAACGCATCCACACATCGACCTCGATGGCAACAATGCAATTCGTGTCGGTTCCCTTTCTGTCACTGGGATCGAGCACAGCAAGATTGAACCCAAAGCTAAGCACTTCTTTTATTGCGAGACAGATCAATCTAGTAGGCCAAACCAAACTGATAATTCGAAGAGACTTGCAAAGATATTAAATCATGCATATAAGAATTCAGAGAAGAACCAAATATTTTTCATAGATAATCTTGATCATAAACCCACAATTCATCGGGTCTCGACAAACACACCGCAAAAAGAATTACATCGAATAGATCTCCAAGAACATCGCGGAGAACTTTGTATTGAGAACCAAAGAGAGAGAAGAAGCCATATAGCTAATAACTATGGACCCGAAGGTCTATGGTAAACTACTCACACATCATCGGAGAGGCTATGGTGTTTATGTAGAAGCCCTCCATGATCGAACCCCCTCCGGCGAAGCACCGGAAAAGGCCCCAAGATGGGATCTCACGGGTACAGAAGGTTGCGGTGGTGGAAAATTGGTTTCGTGGCTCCCCTCGAAGGTTGCGGCGGTGCAAAAAGAAGTAGGTCGGTGGAGCTACGAGGGGCCCACGAGGGTGGGGCGCGCCTACCCCCCTGGGCGTGCCCTCCTGCCTCGTGGCCGCCTCGTTGCTTCCTTGACTTCCACTCCAAGTCTCCTGGATTGCATTTGTTCCAAGAAAGATCCTCATGAAGGTTTCGTTCCGTTTGGACTCAAGTTTGATATTCCTTTTCTGCGAAACACTAAAATAGGCAAAAAAAAACAGCAATTGGGTTAGTCCCAATAATAATATAAAAGTGTATATTAAAGCTCATTAAACATCCAAAATAGATGATATAATAGCATGGAACAATCAAAAATTAGAGATACATTGGAGACGTATCACCGACACACGGCGTGGAATAAGATGTGTATTGTGTGGCACCTCTCCTCACATATATATAGGTGTGGGAGGGGAGGAGGCAGCCCCTAGGGCGCTCCAAGTGGTGCAGCGGCGTCCCTAGGGATCCTCCCTTAGGTGCGCCCCCTGTCAAATATTGGCACAAGTGGGAAGGAAAGGGGGAGGTGCCCCTTCTTTCCTTCCTCCCCTCTCCGGGATATGGTAAGAGGAGATGGTGCCTTCCCCTTCCATCTAATTGGGTGTGGCTGCCTTAGGGGGGCGGACCAACCCATGTGGGCTGGTGTGCTACCCTCTACTTGGCCCACTAAGGCCCAATACTCTCCCGATGCTCCGGAACCCCTTCCAGTATTCCAATAACTTTCCGATGCATTCTGAAACCATTTCGGAGACCAAATAGCATCGTCTTATATATCAATCTTTACCTCCGGACCATTCCGGAGCTACTCGTCATGTATGTGATCTCATCCGGATTCCGAACAACATTCGGTCACCAAACCACATAACTCATATAATACCAAATCGACATCGAACGTTAAGCGTGCGGACCCTACGGGTTCGAGAACTATGTATACATGACCGAGAAACCTATCCGGTCAATAACCAATAGCGGAACCTGGAAGCCCATATTGGCTCCTACATATTCTACGAAGATCTTTATCGGTAGAACCGTTATGACAACATACGTAATTCCCTTTGTCCGTCGGTATGTTACTTGCCCGAGATTCGATCGTCGGTATCTCTATACCTAGTTCAAGCTCGTTACCAGCAAGTCTCTTTACTCGTTCCGTAATACATCATCCCATGACTAACTCATTACTCATTTGCTTGCAAGGCTTATTATGATGTGTATTACCGAGAGGGCCCAGAGATACCTCTCCGATACTCGGACTGACAAATCCTAATCTTGATTCACGCCAACCCAACAAAACACCTTCGGAGATCTCTGTAGATCATCTTTATAATCACCTAGTTACGTTGTGAAATTTGATAGCACACAAGGTAATCCTCCGGTATCCGAGAGTTGCATGATCTCATAGTCAAAGGAATATGTATTTGACATCAAATGTTAAGCTAACGGATGGGTCTTGTCCATCACATTATTCTCCTAATGATGTGATCCCGTTATCAAATGATAGCTCATGTCCATGGTTAGGAAACCTTAACCATCTTTGATTAACGAGCTACTCTAGTAGAGGCTTACTAGGGACATGATATTTCTTTATGTATTCACACGTGCATTTAGGTTTCTGGTCAATACAATTCTGGCATGAATAATAAACCTTTATCATGATTAAGGAAATAAAATAATAACCATTTTATTATTGCCTTTAGGGAATATTTCCATCACGTCACCAACATACATAACTCATATAATACTATATCATCGACAAATGTTAAGCGTGCAGACCCTACGGGTTCGAGAATGATGTAGACATGACTGAGACTCTCTCCGGTTAATAACCAATAGCGGGACCTGGATGCCCATATTGGTTCCTACATATTCTACGAAGATATTTATCGGTCGAACCTTTATGACAACATACGTAGTTCCCTTTGTCCGTCGATATGTTACTTGCCCGAGATTTGATCGTCGGTATCTTCATACCTATTTCAATCCTGTTACCGGTAAGTCTCTTTACTTGTTACATAATACATCATCGTCGAAGCAACATGTATTCGACATTAAGAAAGAAGTAGCAATAAACTAAACGATCACATGCTATGCTAACAGATGGGTCTGGTCCACCATATCATTCTCCTAATGACGTGATCCCATTATCAAACAACAACTCATGTCTATGGTCAGTAAACCTTAACCATCTTTTGGTCAACGAGTGATGTCTACACATGCTTCTACTCTTGTAGACTATGTTGGGCCTCCAACCGCAGAGGTTTGTAGGACAGCAGCAATTTCCCTCAAGTGGATGACCTAAGGTTTATCGAACTCAGGGAAGTAGAGGTTGAAGATGGTCTCTCTCAAGCAACCCTGCAACTAAGATACAAGAAGTCTCTTGTGTCCCCAACACACCTAATACAACTAGGAGTTGTATAGGTGCACTAGTTCGGCGAAGAGATGGTAAAATATGGATGATAGGAGTGGCAAAGCAAAGTAATATAAATCTGTAATAAAAAGTGCAGCAAGCAAACAAGTGGTAAACGTGAGCACAAATGGTATTGCAATGATGGAAACAAGGCCTAGGGATCATACTTTCACTAGTGGCAACTCCCAACAACATTAACATAATCGAATCACATGATATTTCCCATAAAACATGCAATGGAGACGCACCCGGAGGTCATTCCTTCGTGGTCAAGAGAGGACGAGAATTATGTAGGGCTACAAAAGCACACCTCAAAGTTCGTAATTCTCAATCTAAAGATTTCCCAATGTCACCACGGCCATCCAAAGAGAGTCCCACAATCACCACAACATATCTAAAGGATAGTCAAAGACAAGCACCAAGAGACTCTCAATCTTCAATCAACACACAAGAGAGGAAATCACTCATGAAAATATTTTTCTAATCCATGTCCAATAGACCGCTGTCACCTTGGTCTCGGGGATTATACTAGATAAAGACAAGTGAGTACATCAATCCAATACATAGAGGAGGGGGAAATATCATGGGATCACCCTAGATTAACATAGCCTATGATCACAACGAAGATCACATCATGGGAGAGAGAGATAACCACATAGCTACACGTACGAGCCCTCGGCTCCGGAGAAGACTACTCACACATGGACATGGTGAGGAGGAGGTTGATGATGGTGTTGATGGAGAGGTGCAGCCTCGCGAGGAGGAGACGGCCGGCGGCAGCCACGGCGGCGGCCCTCGGGGCGGCGGCTCCTTGGCCCCCCTTCTTCCTTGTGGATGGTGCTGCAATGGTGCTGGTCCTCCCCTCCAAGACGGCGGCTCGGGAGGAGGAAAATTCGTGGCCCTTGGTGACCTAGGTTTCCTCTCTTTATATAGACTCTCGGATTCCCGTCATCAGATTTTTGGCCTCAGTAAAATGGGCTTTACTCGGCCGTCCGGACTCCGATTTGGACGAATTTTATATCCGGAAGCATCGCCTCGAAATTCGCCACAACTTTCGCAACTAGACTTTTTCCGTTTGACGTCGTCTTCGGTCCGGAACGTGACCATCTTTAAAAAAACATTCTCGGACAGATTTCAGGAAAGTCAGAGTCCTACTCCAATACGACTCCTTTTGCGTTTTTGTCAATTTCCAAGTAATTCCTACACAATAAAGTGTAAAACTAGAACATTGTGCACTTTTGCAACCATTAGTAGGTTAGTTCAAATATGATCAAAAAGTGTATGGAAGTGCATAAATATCATAGCAATATCACACAAAAAGGGCATGGAGCAAGCAGAAATTATAGAAACGTTTTGGACGTATCAACGAGCTAGTCTAGTGAGGCTTACTATGGACTTGGTATTTGTTTATGTATTCACACATGTATTTAAGTTTTCATTCAATACAATTATAGCATGAATAATAAACCTTTATCATGATTAAGGAAATATAATAATAACCACTTTATTATTGCCTCTAGGGCATATTTCCAATAGTATTCTAAGCTTCCAAAGGTCACGATCTGGCCCGGGACTCAACGATCAAATGGCCGGCCGAGTCGGTGCAAAAGATCATGCTACCGAACACAAAAAGTTGGTTGCTTATATAAATGTTCCCGTTTCCACTATCGTAGTTGACCTGCAGATGAGCCATCGATCCTACTATTGATCTCATAGCGAAACTCTCAATGAAAGCACTGTGAAAACTGGCAGACCTCGGGGTAGGGGGTCTCGAGCTGGGATCTCGGACAGATGGTAACCAGAACAGAGAGACGATGTTTTACCCAGGTTCGAGCCGTATGAATGGAGGTAAAACCCTACATCATGCGCTTGTTTATATTGATGAAGATCTATCAAGTACAGGGTTGATCTACCTCGAGATCGTAATATGTGTCTAACTCTAGGGCTAGGTGAACGATATTGTGTTGATGTCCCTCTACGGGCTAAACCCTACGTCTTACATACACACCAGGTAGGGTATCTAGGATTAAAAGTTCGGCATCTAAGCACAAGGTGGCAGGAGTAATCTTCGAGCATACGGCAAGTCTTCGGTGGATGTAGTCTTTATCACGCCTCCTGCGTACAACCTCCGGAGTCCTCCGTGAGAATGAATGAGGGCCTATCGGCCCAATCCGAGGAGCATGGGCCGACTAGGTTAGCACCCCCTAATCCAGGACACCGTCGACAGTTGTGTATCTATAGAACGACATCTGCCTGCAAACATCTATAGTTAATGCTTCACCCAAAGACCAGCACCAAGACATGCATCTCTAAGTATTAAGCAACATGATATACAATTGATAATAATAATATACCCGCGGTCCTGACTCATCATTGGGATAACAATCAACCATCTTTTTATCATTAGTGGCACAAATGCAATTATAATCTTTTTTCACTTACGGTCCTCGAGATACTTCACTTACAAAGATTCACCCCTTCAATTGCACATAACTCCGATTACTGATTTTCATTTAAATTGTCCAATGTTTGAGTAATAAACAAGAGATGAACATACATATATAATACATGCAGAGCACACAAGATATATAATTTGGTAATAAAGTAATAATTCATCACATGACAAAAGATCATTGCGAAGCTGACATCATATTGTTCAAAATCATGTAGTGCAACTCATGTGATCTTTGTATTAAAGCATGGGAGAGAAGGTGCTTTTTCGACAAAGGTTGGATTTATTGGCTCAAAATGAAGCATCGAGAGGATACAAAATAAAATGAGCACACACCCGGCCTCTACATAGCTAGGATGCACACAACCAACACAACACACACACACATGAAAACACGTCATTACTCGCAAAGTCATATAAGACCGAAGCTATGTGTAGGCGAGAGAGAAAAAACCATCGCAAACGAATTCATGATTGGCAAACTACACCAATGACCATATCCTCACCAACTATCTCATGACACCGCATGGACGACAAGTTCTTCAACAAAAACACCTTCGGGAAGGGGTGAACTCAAGCACTATCGTTACTGCACCGACCACCAAAGCAAGAATCTAGATCTCACCCTGGAGAATCAATCCGAGCATATCCGAGCAATGCCGTCAACAAGGTAAGGATGTAAAAAACATCATCATTGCTAGGCATAACCAACTCGGGTGAGACCTAGGCTTTCACATCAGAGCTCAACTTGGGTGCTCAAATAACACCACCATCAAACATAAGTGTTATTGCCACCAGCTTTCCACGATCCCAACAGTTTGCAACCATCGCCGCTGCACAACCATCCCTCTGCATAAGACATTATCCATATTTGCATCTCATTGCCGGAGTCAACCATCAAATCTAGAAAGGTGAACTTTCCCAAAGATCTTTGGTGACGGCCTTCATGAAGCCGCAGGGATCAATACAACAGTGTCTATTTTCACCCTACCTGGCCGATCAGATCTGGATCACCACCACCAAACCGTGGACTTTGGCGCCGCTAGCCGGCCACCGCTCACGTAGCAAGGTCAACATGTCGCTATTGTAGTCCTCCTCCAAGTAGAAAGTCCAACGCATCCAACCACCAACGAGAAATCCGGTCATATCTGATTGAAGACCGATTCGCACATGGATGTCCCGCACAGCACCACCTAGCCTCCGAGTTCAGCACCACCCACCCAGCCCCAAGCCAAAAAGGCGAGGAGAACGGAGCTGCTACAATGTTTGGGGTCGGCACCCCGGCTTGCCTACTGTGATAGCCTGGCTTATTAGGGATGATACTACTCATATCAATAAGGAATTCCTTCTTTTCCGGAAGCCCATTCGGTTAGAATTCCAAAGTTAAGCGTGCTCAGCTTGGAGTAGTTTCAGGATGGGTGACCGACAAGGAAGTTGCTCCCGGGTGCGCACGAGTGAGGACAAAGTGCGCAGAAAAGACTAGTATTGATATGTGAGGCCAGTCTAGATCCCGCCAGGAGTAACGACCACTAGTGGGTGTGTCCGGGGCGTTACAAGTTGGTATTAGAGCCGACCATCGCGGTTACACGGATGTTTGCGGACAGGTGCGCGGTCATGTTGTTCATGACGTTTGTGACCCATCGTGGCACACGGCATGGCACATGTACCGGACTGATGCACAGACGTATGTGCCAAGAGGGAATGTTCCTGTGGCCCGACGAGGACGTCGGTTCCTCTGAGTGGGGATGTATGTGATAGTCTGGCTTACTAGGGATGATAGACTACTCATATCATAAGGAATTCCTTCTTTTCCGGAAGCCCATTCGGACAGAATTCTAAATTATTCCAAAGTTAAGCGTGCTCAGCTTGGAGTAGTTTAAGGATGGGTGACCGACCAGGAAGTTGCCTCCGGGTGCGCACGAATGAGGACAAAGTGCGTAGAAAATACTAGTATTGATATGTGAGGCCAGTCTAGATCCAGCGAGGAGTAACGACCACCGGCGGGTGTGTCCGGGGCGTTACACCTACGCCGGCGACACGCAACCTCCCCTAGCACTGAGCTAAGGGCCAAAGTCGTGCGCGCATTGGGCAAGCTAGATCGAGTCATCGCCGCCCTAGGAGAGGAGACCTAGGCCAATCCACCCTAGCCGAGCAGTTGGTGGCAGCAAAACACACATGGATATGCGTGCTCATCCACCATACAACAGCCATGCACGACCACGCGCCCACAGGGCCGCAGCTGGCGAAGCCGCCATGCCTCCATGCCCGGGAGGGAACCACCGCATCCATCGCAGGTCTCCCTTTCCACCTTTGGTGGCGGGGGCGCTGGAATGGGAAAGTTGCAGCGGCAGTCTAGGTACCCTGTGTCGCACCCGGTATACCAAATAGTTATGTTGATGATAATTATTGTTTTGCCGAGAGAGAAAGTGCTACATAGCTACAATTCGAAAACCGTAACCCCCGGGAGGTAGACTACTCACACATCACCATGGGAGCAACAAAGATCTATATTGATAAAGAAGGCGATGATTCTGCATTTCGATACTATAGTAAAACAGGGATGTAGGTCATTTTTGCCTCTGATCGCGAATTTGTGTTGGTTGAAAAATTATGATATAATCATGTTTTGTGGGGTATATAATCCAGGGAACAAAGGGGGGGCTTGTGGGCCCCACACGCCTCTCACACGTGATCTGCATTTGTGCCGCATGGCCTAGATGTGTGAGCCCTAGGGGCCACCCCCAGTTGCCTCCTTCTCGTACAGGTCCTGCCTTGGCGTAAAAATGTTATTTGGTTTTTTGTGGATTTTCTTATTATGAGAAATGCCCACTTTTCAGTAAAAACACAAACATACAGACAAAATCGGCCTTCCGACACTATGTTGATATTCTAGTATAAGCAAATGATAATGCATTGCATATTTAACAAGGATATGGCTGGAAAACTATCAAATTATAAATACATTTAGTATGGATCATGCAACAGCGTAACTGGACACTCCTCGTAGGCCACCCGGTTTCAGGCCCACTTACCTGAACTAGGTTAGTTTGTGACAGGATTTTTTAGTGTTATTCTTGTACGGAAAGTCCAACTGCCTCATATATAGATGAGAGATGACGACCTGTTACACAACACACAATAGAACAAATCAATCTACTACATTTTCATCTATTATTCTATCTCTCCCTAGTTTTTTATCCTCGTGTATCACACTCAACACGGTGGTCTCATGATGACTTGTACATGTGAGAAGTGCGGCCATTGTGGGGTTGGAGGATACTATGGTGTTTGAACTCATTAACGACCTCGTTGATCTCGTAAGTGGCTTCTTTGAGATGGAGCAACCATGGTGCCCGACACGACATGGAGGTCCGTAATCGCCCAATCCAACTGTCAGAGTGCATCAGGGATGTTGTCAATGAGTGCATGAGGGACAGCATCACACCTAGAACTTGAAGCGCAGCACCCACCTCACCAGCCAAACGTTCACTATCTTCATCATCTCACCACCAATCGTCTGAGACTGAGGCTCTGGTCATGCGGGGCATTAAGTGGATTCGGCGATGGCTCAATGGTTTCAATTTCAGTTTCAGAAAAAAAAAATCAGCACCAACTGAAATCAATGAAATTTCACCAAAATTCAGTGATTTCAGTTTCCACTTCAGCCAAATGACCGAAATATTCACATGAATTCAATTACAAATTTGGAAATTTGAAATATATTTTGAAAAATATATGAATTCATGTGTTGTACTGAAATTGCTGAAATATTTTGGCTGAAACGTAATATTTCAGTGTCTACCCGCATTACCGAAATTCAGTGAATTCCACCGAAATCTCACTGAAAAGTGAAAACCACGCTCAACATCCTGCTCATTGTCTAAAGCATGCATTCCCAATATTATCCAGTGTTTACTAGAGGTTCTAATATAAAATACTTAACAATGATTGGCGTTTCTACATATTCCAGAAAGTCCATTCGTATTCAAAAGTAAAAGTTTCCATTTTCTACATTTTTGATCTTTCAAAAATTGAACTAACTCTTTTGAAATACTTATTTTGTTTTCCTCTAAGGGTTTTTTTTGTAAATTTTCTAGATAACTTTTTAAATCTTTGTCTTACCGGTTGTTTAGTTGAGCTTCCCGTAATAACCTTTTTTACGGAAATCCAAAATAATATTTAACCATTGCCTGTTCAAAATACGCTAATAAGTCGTTTCTTGTAGTTTTCCAATTTTGTGTATGTTCAATGAGCTGTCATCTGTGTGAAAGTTGCCAACACTTCATCGTCAAAATAACTTCCAATTGAGCAAAAGGCAAATCCAACATATAGTTTTGTAGCTTGAGAGAAACATTCGATAAAGAGTTTTAAGTTCGAACATAGACTTTTGCAGCAGTTAAGAGAAAATTATTGGTGGTTTTCCTTTGCAGGAGAGGCACATGCACTAATGCTTTATCACGGTGTAGGTAGCTATCACATATATAGGCCACTACATGTATGCATGTATGCCTTTTACTGAAAAGAGGAACCACTTATACACGATGCATACTATAGCGCAGATGCATGAAGTAATTGGAGACCGAGGCAGAAGCAGCAGAAATATCGTGTTGAGAGAGACAGGCAGACACACAGACACACACACACACACACACACACACACACACACACACACACACACACACACACACACACACACACACACACACACAGAGTCTACACAACATATATGGTATAGTTTATCTGGACAACCGAAACAAAGCGAAGTAAAGAAAATAAAGATTCCGCAAAGACTTTGTTTGCTTGGGAGGCGCCTCACCTAATCATGTCGCCACTTGAAGGTAGCTAGCCACTATTAACACGAGCCAATGAGCGATGATCTCACGCTAATAGTTTAGGGCTCAACGGCATCTTTGCCAGGGTGGAAACCTTTAACAAAATGGTCATTAAAGATAAGCACTACACCTATTAGAGCCAATATTGTATTTATTAGCAGCTAGGTCATATGGACCCCGAATATGTAAAGTGACGACATCGGACGGCAAATGGGGGTGCAAATGGGAGGATGATAGAAGCTCTTATCGCCACAAAGGGTGTTGACCTAACTAAAGGAGTATGTGTAGGAGTATTTTTAAGGGTGAGAAAAATATTAACCGACCAAGAGTTGCTTGTGCAGTACATATATGATACACACACCCCTTGTGATTTTCTTTTGAGGGTCACACACCCCTTGTGATTGATAATGATTGGTTGGTCGCCCTTTTCAACTCGATAATCCAGTGGCTTAATCAAATGGTTAATTTGTCATGTCAAATCTATCTCTCCGATCGATCGATCGATCCCCCTCAGTCGTCAAATCCAGGTAGATTTCCTTAATCTAATTTATACATGGCCCCAGATGTGGCGTTTGATTTCATTTACCAGTAAAAAGTAGTGGTTTGGTATATGGACGTCGATGGATCCATGACTGATTCTCAGCTAGCGGAATCTATGGTCAATAATTAATCAGTACTCCTGTGCTATGACCTCTCTGAAAATGGTAGCGTTACCCAGGACAGGATTAATCACAAAAATTACCCTAGTTATAAGCTACTTTCGATCACCATCGATCGTCTCAGATCTCAGGTACGCACATAAATAAATAATACAGGGATAGCTTAGGCGATCATGCATCCACGGGCAAGCAATTACTACTGATTTGACTCTTGGCAGGCAGCTCGATCGATCTGCCTGCAGCGAGCAGCCGCCCGCCCGCCCTGCCGATCCGATGCTCACATGCCTGGACTCACGGAGGGTCGATGCTCATACGCTAGCCAGCCAGCTCCGGCGAACCAATCACCGCATGCCCCCGTGCCCGTCAGTCGGCGTACACAACGGACGGAGGCAGCTGCGGCACGAAGTGGGCCGCGGCGCGCGTACGTGCACGTGACGGCGTGGCCGGCCGGCGACCGGCGACCGGCGCACCGCATATGCGCTCACGTGCGCGCGCGTCCCATCGATCCTAGCCGTGGTCCATGGCTGCCGGCCCTCGAGATATTCGATCGGGAGCTTGTTGCAGCTAGCATGTAGTGCGTGCGTGCAGCATCATGGAGGGGAGGGGAGGGAGCTGGCCGGACAGTGAGGCCAGTCACTCACACTGTCGCACGTGCGGCGAGCCAGCCGAGGCGGCCGCATGTGCTTCCACTATCGCTCCATGCCTCGCCCCTCCACCATGTTGGTTGGTTGCCCAACGTGCGGCGCAGGAAGCGGGCGATCGGGCGGGCGGTGCGTCTCGCCACGGACAAAGGCATGGTTACGGTGAACGTGAACCATCGATCAATCATGGATCGGTGGTGGTGATTGGACCTCGGTAATGGGTACTTCACTCAAGGACTTGTTCTTCTCAAAAAAAAAGCCAATAAATGGTGCATTTAATTGACTCGAGATGAAATTCTAGTGAATACAAATATAACGAGCACACTCAGCTTCTGCACAATTAGGATGCACACAAACAACACCAACACACATAAATAAGCACGCCGGCAAAGACCAAAGTCGTACAATACCAAGGCAATTCCTAAGCGAGGAAAAAATCACCCGAAGCGATCCAAGCAACGATCAACAACCATATTCGCACCAAACATCTCTTCACAGCACACGTACAACGAGGTTCTTCAAGCGATGTATTCATGAAGGAAAACACACCCATGCGTTGTCATCATCGGATCCAACTACCAAAGGCCATATTCTAACTTTTCACCCCGAAGAAGCATATCCAAGCAATGCCTTCAAGAAGGTAACAACATAAAAACAACGCCATTGTCAGGTATAACTAACTCGTGTCAGACCTAGAGTTTTCGCCCCAGAACTCGAGACTGGGTACTCGAGAAGCACCACCAACTCGGAGTCAGTCATGTATTGTCGCCATCATTTTTCTTCGATCCCAACAGCTACATGTGATGAGCTAAGAATCTCATCATCGCCGCTGCATCACCATACCCTCTGCATCAAGTCGTCGTCCACAAAATTGCATCTCATCGTTGAAGACAAAACTACCGAAATGAGATCTGCCAAAACTAACAAAAAAGTCTTCCGGCTACATCTCACAATCCCGTTGTATGAGCAACCCACAGTAGCCCCCGGATCTAGAGAGATGAACACTCACAAAAGTATTACAATGGGCATCACATTCCGCAGCTCGAGAGGAAGATATATATGTTTTATGTAAAAAAAAATGAAGGACGCCAATATCTGGTGATCCATCGTGAGGGGAGAATGGTCCTGGGGATTGAATCGTTCGCAGGAGCCCTCCTTTCATATCAAACGTTTTCGCTCACTATTAGAACGAGCAACCATGCCGCAAA
>LR738710.1:824581576-824635047 GCA_902687465.1 Secale cereale
AAAAAAAAACGAGCAACCAGCGAATGTGTTTCTATCGTGACAATGAAGCAGAGCCAGCGTACCCTATCCTGGGCCAGAAATCAGCCCGTGTATCTTCCTAGCCAATTTTTTTAAATGGGCCTATTTGTATTCTTGATCTACTATTTGACTATTTTCCCCTACCCAGATTATGGTTGTGCTATTAGCAAAACAACTAAAAATTGCCATGACAATTAATCAAAACAACTAGCCGTGGCAAAGTAAAATTTCATGGTCCAATTAATAAAACTGACATCGAGTAAATAATAAACATGGAATGATCAAGAATATAAACATGCCCAGATCCAAAATATTAAAATTGACATGCTTCTATATTTTTCTACTCCCTCCGTCCCAAAATAAGTGACTCAACTTTGTACTAGCCCTCCGTCCCAAAAAAAAGTGACTCAACTTTGTACTAGCTTTAGTACAATGTTAATACAATCTCGAGTCACTTATTTTGGGACGTAGGGAGTATGTCATAACAAAAAAATCAATCAAAAAGGGAGAATTGCCAATGATCCAAAAAATTGAAATTGTCATGAAGAAAATGAAAAACTTTAACACAATATAGCAAAAAAATGCCATGCCATTCAAAAATGACATGGTCCAAATAAAAAAATTGCCATCGAATAAATAATAAAAATAACATAGACTAGATAATAAAAATGCCATGCTGCCTGCACTAGAACTACAATAGTCTAATTAATAAAATTGTAATGGTCTAAAGGAGAAGAAAGTGGCATGCTAGCTTACTCATATAAAAATGGAGGTTTTTGGAATTTTGTTCGTCTGAAAAAAAACTGGCAATAAATTAGAGAAACCATCCCAACTTGTTTGACATAGCAATTTGGAGTGTTTTTGAACTTCTAAGCTTCGCCATGTGAGTATAACACAAAAATATGGCAAAAAATTTGAAAACATTTTCATGTGAGTACATGGAAATAAAAATATTAATTCCATGTAAACACCTATGACCAAAAAAAATTGCCATGATCTAAATGAGAAAAATGTTATGGTCTAAAATAATAAAAATGCCATATTCAAAAGAAAAAAAGGCATCGTACATGCACAGAAACTACCATGCTCTTACTAATAAAATTGTCATAGTCTAACAAAGAAATAGAAGTGCCATGCTAGCTTAGTAGTATAAAAACATGTCAAAATTTAGCACTTTTTTTCCTTCGAATAAAGATGGAAAGTTTAGATAAATCATAGAAACTAGTTTTGACGTGGCAAAAAGTGCAAAATATAGGTGTCCTGACGTGGCAGATTCACATTCATACATTTTCTTACATATTGTCAAAATAATTTGGTAAAAATGCAATGCACTAGTTTTCTAAAAATTATGACATGGCATATTCACATTCATAAGTTTTCCACACAGATTGCAATGCTTATGGATTGGTGAAACTAGACATCTTGGCGAACATGGTTCGTAGTTGCCATGTTCTTTTCATTTAGCTAGCTGTAAAAATGTCATGGAAAATTTAGATAAACCATGGCAAATAGTTTTGACATGGCAAAAGTGCACAGAAAAAAGTTCTCATGACCTGGCAGATTCACATTCATATGTTTTCCCATGGTTTTGTCAAAAATAATTTGATAAAAAATGTCACCTGCTGAACACACAAAATGACATCCCATGAACACACAAAATGACATCCCTTGAACACACAAAAATGCCACACCCCTGAATACTTAGTGGATTGAGTGAATACAGTGAGTGTAATAGTAGATTGCCATGATGTAAACATTAGTAGATATGCAATGTCCAAAAACAAATTGTTCTTAATTTTTTGTGGCTAGAAAACCAAAACAATTTTCAACGAAATTTTGCCATGTTCTAGATAACATCAAATATTCAATTGACTACTGCAATGATCAAACCCAACCATTACACAAGTGACTGCATATGGGTTCGGTAAGGCAAAAAAAAAAAGCACACGAACATATATTCAATTTTAATTCCAACAAAAAATTGGTTTTAGTTTAATTCTGAGTGTGCAACAAACAGTCAAAAAATGTGAGCACACACAGCTCAAGCACATACAACAGCAATTTCATTTCAAAATCAGTCTATGACATGACAAAGATAGCATGAGTACGAAGACTAAAAAATGGAGTGGTGGGGGCGAGCGGGGACCCCCCCCCCCCCAAATGATCGAGCAAACTTCGAACAGGTACGGGTGTGTTTGGTACAGTGCATGAGCTAAAAAAATTCCTTATCAACCCGCTTTTGGGTATTTGGTAGCCTGCACGGGGCCTCCTCAGTATGCATGAGCTCAGCCCAAATTTCCTCTTAGTATGCACGAAGAGAAAACACCCCAACAGTCGTTTGCTGATCAGCATGCAAGAAAGCAAGCGACAACGTGTTTTTGAAAATGTTCAGAATTTATAAAAAATAATTTAATTTTCAGAAAAATGTTCAAATTTCCTTAAAATATACATATTTTTTAAATTAGCTAAAATTTACAAAAATGTCCAGATTGTAAAAAATTGTCAAGATTTGCAAAAAATAGCGAATTTTAGATTTTTTTTTAATTTAAAAAAATCGGTTTTTTCTAATCCAAAAATGTTCAGATTTTTATTTTTAGAAAAGGTCAAAAATTATTTAAATTAAAAAACTTTTACAATTTCAAAAAACGTTTAAATTTTCAAAAATGTCACTTTTCCATGTTTCAAAAAAATGTTTGCATTTTTAAAATCTTTTGTTCACTTATTTGAAAATACCAGTTGCTACAGTATTGACCGACATGCCTAAAACAGATGCAAGCTGCCAAACAGAGTCTAAGCTTAGCATGTTTCAGCACATACACTGCTACCAAACAACAGTAAATGCATGTACTCAACATTTCTACACTCAGTATGTATCAGAGAAGAACAATCATGCTAGGTTGGGAATGCTACCAAACACATCCTACATGTCACTACCGATACAATCGCACGTATAGACGTACCCGGCACATGAAGAAAAGAAAAGGCCAATGTAATAGCCCATGTACATGGCCAGAATGGCAAGTTAGCCTCCGCCCTTGCGTCAAAATAAAATTAGCCTCCGCCCTAGTCTCCTGGAAGTTGCATTCACCCAAGATTAGCGTGTACGTGTGATTAGGAGTCATTGCCGCTATCCCATGCCCTTGTCGCCCGCCTGTCCTTGATTTATCTGCTCTCCATGCTCCTGTTGGGGAACGTTGCATGGGAAACAAAAATTTTCCTACGCTCACCAAGATCAATCTAGGAGATGCACATCTACGAGAGGAGAGTTGGATCCACATACCCTTGTAGATCGCGATGCGGAAGCGTTGCAAGAACGCGGATGGAGGAGTCGTACTCGCGGCGATTCAAATCGCGGAAGATCCGATCTAGCGCCGAACGGACGGCGCCTCCGCGTTCAACACACGTGCAGCCCGGTGACGTCTCCCACGCCTTGATCCAGCAAGGAGAGAGGGAGAGGTTGGGAAGACTCCATCCAACAGCAACACGACGGCGTGGTGGTGGTGGAGGAGCGCGGGACTCCAGCAGGGCTTCGCCAAGCGCTGCAAGAGACGAGGAGGGAGAGGGGTAGGGCTGCGCCAAGAAGGAGACATTCTCGTGTGTCTAGCAGCCCCAAAACCTCACATATATATAGGGGGAAGGGAGGGTTGCGTCCCCTTTAGGGTTTCCCACCCCTAGGGGTGCGGCCAGCCCTAGAAAACCCATCTAGGGTGCGGCCAAGGGGGGGGGAGAGAGGGGGCGCCCTAGGGTGGGCCTTAAGGCCCATCTGGACCTAGGGTTTGCCCCCTTCCCCTCTCCATGCGCCTAGGGACTTGGTGGGGGGGGCGCACCAGCCCCCTTGGGGCTGGTTCCCTCCCACACTTAGCCCACGCAGCCTTCAGGGGCTGGTGGCCCCACCTGGTGGACCCCCGGGACCCTCCCGGTGGTCCCGGTACATTACCGATATCGCCCGAAACTTTTCCGGTGACCTAAACAGGACTTCCCATATATGAATCTTTACCTCCGGACCATTCCGGAACTCCTCGTGACGTCCGGGATCTCATCCGGGACTCCGAACAACATTCGGTAACCGCGTACATACTTTCCCTATAACCCTAGCGTCATCGAACCTTAAGTGTGTAGACCCTACGGGCTCGGGAACCATGTAGACATGACCGAGACAACTCTCCGGCCAATAACCAACAGCGGGATCTGGATACCCATGTTGGCTCCCACATGTTCCACGATGATTTCATCGGATGAACCATGATGTCAAGGATTCAATCAATCCCGTATACGATTCCCTTTGTCTATCGGTATAGCACTTGCCCGAGATTCGATCGTCGGTATACCGATACCTTGCTCAATCTCGTTACCGGCAAGTCTCTTTACTCGTTCCGTAACACATCATCCCGTGATCAACTCCTTGATCACATATTGTGCACATTATGATGATGTCCTACCGAGTGGGCCCAGAGATACCTCTCCGTCATACGGAGTGACAAATCCCAGTCTCGATTCGTGCCAACCCAACAGACACTTTCGGAGATACCTGTAGTACACCTTTATAGCCACCCAGTTACGTTGTGACGTTTGGTACACCCAAAGCATTCCTACGGTATCCGGGAGTTGCACAATCTCATGGTCTAAGGAAAAGATACTTGACATATAGAAAAGCTTTAGCATACGAACTACACGATCTGTGCTAGGCTTAGGATTGGGTCTTGTCCATCACATCATTCTCCTAATGATGTGATCCTGTTATCAACGACATCCAATGTCCATGGTTAGGAAACCGTAACCATCTATTGATCAACGAGCTAGTCGTCTAGAGGCTTACTAGGGACATGGTGTTTGTCTATGTATCCACACATGTATCTGAGTTTCCTTTCAATACAATTCTAGCATGGATAATAAACGATTATCGTGAACAAGGAAATATAATAATAACCAATTTATTATTGCCTCTAGGGCATATTTCCAACAGTCTCCCACTTGCACTAGAGTCAATAATCTAGTTCACATCGCCATGTGATTAACACTTACAGGTCACATCGCCATGTGATCAACATCCAAAGAGTTTACTAGAGTCAGCAATCTAGTTCACATCAATATGTGATTAACACTCAATGTGTTCTGTGTTTGATTATGTTATGCTTGTGAGAGAGGTTGTAGTCAACGGGTCTGCAACATTCAGATCCCTATGTACTTCGCAAAACTTTATGTCATATCGTAGATGCTGCTACCACGTTCCACTTGGAGCTATTCCAAACTGTTGCTCCATTATACGTATCCGGTATCTCCACTTAGAGTTATCCGGATAGGTGTTAAGCTTGCATCGACGTAACTCTTTACGTCGAACTCTTTATCACCTCCATAACCAAGAAACATTTCCTTATTCCTCTAAGGATAATTTTGACCACTATCTAGTAATCCACTCCTGGATCACCTTTGTACCCTCTTGCCAGACATGTGGCAAGGCACACATCTGGTGCGGTACTTAGCATGGCATACCGTACAGAGCCTATGACAAAAGCATAGGGGACGACCTTCGTCCTTCCTCTTCCTTCTGCCGTGGTCAAGTTTTGAGTCTTACTCAACTTCACACCTTACAACTCAGGTAAGAACTCCTTCTTTGACTGATCTATTTTGAACTCCTTCAAAATCATGTCAAAGGTGTGTGTTCTTTTGAAAGTATCATCAGGCATCTTGATCTATCTGTATAGATCTTGATGCCCAATATGTAAGCAGCTTTATCCAGGTCTTCCTTTGAAAAACTCATTTCAAACAACCCTTTATGCTTTCCAGAAATTCTACATCATTTCGGATCAACAATATGTCATTCACATATACTTATCAGAAATGTTGTAGTGCTCCCACTCACTTTATTGCAAATACAAGTTTCCAACAAACTTTGTATACCCAAAAACTTTGATCACTCCATCAAAGTGTATATTCCGACTCCGAGATGCTTGCTCTAGTCCATGGAAGGATCGCTGGAGCTAGCATACCTTTTAGCATCCTTAGGATCGACAAAACCTTTCTGATTGTATCACATACAACCTTGCCTTACGAAAACTGGTAAGGAAACTTGTTTTGTCATCCATCTGCCAGATTTCATAAATGCAGCTAATGCTAACATGATTCCGACGGACTCAAGCATCGCTACGGATGAGAAAATCTCATCGTAGTCAACTCCTTGAACTTGCGCAAAACTCTTCGCCACAAGTCGAGCTTCATAGACGGTGACATTACCGTCCACGTCCGTCTTAGTCTTAAAGATCCATTTGTCTCAATGGCTTGCCAGTCATCGGGCAAGTCCACCAAAGTCCATACTTTGTTTCGATACATGGATCCTATCTCGGATTTCTCGGCTTCTAACCATTTGTCGGAATATGGGCCCACCATCGCTTCTCCATTGCTCGTAGGTTTCATCGTTGTCTAACAACATGACATCTAAGACAGGATTACCGTACCACTCAGGAGTAGTACATATCCTTGTCGACCTACGATGTTCGACAGTAACTTGATCCGAAGTTTCATGATCACTATCATTAGCTTCCTCTTCAACAGATGTGGGTTCCACAGAAACATCTTTCTGTGTTGTACCACTCTCTGTTCGAAGTAGAGGTTCAACAACCTCATCAAGTTCTATCTTCCTCCCACTCAATTCTTTCGAGAGAAACTCCTTCTCGAGAAAGGACCCGTTCTTAGCGACAAACATTTTTGTCCTTGGATCTGAGATAGAAGGTATACCCAACCGTTACCAGTGGGTATTCCATGAAGATGTATTTGTCCGCTTTGGGTTCGAGCTTTTCCTGGCTGAAGCCATAAGCATCGCAGCCCCAAACATTTAAGAAAACGACAACTTTGGTTTCTTGCCAAACCACACGACGTCGTCTCAACGGACTTAGACGGTGCCCTATATAAAATGAATGCAGCTGTCTCTAATGCATAACCTCAAAATAATAGCGGTAGATCGGTAAGACACACCATAGATCGCACCATATCTCATAAGGTTCGATTACGATGTCCGGACACACCATTACGCTGTGGTGTTCCAGGGGACTTCAACTGCGAAACAATTCCACAATGTCTTAAGTGATTGCCAAACTCATAATTCAGATAATATCCCCTTGATCAGATCGTAGGAACATGATCTTCTTGTTATGATGATTCTTAATCTTCACTCTGAAATTTTTGAACCTTTCAAACGTTTCAGACTTTTGCTTCATTAAGTAAATATACCATATCTACTCAAATCGTCAGTGAAGATGAGAAAATAACGATATCCACCACACGCCTTAATTCTCATTGGATCACATACATCAGCATGTATGATTTCCAATAAGTCACTTACCCGTTTCATTGTACCTGAAAACGAGATCTCAGTCATCCTGCCCATGAGGCATGGCTCGCATGTGTCAAGCGATTCAAAATCAAGTGACTCCAAACGTCCATCAGCATGGAGTTTCTTCATGCATTTTATGCCAAAATGACCTAAGCGGCAGTGCCTCAAGAAAGTGGTACTATCATTATTAACTCTACATCTTTTGGCATTAATATTATCATTATGTGTATTACCATGATCGAGATTCAACGAACCATTGGGTGCATGACCATAAAGGTATTATTCATGTAAACAGAATAACCATTATTCTCTAACTTAAATGAATAACCGTATTGCGATGAACATGATCTAATCATTTTCATGCTCAACGTAGACACCTGATAACATTTATCTAGGTTCAACACTAATCTCGAAAATAGAGGAAGTGTGCGATGGTGATCTCATCAACCTTGGAAACACTTCCAACACACATCGTCACCTCGCCTTTAGCTAGTCTCCGTAGCTTTTGCTTCAAGTCACTAATAGTAGCAACTGAACCGGTATCCAATACCCAGGTGCTACAAGGAGTACTACTAAGGTACACATCAATAACACGTATATCAAATATACTTTGTTGAAGTTGCCAGCTATTATATCTACCATGTATTTGGGGTGGTTCCGCTACCATGTGACCGTTCCCCTTACAATAGAAGCACTTAGTCTCGAGGTTTGGGTTCAACCATGGGTTCCTTCATCAGAGCGACAACAGGTTTGCCATTCATGAAGTTTCCCTTCTAGCCCTTACCCTTTTGAAACCAGTGGTCTTGTTAAACCATCAACACTTGATGCTCCTTCTTGATCTCTACTTTTGCGGTACTAAGAACCGCTGACAGCACCGGGATCATCTCCATCCTTTGCATGTCATAGTTCATCACGAAGTTCTAGTAGCTTGGTGATAGTGTCTAGAGAATTCTGTCAACCACTATCTCACCTGGAAGATTAACTCCCACTTGGTTCAAGTGGTTTTAGCACCCAGACATTCTGAGCACGTGCTCACTAGTTGAGCTATTCTCCTCCATCTTTTTGGCAAAGGAACTTGTCAGAGGTCTCATACCTCTCAACACGGGCATGAGCCTGAAATCCCAATTTCAGCTCTTAGAACATCTCATATGTTCCATGGCGTTCAAAATGTCATTGGAATCCCGATTCTAAGCCGTAAAGTATGGTGCACTAAACTATCAAGTAGTCATCAGGACGTGTCTCTCAGGTGTTCACAACATCCACAGACAACGTTGTAGGGGTTTGCACATTGAGCGGTGCATCAAAGACGTAAGCTTTCTGTGCAGCAGTGAGGACACTCCTCGGACTACGGACCCAGTCCGCATCCTTGCTTACAATATCTTTCAACTTAGTCTTTCTCTAGGATCGTATTAAACAGGGAGCTACAACGCAAGCTATTGATCTACAACATAATTTGCAAAGGCAACTTAGACTATTGTTCATGATTAGTGAGTTTAACTAATCAAATTACTTATAACTCCCACTCAAATTGACATCCCTCTGGTCATCCGAGCGTGACATGATCCAAATCCACCAACCCAAGTCCGATCATCACGTGAGATGAGGTGGTGTCAATGGTGAACATTTTCATGTTGATCATATCTACTATATGACTCATGCTCGACCTTTCGGTCTTCCGTGTTCCGAGGCCATGTCTGTACATGCTAGGCTCGTCAAGTCTAACCCGAGTGTTCTGCATGTGCAAAACTGGCTTGCACCCGTTGTATGCGAACGTAGAGTCTATCACACCCGATCATCACGTGGTGCTTCGAAACGACGAACCTTCGCAACGGCGCACACTTGGGGGGAACACAATTTTATCTTGAAATTTTAGTGAGGGATCATCTTATAATGCTACCGTCGTCCTAAGCAAAATAAGATGCATAAAAGGATTAACATCACATGCAAATCATAAGTGACATGATATGGCCATCAACTCATGCTTTTGATCTCCATCTCCAAAGCACCGGCATGATCTCCATCGTCACCGGCGTAACACCATGATCCCCATCATCATGATCTCCATCATCGTGTCGCCATCGGGGTTGTCGCGCGCCCACCATGCTCTTACTACTATTGCTACCGTTTAGCGATAAAGTAAAGCATTACATAGCGCTTAATGATTGACACGCAGGTCATACAAAAATTAAAGACAACCCTATGGCTCCTGCCGGTTGCCGTATACATCGACATGCAAGTCGATATTAACTATTACAACATGATCATCTCATACATCAAATATATCTCATCATGTCTTTGGCCATATCATATCACATACATACCCTGCAAAAACAAGTTAGACATCCTCTAATTTGTTGTTGCATGTTTTACGTGGCTGCTATGGGTATCTAGCAAGAACGCTTCTTACCTACGCAAAGCCACAACGGTGATATTTAAGTTGCTATTTAACCTTCTACAAGGACCGCCTTTGTCGAATCCGATTCAACTAAGGTGGGAGAGACAGACACCCGCTAGCCATCTTATGCAACAAAAGTCACATGTCTGTCGATGGAACCGGTCTCATGTACGAGGACATGTAAGGTTGGTCCGAGCCGCTTCATCCCACAATACCGCTGAATCAAGAAAAGACCAAGGAGGGAAGCAATCTAAACATCAACGCCCACAAACTCCTTTGTGTTCTACTCGTGATTGCATCTACGCAAAGACCTAGCTCATGATGCCACTGTTGGGGAACGTTGCATGGGAAACAAAAATTTTCCTACGCTCACCAAGATCAATCTAGGAGATGCACATCTACGAGAGGAGAGTTGGATCCACATACCCTTGTAGATCACGATGCGGAAGCGTTGCAAGAACGCGGATGAAGGAGTCGTACTCGCGGCGATTCAAATCGCGGAAGATCCGATCTAGCGCCGAACGGACGGCGCCTCCGCGTTCAACACACGTGCAGCCCGGTGACGTCTCCTACGCCATGATCCAGCAAGGAGAGAGGGAGAGGTTGGGAAGACTCCATCCAACAGCAGCACGACGGCGTGGTGGTGGTGGAGGAGCGCGGGACTCCAGCAGGGCTTCGCCAAGCGCTGCAAGAGACGAGGAGGGAGAGGGGTAGGGCTGCGCCAAGAAGGAGACATTCTCGTGTGTCTAGCAGCCCCAAAACCTCACATATATAGGGGGAAGGGAGGGCTGCGCCCCCTTTAGGGTTTCCCACCCCTAGGGGTGCGGCCAGCCCTAGAAAACCCATCTAGGGTGCGGCCAAGGGGGGGGGAGAGAGAGGGGGCGCCCTAGGGTGGGCCTTAAGGCCCATCTGGACCTAGGGTTTGCCCCCTTCCCCTCTCCATGCGCCTAGGGACTTGGTGGGGGGGCGCACCAGCCCCCTTGGGGCTGGTTCCCTCCCACACTTAGCCCACGCAGCCTTCAGGGGCTGGTGGCCTCACCTGGTGGACCCCCGGGACCCTCCCGGTGGTCCCGGTACATTACCGATATCGCCCGAAACTTTTCCGGTGACCTAAACAGGACTTCCCATATATGAATCTTTACCTCCGGACCATTCCGGAACTCCTCGTGACGTCCGGGATCTCATCCGGGACTCCGAACAACATTCGGTAACCGCGTACATACTTTCCCTATAACCCTAGCGTCATCGAACCTTAAGTGTGTAGACCCTACGGGCTCGGGAACCATGTAGACATGACCGAGACAACTCTCCGGCCAATAACCAACAGTGGGATCTGGATACCCATGTTGGCTCCCACATGTTCCACGATGATTTCATCGGATGAACCACGATGTCAAGGATTCAATCAATCCCGTATACGATTCCCTTTGTCTATCGGTATAGCACTTGCCCGAGATTCGATCGTCGGTATACCGATACCTTGCTCAATCTCGTTACCGGCAAGTCTCTTTACTCGTTCCGTAACACATCATCCCGTGATCAACTCCTTGATCACATATTGTGCACATTATGATGATGTCCTACCGAGTGGGCCCAGAGATACCTCTCCGTCATACGGAGTGACAAATCCCAGTCTCGATTCGTGCCAACCCAACAGACACTTTCGGAGATACCTTTAGTACACCTTTATAGCCACCCAGTTACGTTGTGACGTTTGGTACACCCAAAGCATTCCTACGGTATCCGGGAGTTGCACAATCTCATGGTCTAAGGAAAAGATACTTGACATATAGAAAAGCTTTAGCATACGAACTACACGATCTGTGCTAGGCTTAGGATTGGGTCTTGTCCATCACATCATTCTCCTAATGATGTGATCCCGTTATCAACGACATCCAATGTCCATGGTCAGGAAACCGTAACCATCTATTGATCAACGAGCTAGTCATCTAGAGGCTTACTAGGGACATGGTGTTTGTCTATGTATCCACACATGTATCTGAGTTTCCTATCAATACAATTCTAGCATGGATAATAAACGATTATCGTGAACAAGGAAATATAATAATAACCAATTTATTATTGCCTCTAGGGCATATTTCCAACAGCTCCACCACTAACTATCTAGTTCATACGGTGGGTCGACAACGCAGCCTAATTTGGTGCTCCAGCCAACGAATTATCCAAGGTAACACATCCCACTACTAATCTCTCCCAAATCTCATCTTGTCTCGGTGTTGAATCATACATCAGATTTTATCATGTCCTATAAATTATCGTGATGCAAATTATATTATATGATTTCCTATGTGTTTATGATGCCAAAATTCTCAATGTTGAACTTATAAAATATAGCTCATTCTGAGATTACCATTCGGCGGTTCTGAAGAGAAAAAACATCATCGAACACCATTAAGATTAATTCATTTTTAAGCCGCTTGCTTCAAGTTCTCAACCTACTACCCATGTTTTATTTATTATTTTTTGCATTGGATATTTTAATCAAAGTTGGCTAGCCCCTCCCCTCCCCCAATACTCAAATCCTGGCTCTGCCCCTACCTCTTCGGATCTGAGGCGTAGGCCTTCCTCAAAGGCCACTCATCCAGGATGCAGCACCATCTCCGCGCCTTGAAGAAGAGAAGGGGTACGCCTCGAGCACCTCCCCATCGAGTTGCACGATGTTGCTGATGTCATTGACGCCGATGCGGCTGCGACCGCCCACAGCACCACTCACCTCGTCCACCTCCTCCTTCGCCACTTGGTGTTGCCGCTCCTCTCCGCCGCCATCACCACACACTCTTCCTGCCGTGGCTCGCCCTCCTATGTTCCCCGCGTTGTAGGAGCTCGTGCACCCGAGCACACTTACACTGGCTCCTTCTATATCCGGCAATCTCCATGACTGCTTTCGGGATGGGGATGATTGAGAGAGTGTTGATTGTTGTGGCACTCGGGGAAGGGATGAGGGGGGAGAAGGGGAAATCGTTCGCAGACAGGCAGTCAACGCTAAGGGAGACATGACGGGAAACATGACATGGTAACAAAATCGCGTCAAGATTCGTGCAAAACGATAAAATATGCCAGAGCAATGTTCACAGGGATAATGCCCACAGTGACCATCGGGTAGTTAGCTTTTACGAAAATAAAAGTTGAGACACCACATGACAATTAAGGCAAAAGGGCTGGTCGGGCCGGCCCAAGCGAGGGGGGGCTACTTTTCTGCTTCATTCATGGGCCATAGACAAGCCCATTTTATGCTTGAATGACCAATTGTGTCATTGTTCCAGGAAAATCGAATGCAGGAATCCTATTAACCCCGGGGAGCTCCTATCTAACGCATTTTGTGAGAAATAGAATTGCGATGCACGCGTACAAAGCTTTGTTGGGCCGACCCATTTCTTGGCATTGTCCCGGGCAAAATAAACACTAAAACTATACGCCCTTCATAGGATTCAAACTCCTGAAGTCAAGCCGGTGGAGGAGAGTTGTTGGCCACCTGAGCTGACAAGCTTAAGTGATTAATCTGCAAGGTGAAATTTCATGAACTACTTGTAGCAGCAAATCCAAATTGTTTTTAAAACAATTCGATTTTTTCTTAGAAATTGTGAACAATTTCAAAATGAGGAATAATGTTTGCAGACACAAGCATTTTTGAACAACGCGAAGCAATTTTTGGAATTTTGAACTTTTTCCAAAAGCATGATTTTTTCAAACATGTGAACATACTTTCAAAATTCACAATACTCTTTGGAACATGGACATTTTTTTATAAATCTCAATAAGTTTTGAATATTTAACATTTTATGGAAACCTTGAACTAATTTGTCAATTCCCGAACAATTATGGAAGATTTTGAACATTTTATAAAGCAACAAACGAATTTAATGAACATTTTTCAGTAACGCAAATAATTTTTTAAATTGTGGATATTTTAGAAAAGTTTTTTTTAATTGTAAACATTTTTTGGAAAACACAAACATTTTGAATTGTATTTGAATTTCTAAAATTGTTCATCCAATTCAAAAGATGATATCTTGAACATTCAAAGAATTCATGAACATATTTTGAACTCATGAATTTTTTAAGAACTCGTGGTTTTTTAAGAATTCATGATTTTTTGAATTGATGAATATTGTAAGAATTCATGAACATCACGTGTTGTCACAACACAGAGACCCGGCCTCCCCCATTCCCGCCATCTGCTCGTCTCCTTTTTGCCCTCCTTGTGACCCAAACATTTTCTTCAAATCGATGAACTTTTCCAAATTTGATAATGTTTTTTCAATCAATAATTGATTTCAAAATCCATGAAGATTTTTTGAATTTTGATGAACTTTCTGCAAATTTGATGATTCTTTAAAAACAATTGACGGACTTTTTAAAATTTGATTAAATTTTTTCAAAGTTCAGTCAGCCTTTTAAAAAATTGATGAACTTTTTTTCGAATTCAAGATTTTTTGTACAAATTCGATGAATCTTTTCCAACATTGATGAGCTTTATTTAAAGATTGATGAACTTTTTACATTTTCGTTGACCTTTTTGTCAAGTTGATGAACTTTTCTTAAATTTGTGAACTGTTTTTCCAAAATCCAAGAACTATTTTGAATACACAAATTTGCCTGGATTTTTTTTGTTTATTTTCTCACAGGCAAACATGTACATGGGTTGGGTGCTTACCTGGCGCCTAAAGCCCTGAATAGGATCTCCCTGTTTTGTGGTTCGCTACAGCTTCTCTTCCATTTTATTTCTTCTGCTCCCTGCTCTCTCATAGAACTTAAATAAAATGAAATATATATAAAAAACGTTTATGAATGGTAAAAACTTGAAAAGCTGACTTAGAGAAAAAATCATCAAGTTAGAAAAGTTCACCAATTTGAAAAAAGTTCATCAAATTAGAAATAAAGTTCATTAATTTTGTGGAAAATTTCATAGACTTTTAAAAAACTTCACTGAATTTAAAAGAAAATCTTTAAATTTCGTTGGTTCATTGATTTAAAAAAACAACTTCGTTGATTAAAAGATCATCAAATTTTAAAAAAAGTACTCCCTCCGTCCCATAATGTAAGACGTTTTTTGACTCTAGTGTAGTGTCAAAAAACGTCTTATATTATGGGACGGAGGGAGTACATCAAACTTGAAAGTAATTTACTGATTTTGAAAATAAAGTTCATTGAATATGAAAAAAGGTCATAAAATTAGAAAAAGTTCATGCACTTGTGAGAAAAAGCAAAAATCAGAAAGGAAATGGATAAAAATATCAAAGAAAAGAGAACAGAAAAAACAAACAAAACCGGTCTAGGAATTATTATTAATGAAAAAAGAAGAAAACGGCGAACGAAAGTATAAATAAACGAAATAAAGGAAGTGTGTTATAACAGCATTTGGAGTAGCTGGTTGGTTTGTTTGAGTTGTACTTAATCTCGAGGTTGTGTGTTCGAATCTTCAGTCACACCTCCCAGTGCGACGAGCGCCATGGGCATGCTTGTACCGATTCAATTGCCTACGGGCGATCAATTATCAGGCAGTTGTTTGTCGTTCGACGTGGGACCTCCTGTTACACGCCTATAGCACCGCGGAGGCCAACTGGCCCTCACTGTAGCGCCCAGTAGGCCGGCTAGCGCAGCAAAAACTAAACGCGATTTTTTATTAATTAATTGAGATCTTATACTAATGATCTAAAGGCTCTTATATTAAGAAAAGAGTAGATTCGAACACGCACCCTAGCTTCCCCGTACAAGTTGGATTAACCACCGCAGCTACACGACGCTTGTGACTGCAAATAGCGCTGATTATACAAGAACCAGTGTAGCCGCGATATTTATTGCACAAAACTCTCTGCTATAACTCATAGATTTTTGAATTATTTGGAAAAATCGTGAATTCGAAAAGTTTTATTGACTGCAAAAATGTTCATCATTTAAAGAAAATCAAAAACTTGAAAAAGATAATCAAATTTTAAAGAGAATTTCGCAACTTATAAAAAAATTCATCTATATGGGAAATGTTCAAAAAAAAATTTAAAAACATAATTTCATTGGAAAAAGAAATAAATCGATTTTGAAATAAGATCATTGAATTACAACAAGATCATCATACTGAAAAAGTTCATCATATTTTCAGAACAGTTCACCAAAAAGAGAAAATGTTCATAGATTAAAAATATCATAGGATTTGAAGTTCAGTCAAATTGAAAAAAAGGCTTATCGGATTTGAAAAGAGTTTACGCACTTAAGAATTGAAAAAATAAAACAGGAAAAAAAAGGCAAAGAGAAAACATAGAAAACATAGGTGGGCATTTCCTATACATAGAAATTTCGAAAAGGAAGAAGGTGAACAGAAGTGCCAAGTTAGCGTAGCGGTTAGTGCTGCTCGCTAGTTCGAAACTTGTCTCCAGCATCCAGTACTTTCTTGTTTTCAACAGAAAAAAGCGGGCCGGCCCATCTCGGAGGGCTTGCAGAATGCACAGTAACGGGCGCCAAATAGGGAATGCTTTCGCTTTCCTTGTTTGGTCGATGGGTTCCGGTTTAGTTCCTTCATATATTGTTTTCGTTTTCGTTTTCTTTTGTCATTCTTTATTTTACTTTTTCACAGTATTTACATTTCTTTCTTTATTCTTGTATGCTTAGGGTTTCTTTATTTGTTCAATTATTTTTTGGTTTTAATATTTTCCTTTTTTAAATTCAATTTGCTTTTGATTCGTTCCTGTTTTTTATTTTTTTTATTTTCTTTTTATTTATTTTGCGTTTTTAATTGAAATTAGTTTTAATAAATATTTACATTTTTCATACATTATATATTTAGAACATATTTTTCCTACCAGTGTAACATTTCCCAAATACATGTTTAACATTTTTTTTACAAGAAAATATATTTTGGACTCAATTTTTAAATTCTAAAAAAAAATCGAAAAATTGAAACTTTTGTACACTGTACAAACAATTTTTATAATGTTACGAACACATTTTTGAAACTGGTGCAATTTTTTGAAATGTAAGGGACATTATTTTCGAATGTATGAAATATTTTTATTGAATTACATGAACATATTTAAAGTTGTACAAATATTGTTTAAAGCATGTGAACTTTTGAAATGTGCGACATTTCATAGTTGTCACAGTTCGTACATATGTTTAACATTTTTGTATACAAGAATAATATTTTCTACTTTTTATATTCACATTCATACATTTTTCTATACATGTTTAATATTCTTGAAATACAATATTATTATTTTTCAAAAATTTCGACAAGTGTTTTTGTAATATGTGCATTTCAAGTACACCAAAATATAAGTAAAAGTAAAATAATGTGAAAATATCGTGGCGTGCCGGAACTGGGCATCGCACCGGGCATAGTTGCGCCAGCATTTCCTGCGTATTTAGTAGGGTGGGTTGTTGAATAGGGCTCCCGTCTGATTCATAGTCGTACTTTTCATCGGGAGTGAGAGGTTATGTGCGACCCCAGTAGCGCAATCACAGGGAAGGTTTAGATATGGGGTTTTCAGGTTATAAGAACCTTCTAAAAATTTTGGAGTCAGTTTTCTCTTCTTCTTCTTTTTTAACCGTTTTCCTTTTTCCCTTAATTTTTAGCTATTTCCTTTTTTTATTTTAACATTTCATTTTATGTTTCACTTATTTCACATTTTCTAAAAATAAATCAGTTTTTAAAAGTGCACAATTGTATAAAAGGTTTGCATCTAAAAAATAAAAATTGAAAAGTATTTATGTTTTAAAAATTGTGGGTTTCTTAAATCATGTTCAAAAATGTTAGTAGTTTCTAAAAAAAACTATTTTTGACTGTGATTTACCTTATATTTTGATAAGTTAAGTTGAAATTGAGTCGGAAGGTAAGTAAATTAAGGTGATCGGTTAATATACGGGAAAGGTTGGACAAATGGGTGGTGCTTAGAAAAGTGAAACATGGAACCTAACATTCTTTTTAATAAGTAGTAGAGAAGAGATGATTGATTACTAATGTTCCAAAACTACTTTAGTTCCTTAACATTCTAAAATTCACAAACATTATTTAAAAAAATTGTGAACTTTTCAAGTTTTTCTTTAACAAGGCGTCAAGTTGAAAGTTCTTCAACCCTCTTTTCTTCGACCCGACCAAGGAGACAGGAGAATAGACTTTGAGGGAGCATATCATTTTTCCTTTTGCAACCACGAGTGTGCAATGGATTGCATGAATTGGACTGGCCTGCGCAACGACCGTTTAAGATATTCAACACTTAAAGTGTAGAATAAGAGATCATGGCACACTGCCAACGTCGGGCTGCAATATGACAGATAATGCCCATATCATATTCTATCCCATGTTTAATTTTGGACTTGGAAGCGGTACGCATGCAGATCAAAAAAATCAAATTATGTCGGATTCAGACATGGTATGTCATATACCACATGCATATAGAAGGAATATATACATGCTTTAAACTAAAATTATACATAAACAAATCATAAAACACCATAAGTTACTAAAATAAGCCAAATAAATTACTAACAAACATATGTCTCGTCAGATAAGAAAATATAGCATTCACAAAATGCTAGTTAATAGTTAAAACATTACCAGTAAATCAAATATCCATCGAACTATCTGGCTAGAAATAACTGATTATCGTACGACATCGTATATTAGTATGCCATATCCTATATTGTATCTTGTCAATCAAACTCGGATTTGGACCTGCTTGTGTTCGGATATCGAAATCTCTTACCATATCATAAAAGTGGAAACGGTCGAAAATTATCCTAACCACTTTCACCTTTAAGCGGTGCCACACCTTAAGAAACATAAATAAATTTCCTTTCCTTTTATTGTTATTTTGTATTCCATTTTTATTCGTATACAAATATATATATGTAACTTAAGTCATGTTAGAAAGTTCTGGGATGTTTTAAAAAAAATCTAAAAATGTTATGCTGTTTTATAGAATGTTTTTAAATATTTAGGTATAACAAATGATCTTCAAAATAAAAAAATAATTATGAAATTTTAAAATTGTATACATGTTCTGTCAAAATGTGTATTTTGAAGAACATTCATGTGATTAAAAAAATTATTCACACATTCTTTTTAAATGCTCCTATAATTAAAAAAGTGTTCACTTATTTAAAATGTTTGTGATGTTTGAAACAAAATGTTCATGAAAATAAATAAAATAGTGTTCATAATTTGCTTTTAAGTGCTTTCTCCTTGTAACACTTGTTCATGATTTTTTTTTTCAAATGCTCGTCTGTGTATATATACCATCTAAAAAGACATGGGAAAAAAAAGGAAAGAAGGAAAAACGAAAAGGGAAATGTAAAAAAGGAACAAGAAAGAGAAAGAAAGTAAAAGCGTACAACAGAAGAAAAAAAACTAAAAAAAGGAAAAAAAAAAGGCTAACTGAGAAATAACCGAACAGAAAACTAGCAGTGTTGTTATTATTGGAATCACTAGTTAAGGAATACCCGTTGCAACACTCCCACTTGATCTGGTCATGACAAGTTCCGCACTCATGTGGGACACTCGTCGCAACCTTTTTGTGTTTTTTTCATAGATTTGTTTCATTTTTTTAAATGTTTTATCTCTTGAACCATGTATCAAAATCAAGAACTGTTTTTATCGTTGCGTTTCTCACATCGAGATTTTCAAAACTAGATATCATGTTAATAGGTTTGAACGAACTTTATTTTGTAAAATAAACCGAATACCATTAAACATGAACCAAAAATACTGAAAACGAAGAAACCCGGAAACAAACAAATGGAAGCACACACTCTGCGCTATTTCACTTTTTGGGAAGCACATTTGTGTTTAACAGTGAAACACAACTGTGATTTTCACGCGGAAGCACACCTGTGTTTTTTTCCACATGATGTGCTTTACGAGGGGAAAACAATAAAAAGAAGCAAAGACCAATGTTTTAAGAAAACCTAGGGAAAACCAAGCGAATCCAAAAAACAGAAAAACAACAAAAACCAAAAAGAATGAAAAAACATTATGCTCCCAGGTGTGCTCTGTGCGTGCAACACGTGGTGGCAGTTCGGCGCACCACGCGGCACGGTCGTGTGTTATGTAGCCCACCAAAATTGACCGCTACGGGAAGGCCCTGTAGGGTACCCATTAATTAGTTTTTTTAGAAAAAACCATTGGTTAGCTTTTTTAGGAAGACCATACAATACGCGAGGTATAGTGTTTGCATGTTTGTTGTGTCGTCATTATTTTTCGCAAAAGTCAGACTATTGCTCTCGTGATGATGCTTGGGATATGTAAATGGCTTGGAAGCTGCTATGATTTTGGTTGGGCGTATAAAATGAGAAATTACTAGCCGTGTGCCCATTGATTTAGCCTATCGAGTAACTGGCTTGATAGGAGCCCGGATTTTCTTGTAACTAGCCTGCTAGCTAATTGTGATCGAATATTAATATTTTAGTAAAGCCTCTCAAGTTTGATCTAAGGCTGGCCATAGTGGGAGTAACATAGCTAGTAACATCACACATCCCAACACAGTTTTGCTTATGTGGCATGTAATTAATGAGGAGAGAAGTGCTTGCGGTAACTAGCTATGTTACTGTAACATCACACATACCAATACAAATTGAGTCTATAGACTAATAAATGAACTCTTGCATGACACCACATCTATGTTTCTACCCACTATGGAGGTAGTAACATAGTCTAGTAATACGTGTATGTTACTAGTGTAAGTTACTCCCCACTATGACTAGTCTAACAAAAAACTAGGTATGTGCATAATTGACAACATTGATAAATATGACATAATCAAATCCGAATCTCTCGAGTGGAACCCTAGCCACCATGTAGTCCATGGAGGAGATTCGAAGTCGTGTCCTCCCACTCGGCGTGCTTGCCGATCTGCCACGGCTCTAGAGGCTCATGTCACCTTTTGGAGATGGCGTACGACCTCGGCTTCACACTGGCGGTTGGGGAAGCTCCTACTTTTCTATGGGTTAGTTACCTTGGCAGCACAACAAGAAGGTGGCGGTGTTTTCACCTTAAAAAATTGTTCCCACTCAGTCCCCGCTACAGTGCCATCAAGGAGCATGTGGAAGGTCCAGTCCACAGTCATTCATCTGATCCGATAGATTGTCCAGAGGTCTGACGCTTTAGCTCTATGCAATTGCGGCGGCGGGTCCTTTAAATAAGCTCGGAAGGGGCAACCGTGGTGTTAGATCAAGTACAATAGAGCATACACAGTAGCCTGTAAGTGATTCCACATCATCAAAATATGAGCTGAAGGAGAGAAAAGGAAGGAGAGAGAAGCGAAAGGGCGCTTCGTTAATCGCCGGGCTACAATGCAAGCCACGAAAAAATTGCACCCGCTTACAGCCCGCGGCATGTGATAGCGATGACGATTCCGACCCCGTGCTCCTTCCTTGTATCTCCCAACGCGCAAATCTTCTTCTTCTCCTGTGCTTCTGCCTCCTCCCACGTCTCCACAATTTGGTCATGACACACCAAATCGCAGCTTGAAACCCCCAAACTTCCCCCAAATTGCCTCCTCCCCAACCCTAGAACTGACGTCGACGCTGTGTCAATCATATGGGCCAGCAATCCAAGAGGACGTGTGCGCCGGCACCTCATCTCATCTTGATGGCGGCGCCTCGCCTCATCCCGCTACAGGCATCCCATCTCATCCTGCCGCCGCCAAGCCGTCCCACTGCCACTGCAAGGCATCTAGATCCCCCCCACGACCACCACAATCTGCGTCGGCCTTTGCACCATGCTGGCTTGCTCAGCCGCAAGGCCCATTGTGAGCAGTGCCTCCCGGCAGTGGTGGCTCTTCATACTCTTGGCACACGCCTGAGAATACTGCTGACTCCAGCTCACAAGCATGGTATGTATTCTCCCGTGCTTATGCATTTGTGGTTGAGATGGTTAATCATGATTTGTATACTATGCTAGCCTGCTATTTACAACATGTGTATCCCTGCTTATCTGAACATTTGTGTCAAATATTTGCATGATATCATAGATTGGTTAAGGACTACTTCGATCCTGAACCACTCTACCCGAGAGTATGTTTCCTACAAGATTTCGCATGAATTGACACCTCTTCCTATGCATTGTAAATGCCCTTGGTTAGTGGTCTCCCTATTTCACTTATACGGCAGATTGTTCTGGTTGGATAGGGATCTCACCGTTGCAGAAGTGTACCGCAGTCATGCGCATGCTAGCATATGGCACCCCTGCAGATGCCCTTGACGAGTACTTGAAGACTGGTAAGTCCACTGCATTAGCATGGACAAGTTTGCATGGGGGTGATTGCGGTGTTCACTTGAGACACCCCCACACTAGAGGATGTCAAGCATTTACTTAAGGTTAAGGAGTCCTTTGGTTTCCCTAAAATGCTAGGAAGTATCGATTGCATGCCCCAGCAATGGGAGAAGTGCCCTTTAGCATGGTCAGGGTAATTCACTCATGGTGATTATGGAGTACGAACGTTGGTCCTAGAAGTTGTTTCTTCCCAGGACCTTCATATTTGGCATGCTTTTTTTGGAATAGCTGGGTCAAACAATGACCTTAATGTGCTCAACCAGTCCCCTCTACTTTTTGATGCATTGAAAAGATAAGCCCCTTAAGTTCAGTTTTTGGTCAATGGGAATGACTATAGCACATGTTACTACCTTGTTGAATGTTGATGGTATATACCCGGAATGCGCTGCCTTCATTAAGACTATACCACTTCCTTGAATAGAGAAGCATAAGTTGTTTGCCAAGCTCCAAGAAGGTGCAAGGAAAGATGTGGAGCATCCGTTTGGGGTGATGTAGTCTCATTTTACCATTGTCCGACGGCCATCACGGCTAAGGAAGGGAAAGAGTGTTGGAAGGATCATGCTAGCTTATGTGATTCTCCACAACATGATAGTCAAAGATGAGAAGGAACATGTTACCATTCATATTGACTTGAATGCGAATATGGGGGCTTCATTTGCTTTACCCCCAGAAGTGAATGTTGGCGGTAATCTATGTTTCACTGATGTGTTGCGTAAAAAACGCAACTATTCGTGCTCGTCCACGGCATACCCAACTTAAGAATGACTTGATTGAGCATATTTGGCAGAAGTTCAAAATAAGCATACAATTAATCATGGTGGGATACTAGTATTTACATGTTCCTATTCCTTTTTCTTCTTGTAACATTGAGGATCAAAATGAAACCTTACATTATTCTTATTATTTCATGTTTGTGCTATGACGTGGTGATTGCTGCAGACGCTACCTACAGATATGCATTGGAAACTCTTGTAGACCATATACACATGTTATTCTAGTCCCAAATATAAGTATCATAGTTTACCAGAAACTCCCGTTGACCATATACACATGCTATTCTGGTCCCAAATGAGTCTATTATCATTTGTTGTAGAAGAAAACAACATATGCAAGTCCTCTCTCCCATTTTAGTACTATTGATGCATGCACCAATGAGAATGGCCACCCTGCCAAATGCTCTAAAAATTGATATGTTTTCATTTGTTAATTTCAGCTACCTACTGAAGAGGAAATTAGCATGCATTAGCTCTGAAAAATATGCACGAATTTGTAGTTGATAAGTTAATTGTTTTTGTGCCTATTTAATCACAAGCATCAACAAGAGCAAAGAAATTCTCTAACTAGATGCATTAATCAGCTCAGTGAATATACAATAGGCTTTTAAACCTTTTATTGAATTGCCAACATATTTGATATGTTGATGCTTTTACTTACCTATATACATACAATTGGTAACTAAAATAAGTAGGTGATACTGGTGGATTATTGTAAGTGTGCATTGGTTAAATATTTACAAATTGCATTCGTTCCTTTTTCTTCCATACAGTGATTAAAGGTTGTTGATGCGAGTAGATTGGTTGTTCCTTTGTACTAAAGTTCCAACTATGGATTTGTGCCTTTATCGTCTAGATGATCAAAACTAAGGGATTGTTTGTCGAAGATTTTACCTACTACTATCTCTGCTTAATGATTTATTATAAAGAGTTGTCTAATGTTTAAGTGTTGGTGTCATGGTGCTATGTGCCTGGAGATCTTATATGTTTATTGATTTCTTATAAAGAATCATGTACTATTTTGGCTTATGCTTTCTTATAAATAATCATGTACTATTTTGTTATGTTGTTGTGCCACCGTGTTGTTTAAAATGGCCACAAAGATGCATAGCATTGTTGATCACAATGGATGATATGCATACACATGTATTAAATGCTTGAATCTTAAATACAGCCAACCGAAGAGCCATCATTCTAGCTAACATATTGTATGAGTGTTTACTTTAGCTATTATGGCATGAGCTTATAGTTAGCAGCCGACTCTACTATTGTTCTTGCTTTTACTAGTGTTGGTGAGAAGATCTAGGTGTCTCCATTAGAAATGTATGACGGTGGCATAGAATTTGGGGATAGAGAGGCATGGGACGTGTCCACAGTTTGCCAATGTATCCTCTTGATCAATGCTTCGATTAACTTTTGACAAAATTTCCCTTTATCTCCGTATCCTTGTCCCTCGGATCTCTTCTCCCTTTATGATAGTTCTCGTAGCTTTTATCTTTGCAATATCTTCTCTCTCTTCTCTTGGATAACCCTCTTTGTTCTTTTGAGGTTTGAGCTAATCAGTTATGAAGTGTCCAAGGTTTCCACAATTTTAACATTTCCTCTCATGAAGACTTGATCTTGATCCCTCATATCTTGATCTAGTACCGTCATTTGTTGGACTTTCCTTTAGAGTACATATATTTGAAGTTCCTTTTTTCGATAAAGGGTGGATTTTATTTACTCAAAATAAAGCATCAAGCGGATACAAAAACAATGGGTACACACCCATCCTCTGCATAGCTAGGATGCACACAGCAACACCAACATACACAAATAAACACGCTGACCAATAGCAAAGTCATATGAGACCAAAGCTTTGCCTAAGCGAGGAAAAAAGAAAGAAAAACTTGAAGCGATCAACGCAGCGATCGACAAATTATAACAAGGACCATATCCACACCAATCATTACCAAAAGGATAATGAGAAATATTCTTCAACAACAACACCTTCAGGAAGGGAACGATGCTCAAGAGCTGTTGTTATCAAATCCAACCACCAAAGACCGGATTCTAGGTTTTCAGCTTGAAGAACAAGTATGAGCATATCTAAGCAATGCCTTCAATAAGGACACGATGCAAAAATACCACCATTTCCAGGTTAAACCAACTCGGTTCATACCTTGGGTTTTCACCCCAGAGCTCTAGACTGGGTACTTCCTCCGTCCGGGTTTATTAGGCCCCTAACCAAAACTCAGGTACCAAGGCACATTGAGTAATGGGCAGTAATTCCCTGGACTAAGTGCTCTTTCGTTTCCAATGCATAATTTACTAGCCAAAATAATCCCATGCAGCTCCACACGCCCGTGCATGGTGCATGCATGTCCAATCAAAGGAGAATTAGCAGCCCATGCACTGGATGGGTAGCCTGGCGTTATTGCTAGGGGGTACTAGTATGCCCAGTTAACAACTCACGAGCTCTTGGCCTACATCTGGAAATCATTGCGCTTCGGAAGATGAACCAAAAAGCTGAATAGACAGAGGAAGGAACCAAGCGTTTTCTCTATTGGCAACCTGATCGAGGCGGAGGGGCCTAATAAAAACAGACGCGCTCCCTCCTCCGAGGGGCCTAATAAACCCGGACGAAGGGAGTACTTGAGAAGCACCATCAAATTGAAGTCAATCATGTGTTGTCGCTACCACTTTCCGTAAGCCCGACAGCTACAAGCATTGGGTCATAAATCCCATTGTCGCCGCCGCATAACCATTTTCTCTATGTCAATCCATTGTTCATAGATTGCATCTTGCTAATGAAGGCAAACATGCCAAAGTGAGGGCCGCCAAAACTCACAAGGATCCTGCCGACAACATCTCATAGCATCGCGAGTGCGATCCACCAGCAATATCGATCGGATCTGGAGAGAGTTTTCGGTGCCCATCATAACCTGCGGGCACGAGGGACGGTCGGTGCCACAATGGTCAGATCACCAGATCCACCCCTCATGAGCAGAGGTTGTCGGGGAGATCTTGTTAAAGTTATTTGCCATGAGTCCAGCTTCTTCATAATAAAACCTTTTGGAGTTTCTTTATTGGTGGTCTTGATAGGTTCACTTGCAGCTTTTTAAGCCCCACTCTACTTGAGGTGGATGTATAGGCCATGAAGTTCTTCTTTTCCCTTGAGACTCATCTAATGTGCCACAATTCTTATAATAACCTCGCTTGGCTTGAGATCTTTGTACTTTAGCATCATTTGCAAGAGAGTGCGAATAGTGTCATACTTTCCATCCAAAGCACATAACATATTCTTGACTATCAAATCTATCGGCTAGTTTCATCACTTCCATGTCCATCTATCTCATTTGTGATGAATGAAAGCCTTGAGCACATTCGATGACATATTCACCATCCTTCATCTTGAACTTGTGAAGCTGTCCATGGAGAATGTCAAGCTTAATTTCTATCACAAATTTATTTCCTTCATGTATCTCCACAAGAGTACCCCAAATCAACTTCGCAATATAAAAGAGACTAATCTTATTGTATTCTACATGACAAGGATCATTGAATATGGTATCACGATCTTGAGAATTGAGTTAAATCTTCACAAGTTTCTCAATGCCATCGCCTTTTTTGACACCAACACCATTCATGCTTAGTGCGCAATTGTAGGACTACAGCTAAGAATATGCATACACATCTTATGTTTCCAACTAGAAAAATTAGTTGCATCAAAGTAGGGACCTTTACGGTGGTAACCTCCATGGCCATTAGTCCTTTCTTTAGGTGGTGAAACCAAAACAAGGAGACCTTCCTCTGATATCGCTTACTGGTATCGAGGTATAAGGACTAGAGGGGTAGTGAATATGCATGCGAGAAATAATCCAACTACCAAGTATGGACATGCACTTTCAAATATGTTTATGGCCGCAAACACTAAAAAATGCACTAGTATGTTCTTTTGGAATAGTAGTAATATCCCCACATCCATGCAAGATATACATGTTTGGGTTTGGCCCAAAGAGTTACACATATGGTTTTGCTCACATGAACCAGGTCTATAATTTAAGAACTAAAATTAGATTCCAGAAATAACATGTTATCTGCAGAAGAATTGAACTCGTAACTCCAATTTGAGTGAGTTGTAATACTATCAGAGAACCAAATGCAATTCATGTGTCCCACACACTTGTGAGACCTATCTGGACATATGGACCCACCACAATGCATAGAGTTGCTCCTCTATGCACCAAGTCATCTTCGAAAATTTTAGACAATCTCACGAAACTTTCACCGTGTGAATGCAAGGTTGAAAATTTTAGTGTCAAAGTTCTATGAAAGCCACATATACAAGTACTGAAGTACGCGAGACCGACTTGCATAAATTTAATCCATCAGTAAGCTCAAAAATGTTTTTGTCACGTGAACATCATTCAAATGATCCCATGTATTTATTTTTGTGGAAAGGCCAAAGGCCATATATTAAATAGCACTATAGCAGACAATTACAAAAACACCCTATAGAATACATCTACATCCTCGGGGTACCGAAATATTATGTCTCTGGCATCCACCAGATACGCTCCCCGCATCACGACCTAAGTCACACCAGAGCAAACTTATTTATAACCAACAGTTTGTAGAGCAAAATGCATAGAAAATTGCCGCCTCGAAAAAGAAAACGCCAGATAGGGGTCGTATAATGCCATGGATCTAGCCATACGAATACGTGGAACAAAACTCTCACACGCTCCCAATGAAGCTGACTCTCGCCAACCTTCGACGATCAGAACTGGAGCTAGGGGACTAAGATGCACAGTCGCACCATCCGCTCCACAACATTGAGACAATTCTGCAAAAGAACAAACAAGCCACAGAATGAGATCTAGGGATAGACCATCCTCCACACGCACCCCAAAATGCCGAGAAGCACCATCGGAATGAGGACGAGTCGAGAAGGGATTATTCCACGCCAACGACAACACCATCCTCTCACCACCTACGACTGGAGATCGAAACCTAAACTAAAATCCTAACCCTACCACCACTGGTCCGAAACGGCGGTGTTCCTGCCCTCTCCCATCGCCAAAGCGGTTGATGGAGGGAGATGGGGACCTTGAAATCGCTGGGGAGGAGGTAGATTGGTGGCGCACTGCCGCCACCCTAACTCCTAGGGTCTCGCGGGGGGGGAGGGAGGAGGGAAAACGCTTCGTGTAAAGCGTGATTCCATGGAAATCCACCAGTGTGAACACAAGAATGCAAATTATTTTTGCTAGCTAGTTCTTGCAGATTGTTAGAAGTTATTTTATTAACTCTTTTTTGCGGGTTTTTTTTTGCGGTTGGGGATTATAATTTTGTTAACTCTAGCTAGTCAGAACTTATCGTATTAACTCTCTAGTTTAAAATTTACGCCAAAAGAAAAAACAATATGGGCCAGCTTGTTAGGGAAATCTGCAGATTGGCGATGGGAGAAAAAATTTCCTCGCACTAAACGGCGGTGTTCTGGTCCGAGAAAGCTGCAGATTGTTAGAAAAATCAACCAAAGTCTCTCGTTTAGTGCGAGGAAATTTTTCCTTGAAAAATGCCTTTTCCCTTAGTTGTGTGAACACACCTGCAGCTTTCTCCCGCTGGAGCAGAACACGTCTCATTCACACCTACGTACGTAGTGCATACATCACGCGGTGCGTCAAATGAAATTTACAGAACACAACTCAGCGCTCAGTGCATGAGATACATCGATCATGCATGTAGTACACGAAAAAGCGCCCATCAAGCCCGTGGTGAACAACGATCGATGATGCATGCATGCTGTGGCACGAGTACGGATACCCCTTCCGATAGGACGCCACGACGCACACGAGAGCAAGGAGAAATATCCCCCTCGGTGCGTGCTCGCTCGACAACAAAGCGGCCCAGTTTCGCTGCGTATGTCCCGGTACAAAAATAGTTACGACAAAGAAACGCACCAACGCTTAGACCTCGCGACGACAGGGAAGTTTTTGACCACGACAACCTTACTTACCAGTAACTACTAGTACGGCGAGTACTTAGCACTAGTAATATGTGTGTGAGTTGTGTTCTAGAAACTGGGAGCTTGACTGCAACCTGTGAGTAATTCCTTAGGGAGAAGAGCCAAATTATGCATAGATTCTAGAAGCGAACAGGAGGAGTTCCTTGCAAGGACATGTACTGAGGCGGACGGACCGAGGGCTATAAGCTTTGATCTTGACAAGGGACACAGCCTTAACAGCTAGCAAGATAATATAACATGGGACTTATGCACTCCCTTTTGGCCTGCATGTTTAGATTAGTTATATATGTGCAAGGGAGAATATTCACTGCCTGCCTTAGCTCTGAAGCCAAATTTGTGGCAGCTATATCAAAAGGCTCTAGTTTAAGACCTGGATCCTAGTACTATCAGGTTGCGCGTTTAGTTAGTTGTTCGTTTTGATTTCTTCATATATGCAGGACGTCACAGGCTTTGTCACACTATGGTATTGAATTGAAATGAAATAATTTACCTGGTCGACTAGCTGGAACGTGAGCTGCTGGTTCTGTTCTGAATGTTGCCGGCAGTATTGCCATTCGCTGAAATCTTTAATATCAGCTGTTGTCCCTGGGCATTTTTACCTTCCCGAAGCAACTAGCTAGCTAGCTAGGGAGATACAGGTTAGTGTCACGAATTTTAGTTGGGTGATGATAACTAAAGTTAAGTAGTCTTGAGGCTAATTCAAGTCGAACTTAGACACAATATAATGTGTCTTTGTCAGTAACAAAACAAAATTCCTGAACCTATGGACGTGGGTTACATGAGTGGGGTACCCCCGCGGGCGACTCGGGCGGCGGCGCCCATCGCCTCCTCACCACCTTCCCCCACCCTCGCTACCGGCCGAAACGCCGGGGCAAAGCCCTCGTGGTGGCCGGCGGCGGGGCCTTGTTCTTCGTGCCTCGGGAGGGCCGATGCGGGGCGGTCTCGCCAGGCGGCGGAGTCGGACGAGCGCGGTGATCAGCGTCGCAGCGGCGGCGGCGTCCTCATTGGGACGATGACGCGGTGGGGGTGGCTCGTTGTTCGCTGGCTGCGTGCCCGCTGCGGCGAATCTGGCCTCGAAACAACGGCGGCGGCATGGTGGGCCTAATCTCCGGTCAGATCTGATTCGGACAGTGCGTCCTGTTTTATGTGCAGTGGCGGTGATCGGCGGCGATCCTGTGCACACGATGCTGGAAAATGGGTCCTCGAACGGATCCGGATGAAAACCCTAATCTTAGCACGTTGCCAAGGTTGGCGATGGCGGCATTTTTTCTGCGTCATCCCCTTCTTGAAGGCATCGTCCTGGAGAAGCTCTAGACCCCTATCCACTACCTTCGGGCGAAACCCTAGATCAGTCGATCGGATGACGGTGGCGCCCATGTGTCGTACCCCCGCGGGCTCAAGGAACCAGTGGACGGCACATATGGCGGAGTGGTGTTCCCTATGACGCATCGACATCATGGAGTCTCGACGGCGAGTGCAGCAAAGGCTCGGCGACGGATGCGTGATGATGAACGCGCGTAGAGATGAGGCGATGTCTGGCGCCGTTGGGGCGTTGACGGTAGGCCTGGCAAGGTTGATGCATCAGTACATGCTCTGAAGATAGATTGATGGAAGGCGGCGCCGACGACCTATGAGTGCGTCGGACCAGTTTGTGCGCCAGACCCGTTATGTGGCTTGCTCGGGGTCTCCAGCTTTAGATGTTAGACTAGGTGAGAAGTCTGGGAATTTGGCCTACATTTTCTGCAACCCTTCATCAATGGATAGAAGTGATGACAGATGTTGCCAAGATGACGGCTTCAAACATTTTGATGTATTACTTTGCAAGGTCTTTGTGACTATATGCATCTCCCAGATGCAGAGGCCGGGGGTCATCCTTCTTTTCTACAAATAATGAGTGGGGTACCTCACTCCCCCCTCTTTGTTACGAGCTTGTACACACACTTCTAAAGCCACTCCATTAGTTGACCCCCCCCCCCACCCCACACACACAGACACTTGAAGTGAGCAAATTGCCTAAAATCACCACAATTGCATACAACTTCTCAAAAAATCATCGTTTCTATACCAATTTGCAATAAATAAATGGTTTTGAGTACTCTTTTTGCTAAAAGAACTAAAAGCTTGTTTGAACTCGTTTTGACAAAAAAACAAAAGACCATGGGCCCATCTATCAGAACCACATGCCACGGGATAACAGCTAGCCGAGGCGGTCGTTAGACGATGTTGGGTTAGAGCCGTCTAGCCCAAACAAAACCGAGACGTTCAATCCTCTCCGTCCAAGCCGCCACCGCCACCCTAGTTGACTCGCCGATTGCCGCCGCAACCATGGTCTCATGGATGATGACGTGACTAGCTGGTAGTCCCTTTCTCTGCTCTTGCAAGGACACGACTACAAGCCCTATGTGAGTCCTCTGTGAACTAGTGTTAGGGTTTATGGATTTTGGGATTTATTGATGTGGGCTTTTATTTAAATCCAATCTTTGATTTTGGTTGTTTGCTCGTGCTATGTTAGTGCCCATCCATGACAGATTACTTGGATTGGCATGCCATGATTGGTAATGGAAATATCTTTCGCATCCATAAGCTATCGGGAGAGGTTCATTGCACTTGAAGAAATGAACACTCGCATGAGGTTCTATGGTTGCGCTGAGCATATGAGAATAAAACTTTATTCGACTCATATTTTTGTGCACATAGCTATGTTTATTGGTGTTGATACTCATGTGCTCATAGATATACACATAGCTCTTTGTATTTTGAATTAGTTTTATAATGTGTCTTTGTAAGTGTGTGAAAAATGCTCAATAGAAATGGTGTGTAAAAAAAGCTTTGTTTAGTTTGAATGGTCGGTATAAATTGTCATGTGGGCATGTGGCCATAGCTCTGTGTATTTTTAATAGTTTATTGTGTTTCGTAAGTATAAAAAATGATCAATAGTTTAGTGTGTAGTAGGTCAGCAGTGGCATATCAAAATCGATCAATACCACGGTCGGTATAATGTGTTTTGTAAGCTGCACACGATGAAGATAAAGAGATCAAGGGACTTTGTGAAGAGTGAAATGTTAAAGTGGTTGCAATACATTTTCCATGAGAATTATTTGTTTTGGAGGAGCCATAGTATGATTGTCATGTGTGAACTTGCCTTTACCAAATTTTGGTGTTGAACTTGCTATGTTGTAATGTTAGATTTGTCAAGAATTTATCAGATTTCGTGTTGTTGGAATTATCATATATCTCTTTTGTCGTTTTTATGTTGAATTTATTAGAAATATTAGGGTGGTTTAGGTGGTACCCTAACCATATTGATGGTCGTTGACGACAAATGCTAAAGGATCTAGGGTTACCCTAACCATATATGTCTTCATGGACGATGTTGGGTTAGAGCCGTCTAGCCCAAACGGTCTCTAGTTACCCTAAGCATATTTTTTTGTCCTCGATGATGGCAAACGCCAAAGGATCTAGGGTTACCTAACCATATTTTTTGTCGTCGACGATAACGAATGCCAAAGGGTCTAGGTTTACCCTAACCGTATCTTCCATCACCGACGGCGGAAATGCATAATTCATCTTTCATTATTCATCAACTGGTTAGATCATCAAGACACATGTATCAATATTCAACAAGCTAGATCATCATGAAAATTGCGCCATTCATCGACAAGACCATCATCAACTATTTCATGGACATGACATAACAATTCAGTTGGTTCAAGACCCAAAATTCAATAGGTTTAACATTCAATGTTCAAAAGACACTCAAAGCTCAACATCGTTCACCAACACATCACATCTTACCGCTAGCCATCAAGTACTCCATCATCCTTGATGTTTTCTTCCTCGCCCGCTTTTGTGCAGGTCCACCACCAACACCCCATGGTAAACTAGGTCCAATTGCTCTTTGAGCAGCATATGGTGCTCTAGCACTAGGTGTTGTAGCAGCTCTCAGAGCAGTGACACATGGAGCAGTGGAAGGTGATATTGGGGGCCTTGGAGTAATGCCAGTTGATCTTTTGGGCCTTGGAGCAAAAGCTGAGCTTGGAGCAGGATCAGCTGGAGCAGTGGCACTTGGAGCATGACCTCGAGCACTTGGAGTAATGGCACTCGGGGGAGGTCTTGCTGCAGTAACAGAAACACCGCAAGAAGAAGATCTTGGAGCACCGAAGCCACTCCTATTTGTCTAAAAAGATATAAAAAGAATGTTAGCTACAAAGAAAAATATAGTCATTGTACAAATAAATTAAAGTGCAAATTACCAGATATTTATTTTCCTAATCATCAGTCCAGGCTTAAGAGGATCTCCATAGTTGGTATATATATGACTCTGTCTGTTGCAGTTGCTACAAGTGATTGTGCCCATTCTTGAGGTGTCTTAGGGTTTGTGCACCTCAAATTACCCCTTCCTTCTCTTTGTCTGCTTTCTAGTCCTTCTTTGTTCTGAAAAAATAGGGGGTCAAGGTCTTGTGTATCAGTATATGTACAAATATCTCGTGGCATGAAATGGGTATATAACTGGATTGTAAGTTGCCATGAATGTTGGCTTCTTGAAGAACTCACTAACAAAATGCTCTAGGTGTCACTTTCATTTCTAGATGGCAGACACACCATGGTGGCAAGGGATTCCAGTCATGTCTCATCTTCTATACCAGTTGGGTGTGTCCTCAACTTTAACAACTCCAGAAGCAGCATGATAAATATTATTATCTTTAACCCTTCCATTGGCAGCTAGAATTTGTCATCGTGTGTTGAGCTTAATAAAGCACCCATCTAGACCTGAAATAAGCAACATATAAATAAAACACATAAAATCAATATTCAATGCAAATACTCCCTCTGTAAAGAAATATAAGAGCGTTTAGATCACTAAAGTAGTGATCTAAATGCTCTTATATTTATTTACGGAGGGAGTACTTATGAAGTTACAACACTTAAGCAATACATACCAATAAATAGGCCGCATCCCTTAAAAAATTCCTCAATTGATGCTCTAAGTCACATAAACAATCTTGGAACATGGGGTTGGGACTTGGTTTCTCTTTCACCACTCTTGTACTCATGATACACGTGGACCCAGGGTTTGTGTCAATCACTGTGTGAAGATAGCCCCTAATCCTTGTTTACCGAGCTTCTTGATCACCCAACACCACATTTAGGGGAGGTTTCCTTGCCATGTAAGCCTTGCTCTTTCCCACTTCCACACCATGTAAGCCTTTTTGAAAAAAAACTTCCACACCCTACTTCTCATCTGTGTTCTCCATGACAGTTCCAATGTATGTCCTGGGATATGTTCTTAAGCTATTCTCAGTTGACTTTGCCACAAACTTAATCGGTACCTTGCAACTCTCACCAATGGCATGACATGTATGCTTAGTTTGAATAGTGCAGAAAGTTTTCTCCTTTCCAATTTGTGATGCAACCATATAAAATGGGCACTCCTTCTCAAGACAGTCCACCATTATCATCCATGTAGTTTTTAGGGTAGTGAAAATGCCTCCTCTGAGTTACATGTAAATTCACAACAACTGTTCTGAACTGGTAAACATCTTGAAAGACATTTCCAATAGATCTTCTCGTGAGGTTGTAGCATGTTGATCTCTTGCTGGCACTAGGCACATAACATATCTCCTCCTCGTTTGTATATTTATACTTGACATCAGCCAAGTCCTCATCAGAGCAGGGCACACAATCCGCCTCAATTGTTGTTGTTGAACTATAATGAGATCTTTCTGTCAGACCTTTTCTAACATGAATTTTATTCAATGTAGGAGACTGAGAAAACCCGCCTCTTCATCACTATTTGACTCACAAAATAAATCTTCTGGATCTGTATCACCGTCCATGTGATACTTATGACCTACTATCCTCCGCACATCACTTCTAGTTCAGTTCAAAATCTTCATCCTTTCTTTTCCACTCTCTATAACCAGAGTTAAAATCATATCCTAGATTATCTTCCTCTTCCTCTTCTGAACTTTCTGTATTCCCCCCTTGATCTTCCTCTTCCTCTATATTTTCTTCAACATTTGCCACTTCCTCTTCCTTAGGTTGTCCCTCCACAACATCTTCTACAAACTCTTCCAAAAAGGGACTGAAATTTCTTGTGCATTTTTATTAACTATGAAAATTTCCTTCCCTTTATCCTTACGCAAATTGTAGCTCTGCTGTGTGAACAAGTAATTTTCTTGAGAGTCACATGCGTGAATGGGATTACAAGACTATGCTTGAGAACGGCCTTGTGATGGAAACATGACACCATGACCATTAATTGTTGGGGATCGTTGCAGAAATCAAAAAAATTCTACGCATGACCAAGATCAATCTATGGAGAGACTAGCAACGAATGGGGGAGTGCATCTTCATACCCTTGAAGATCGCGATGCGGAAGCGTTACTAGAACGCGGTTGGTGGAGTCGTACATGCAGCGATTCAGATCGCGGTCGATTCCGATCTAAGCGCCGAACAACGGCGCCTCTGCATTCAACACATGTGCAGCCCGATGACGTCTCCCGCGCCTTGATCCAGCAAGGAGAGAGGGAGAGGTTGGGGAAGAGAACTCCAGCAGCAGCACGACGGCGTGGTGGTGGTGTAGGAGCGTGGTTCTCCAGCAGGGCTTCGCCAAGCGCTATGAAGGATGAGAAGGTGGAGATGTAGGGCTGTGCCGAGAGGGAGAGCGACTCGTGTGTCCGGCAGCCCCAAAACCCCCCACTATATATAGGGGAAGTGGAGGGGGGTGTGCCCTAGATTGGATTGGGGGGCGACCAGGAGGGAGAGAGGGGGGCGCCCTAGGGTGGGTCTTAGGCCCACCTGCGCCTAGGGTTTCCCCCTTCTTCTCCTCATTGCACCTTGGGCCCTGGTGGGAGGCGCACCAGCCCACCTAGGGGCTGGTCCCTTCCCACTCTTGGCCCACGCAAGCCTCCGGGGCCGGTGGACCCCCGGAACCCTTTCGATGGTCCCGGTACATTACCGATGATGCCCGGAACACTTCCGATGGCCAAATCCTCACTTCCTATATATAATTATTTACCTCCGGACCATTCCGGAACTCCTCGTGATGTCCGGGATCTCATCCGGGACTCCGAACATCGTTCAGCAACCACGTACATATTTCCCTTATAACCCTAGCGTTATCGAACCTTAAGTGTGTAGACCCTACGGGTTCGGGAAACATGTAGACATGACCGAGACATCTCTCCGGTCAACAACCAACAGCGGGATCTGGATACCCATGTTGGCTCCCACATGTTCCACAATGATCTTATCGTATGAACCACGATGTCGGGGATTCAATCAATCTCGTATACACTTGCCCGAGATTCGATCGTCGGTATCCCTATACCTTGTTCAATCTCGTTACTGGCAAGTCTCTTTACTCGTTCCGTAACACATCATCCCGTGACCAACTCCTTAGTCACATTGAGCTCATTACGATGATGTCTTACCGAGTGGGCCCAGAGATACCTCTCCGTCATACGAAGTGACAAATCTCAGTCTCGATTCATGCCAACCCAACAGATACTTTCGGGGATACCCGTAGTGTACTTTTATAGCCACCCAGTTACGTTGTGACGTTTGGCACACCCAAAGCATTCCTGTGGTATCCGGGAGTTTCACAATCTCATTGTTTAAGGAAATGATACTTGACATTAGAAAAGCTTTAGCAGACGAACTACACAATCTAGTGCTATGCTTAGGATTGGGTCTTGTCCATCACATCATTCTCCTAATGATGTGATCCCGTTATCAACGACATCCAATGTCCATGGTCAGGAAACCGTAACCATCTATTAATCAATGAGCTAGTCAACTAGAGGCTCACTAGGGACATGTTGTGGTCTATGTATTCACACATGTATTACGATTTCCTGATAACACAATTATAGCATGAACAATAGACAATTATCATGAACAAGGAAATATAATAATAACCATTTTATTATTGCCTCTAGGGCATATTTCCAACATTAATCTCATATACAATTGGGACTCCAATATCTGAAATTGGGGCCTAAGTTTCACAGCTCCTATGTTAATGTCTTTGACTGAAAAAATTCATGTTCCTTCTGTTTCATTAAAATGATGGTCACAAACTTTTTCTCTTCATACAACTCCAACATTTTAGCTATATTATCAGCTGATTGAATAATGTCCATTCCTGCCAGACCAACACAATGGACCTTTGTGTAATATGAATCATTGATCCCATATCCCTCTGTCTCATTTATAACAAGCATATTCCTATAAGTTATGTCAAACTCCCTTAATATCATCTCAAATTGTGATGGCATGTGAAATTAAACCTAATATACCATGTATCATCATCCAAGCTACATAGAGAAACAAAAATAACATAAATTAATAAGCCTAGCAACCATTTCCAATTTCACAATCCCTAATGCAAACACCATATATCCCAAATAGCTCACATCGGTCAATGCGGATGGGCAGGGGTAGAACTTACTCGCCCTCCAGGACTTGGCCATGGCAGTCATCACACTTGATTCGAGGTTGTACCGTGAAGACGAACAATTCCATGCGCGTAGAGGTCTCCGTTGTCAACAGGGTTCTTCTCCAACGCGTCATCCACCCGCTCCTCCCGTCCTCCACTCTCTATTCCTACGTCGGATGAGCCACCATTGTCGCCGCGCACCCGCGTTGTCTGTTCCCATGAGCGGGAGCAGGGGTCGGGGATAGGGAGGGATATTTAGGTGGGCGGGGGGTGGGGAGCGGTTTGTGGCAGGTGCTAGGTCTAACTCGGCATCCTCAGACGACGTTTCGGCTGGTCATTACGCCGTGCCACATGGCTTTGATAGACATGCCCACTGTCAGTTTTTGTGTAAAAACGAGCTCAAACGAGTTGTTAGTGCTTTTGGCAAAAATATTACTCAAAACCGGTTGTTTCCCCCCAACCTGTTAGCAAAATGGCTATTTTTTTAGAAGTCTTGCACGATTGCGGTGGTTTTTGGCAATGTACTCCCTTGAAATTGATCGTGTGGGCCCCTTCCCTCTCTAATTTCCAATCTGATGTTGCCACCTCAGCCTATAACTTTCGTTTGCAATATTTTCACAGGAATACCATATAAATGATGATTATAGGGGAAAGTATCCTAATATGAAATCGTTTTGTAGGAAATGGACATAACAATTTCTTAGAAATACTATTCATTTCCTTTGTTTCTAGAGGAACCTACCCATCCACTCAAATCTCATTTGTTGCGTTGGAATGAGGCGAGGCAATTCGTTAGGTTGGCAAGTGTTAATCCTATCACATTCCTCCACTACTCCTAGTTCCTGTGCTTTGGTTTCCTCTTTACCAAATAAGTCCTTAATTCTGTAGGATTTAGTCCATAGGTGTAACAGAGCTTGTAATAGAAACAGCTAGGGCCTTGATTCAGTTTCGACCAAAATTGGAAAATGGGTTCGCCTCTGTCCACAAGGACTGTTGGGGCCCTTCTTTTCCTGAAAATATAGCAATTCACAACATTGGTTCCAATCCTCTCTAGCCCCAAACCCAGATTTAACATAACTGTACAGCGTGTGAACACTGCGTTGAAGGCAGGAGCCGTACGTACACAACACAACTGTGGCTTGAGCTTTCCTTGGATAGCTAGCTATCCTATCAGCCGTGTCCCCAGCGTGATACAACCCATGCCACAGTTTGCGCAAGCTTCTGTGTGTCGCAGCCCTTGCAGACATGAACAAAAAGCTCACAACGCGCGACAAAACCGATGCGATCCCATGCCTTCTGTCTCTTCCAAAATCCCAACCCCCACTGCCTCACCAGCAACCTCTATAAATGCCCGGCGACGAAACCGCACGAATGTCCCGTCAGTCCACGGGAGCAAACATCTCAAGCTGACACGGGAGCCGAGCTAAGCTAACCGGGGATAGATGGCGCCTGCCAGCAGCACCGAGCCGACGAAGCACATTACCCTGCACAACTTCCTGAAGCAGCAGCACCTCCTGCAGCAGCGGCTCAAGCCCGCCGCCGTGCTCTGGGGCTGGCCGGCGACCCCGCGCCCGGCGCCGGACGACGCGGCGGACGACGCCGACGGCATGGGCGGGGCCGCGTGGCCGCCGCGCTCCTACACGTGCGCCTTCTGCCGCCGCGAGTTCCGGTCCGCGCAGGCGCTGGGCGGGCACATGAACGTGCACCGCCGCGACCGCGCCAAGCTGCGCGGCCAGTTCGGCGCGGCGTCGGCGGCCGAGGCGCCCGCCGCCGCCGCGGCGACGACCGAGTACGCGCTGCTGTACCCCGTGCTCAACTCCACCGCCGCCGGCGCGCGGGCCGTGTTCATCCCCAGCGGCGACGTGCTGCTCTCCACGCCCCTGGCAATGGCGCACGGCCACCGGTGCCAGCAGAGCGACGACGAGAACGACACGGACATTGACCTGGAGCTGCGCCTCGGGTGGCCGTGAACGGAGAGGCGTCGCCGCTTTTTGCTATCGCTTCGATCGTGACGTGTGATTCTTTATTCGTCTTCCAGTTCGAGTCATTTTTGCATCGAATGAATAATGGCATAAGATTGACCGACAAAACCGCCATTGGACAAAGCCTCCAAAGGGGAGACGACGAGAGGACAAGAAGAAAAAAAAAAGGTGCAAATTGCAGAATATATATCAGGTCGTATAATATATATGGGCCTCGGCGCCTCGATTGATCACAGATTTGATATCCGTCGTCGTTTTGTTTTCTCCGGCAGGGTTTAGGGTATATAAGTATATTTTCCCGACAGTTATGATGTGACACCGAGGAGTTCTGTCTCAGGATGCCCATCTAGAAGCCAGCATACTCAATAGATTTTTCAATTTGTTTTCGTTCCCTTAATCTATGATGAAGTGACATTACATTTCAACGACAGACTTGCAGAGATTTACTTCGGTTTTACTATAGGGGATACCACATTTCAGATACAACATGTATGAAGCAACAGTAGCTACAGCTACGAAGGACTGCAAATCATATGCAAAATAAGTAGAATCCAACTCATCTAAGCTAGGTCCATTTCACCGGAGTTTCATCAAACCTACCTAATCCATGCCCAAATCTGAAGTCTAGGTGTTGAATTTTCAGCGGTGTTCTCATTCGTTCCACGCAATTTTACCCAGGTTACTGGTAGACAGTAAATTCAGATAATCCTATGCCACACAGCTATTCAGGTCACAAATTCTAATATGTTGATTTCAGTGCAAGTTGAGTTTGCAGGCATTGCAGCAATACATCTTGAATAAGAGAAAGATGTCCAAGATAATGGAATTTCTAGTCGATACCATTCCGATGCCATCAGTTGATTTCTCCTAGGACAATTTAAACCACACACACCATTGCCTATTAGTAGTACTAGTACAACCATATTGAGAGAATCGTCTACCACTCAGCTATTTAGATCACCAGTTCTAAATTACACAATTTTCATGAAAGTTTTTGGAGCCGATGGCGATGACAGAGCATACAGAACTACAGCAATGCAGCTTGAGCACAGAAAAAAATCTCCAATGAACCACTAGCAATCATTTTGTTGCTGCCGGTTAGTTGAATAGAGCACCCATCAGTTTGCCCGCCGAAATACTCCCTGTAGTTTCAGTTCGACAAGGTTCATTGTTGCCTAAACTTTTCGATTCAGATGTCTGCACTATATGAACTCCAGGGTCAGTCACTCACCTGGCAAAGCTGCTACCAACGCGATATGATAATTATGTTGCACTTTCTCCTTGCACAAAACCCTGTTCACTCAAGTTTTCCTCCAAAACTCCATTATCATCCAGTGTTGATATTTCAATCTGCAAAGTTAAGTGAAAATGCTATAAGTTTTCATACAGCAACTTAACAAAAATAACACTCATAAGCAATAACACTGAAGAAATTTAAAACTGAAGTTCATTGATTCATACTTCCAGCACTAGCATAGACTATGTAAAAATTGTTTTCAACTAAGTATTCATTTGAAGAGCCTTTACATTAACTTGTACATTTGAGAGTACAAGTGCAAGCCAAAGCACTTTGTTTGCAAAGAAATATTACTTTACATATTATACAGAAAATATAACACTGTAAAGGTTCTATAATGGTTCTACTTCGGATTCATCTTTAACAGCCTCTTTTTCGACACTGCCGGTGACACGCTTCAATCTGGCGGCAGCTTTGTCAATCGCAAGGTTCAGTTGGCTTATCTTGTCACCCAGTGTCTGACGAGTTTTCTGGAACAAATCCACAAATATTTGGTTGTTAAAATAATACCTTTTAATCTTTCACATATAGAAGTCTGGAAATGAGCCACTGCATTTGGCTCCTTACCTCTAAACCTTCATCGTATAATTGAGCATTACGTGGCCTTGGTACACTTTGGAGGCCTTGCTCATCAGGCTTACCATCTTGCCCATCGTCATTAAGCAATGTATCTAAAGTTTTGCTGATCTGCTCAAGGAGGTTAAGTTGTTAATAAACAGTCCTTCGAGGGAACATTGCCAAAAGAACAAGCCAAGTAGATAACAGACTGTAGCATGGGGCCAGGGTCACTGGGCCAGTCATACACCTGTCTGCCAAGCGTTAGACTGGCATCAGAGACAGAAGCAGCAACTGATGCGCATTACTAGAGGACTAGGACTCCTTTCCCTTGCCCATTAAGCTAGGAATTGGATGTCAAAGGATTGAATAAGGACAGGATATATTAAATTAGTTAGATTCTAGCTTTTGTTCGTTACTTCTTACTTGCAACCTGGTATGAAAGGAGATTGAATAATCAAATAGGGGAAGCAAGATCTGGAAGGATCACCCATGTTCCTTCCCCCTCTCTCTCTTGCGGTGGCAGAGACGCACCTGGCCTCTGCAAAAACCGACAACAGTGCACAAGTGCTGACTTGTTCCTTCCCATTCCTATTTCTCTGTACTTCCACCAAGACCATAACAACCATCTAGACTAAAAAATAATCTGTACCACCTACACATAGTAACTTGCATCATGCTTGGTTAAGAGTTGCAGTATTACATGTGGACTTTGAGCTTGTTGAGATCGCAACTTTTTGTTTGTTCTTCGGCAGAACACTAGATGCTGTGACTTCTATATTTGCTAGGCAGAGCATTGTTAATTAAAGCATGGTAGTTTTACATTCCCTTTCTGAGGTTGCACATGTGGCAATGAAGAATAGTCCAAAGGTTCGATAATACCTGAGGAGCAAAGACATAACCCAGTGTTCCAAAGACTGCTCCCCCTATGAGAAATCCAGTCAAGAATCCTCCCCCGCCTTTAGAATCTTCACTGCATAATCACATCACAGAAAAAAAAATTTGAGAAAAGCATACAGAATGCGGGAAAAAAACATATAGCGGTACTCTAATGATTACAAGATATCAAAACATAGCAAAGCTCTGTCCAAAACCGAAATACCAGAAGATGTCATCGGTGAAATGACAGTCCAAACCAAAGGTGCAGGAAGAAGATGCCATTGGGGAATATGACCTCCACCACTTGGGTTAAAAGGTAACTGATACACCTACTTGAAAAGAATCTCAACAAGCACTTTCAACAGAACATGTGTGTCTACACCAAAATGTAGGCATGCTATCTACAGCACAAAGCATTTCCAGCATGATATAGTGATATGAATTGTACATTCAAAACATTACAGCTTCATTTCAGTGTACCGGTGCTCAATTCATATGCAACTAGAGCAGAAAATGAACAAAGAATTATCATTACCAGTCGTCTCAGCTGTAGCTTGAGCTATAGAACACTAAATGAACCAGGCTACTTGTTCTCTACCACGAGACAATGTAATAGAGATGAAAACTGGGAGAAGCTGCCTATGCTCGATGACTTCAAAACTTTTGGTGCTCCAGATGTAATTATTCGACCGTAAAAAGAACATGAATAATCAAGTAAAAAATTGTAAGCAAGACCTTTCAGCTCTGCAGACGGTTAACTTTCCATAAAGATTTGCATTTTGGGAATTTGAGGGAGCTGCTAGCTGCAAGTAATTTCTGTTTGAGATCAGCTTCTTCGGCTTGCAGCCAAATGCACTGGTATGCGCCCCACCTGTGACAGAACAAAAGGAAACAAATCTCTCAGCAAACAACTGAGTGGCAACTGGGTACTAAAAACTTCTACAGAATGCATAAAAATACTAAAAATGCCAAGCTCCACTTATACACCAGGCAAGAACAAGCGGTCCATAAGTTCATAAAATACGAGCAATTGGATCTCCATGTATTATCTGCATAAAGAATAACCTTCTGGAAAATCCACACTTACAGTGTTATTGTTACTCTGACCATACCACAAGTTGCACTGCAAGTAGCAGAAGCGGCAGTGGTTTGTGCAACCACGCCGCAATACAGATCCAAAACTAATACATCTACTCCTAGGTCCTTAGCACAGAACAAGTAAGGTACAAATCTCTTTGGCTACTCGGAGCTACAATTAACACGCATCTGATTCTCATAAGCCAATACGTTTCCATGAAGCCAGGGTGGAAGAAACGAGACTAGAGGGGCTGAGAAGCGGCTCACCGGAGATGGAGAGGGCCGCGGAGGGAGCAGCCATCGCCGCCGAGCAGGTGGGTGCGGAGGAAATGAAAGGGGAACGGCCGAACGGCCTCTGCAGAGGAGGCGATGAACTCGGCGGCTTCTCCTGCTTTCCGCCGGCTTCTCGCACAGCGCGCTGGACACGTGGAAGGATCAGAGCGGGGGATCTATCACTTGGCGGATGGTGTTGGGCTCTAAAGTTTTTCTGCGAGCAGTTGGGCTCTAACAGGCCAGTGATCCCCCCTCTAATTGGGCCTTGGGAGAACTTGTGCAGTTTTTAGGTCGTTGGAGTATTTTTTTCGAGCAGAGATTGATATCGCGAAGAAGGTGGTTATAAGGATTTCATTGTAATTCTTGGTGATAGGAGTTACTTTATATTTTCTTGGATTTTAGATCCATGTCAGTGTACATGTAACTGTTATGAGTATTAATAAAGTTTCAGGTGATTCCAAAAAAAATATGATCCTGCAAACCGTCGGTCCTGCAAATTTTACAGTAAACCAAATTTACAGTACCCCATACGGCCAGAAAAAACAGATCATGTAAACAAACACAAACACATACGTTAGAATTTAAATTAGCAGTTCGCGCCTACATCCCCGGAGTTCATACAAAAACAGAGTTGACACTAACATAAACAAAATTAAACCTAGATCTACGCATCATCATCATCATCACCGTCCTTCTTGACGCGGAGGTGGTGCTCCATTTGCAAGTTGGAGAGGACAAAGGCAAGTTGGTACTCTTCCTTCAACGTCTCCACCCGCGTCGCTGCAGCTTCGTCTCCGCCAGCAGCCGCCTCCTTCGCGTCGAACCACGTGTGCTAGATGACAAATGGCCAGAGGACAACCTGGTGCATTTGCAAATGGCCAGAGGACAACCTAGTGCCCCTGCATCGGGTGCCACAATTGGCACACGAGGACAGAGGATGAAATGGGCAAACACTTGCAGAAGAGGGGTTTTACACCAGATTATACGGTGTGGACATTTCATGGCGAGTCTGCCCAACGTGCTAGAGCTGAGGTGCTCCGTCGTCGCACCGACGACCATGGTACCGGGATGCAAAACATGGTGCAAGACTTTGATGATGCTCGGGACTCGGACGATGAGATGGAGGAATCTGCAAAGGCCTTCAATGAAATGTTGGAGTCCTCAAAACGTCCTCTCCACGAGCACACTGAGCTTTGTCAGCTGGATGCCATCTCACAAATAATGGCTCTGAAGGCTCAATTCAACTTGGGCAGAGAATGCTACGATGCAATGATGACAGTATTTGGACGTTTTCTACCCAAAGACCATGCACTGCCTACAAACCTGTACCAGTCAGACAAAATCCTCCGTGCTCTTAAGATGCCCTATGAGAATATACATGCCTGTGAGAAAGGATGTGCCTTATTTAGGCTTTAGTATGCGGACTTGAACTATTGTCCCATTTGCAACTCATCCAGGTATGTTGTGGTAGACAACGTTATAGGTGAGAAGACACAGACCAGAATCCCCATTAATGTTCTTCGGTATATGCCAATCGTACCAAGACTTCAACGTCTTTTCATGGTCGAAGAGACAGCAAGACATATGACATGGCTCAAAACGGGCAAAAGAACCCAACTAGATGCAGATGGGAAGCTGATGATGGTGCACACATCAGACGGTGAGGCATAGAAGAGTTTCGATGCATTACATGATGAAAGAGCGGCAGATCTGAGGCATCCTCGAGTCGGCATCAGCACGGATGGGTTCAGTGTGTTTGGTCTGACGGCAGCCCAATATAGTTGTTGGCTCGTATTTGTCTTTCCACTCAATCTCTCCCCCCCTGTGACGCCCGAAGACCGACGCTCTGGAAGATTTCCAGATATTCCGGGTTTCGCCGTGTGTTTCAGTTGTGCTTGCTCTATTTATTTTGCATTGCATCATAGCATCATGCCATCATGTCATAATTCTTTTGCTTTTCAACTAAATAAATTGTGTGGATCTTCGATCCATTTAAATTGAGGGAAGGATGACTTCTCTTTACAACATATCCTCCTAATATTTGTGGAGCTATTAAAAAATATTCCATTTGTTGGAAGTAACCATAACACACTTGCATATTTTCCCCATGCATTTTCTTTCTCAATTCATTGCCTCAAACCATGCTAACTTTTCCTTTCCCTTTTATCGAGGCTCTTCCTAGATTCCCAACACTTTTTGGACACCCCTAAAGTCTAGACTCCATTCAAACTCCTTTAATGCAAGTTAAATAATTTTGGTTTGAACTTCCCCAATTTTTTTGGAACCAATTTTGTTGGGTTGGTAATATTCCATAAAGCCTTACAAAAATGTTCCATCATTTATTTCTTGTTCATGGCCTCTTTTCTTAATAAGTTTTGAACTCTCTCTATTTTTTTCTGCTAAAGAAAAAAAAGGGAGAGAGAGATAGGCCATCTGGGCCTCCCAGCCGCAGCGGGCAAGGCCCAGCTTCCCCTCCCTCGCGGCCCAGGCCAGCCTCCAGGCCAGGCCCATCTCATCTCCCTCCTAACCCTAAGCCGCCCGATCCCCTGGCCAGTCCCTCGACCGATCCCCTCGTCCTCCCACTCAGCGCTGCTCCCTCGATCTCCGTCCTCCTCGCGCCTCCCTCTCGTCGTCACCCGTCCTGCTTGGCCGACCCTGCACCGTCTCCGTCCTCCTCTTCCGCCGTCTCCTACGCCGCTGCCCACGCCGGCGAGCGCCAGCTGGACCCGCCGTCCCCTGCGCCTCCTTCCCGCGCCCGAGGAGCTCCCCGAGCGAGCTGTTCGCCACCGGCCCCTCTGCTTCTTCCCGCGTAGGCCGCAGCAGCGTTGCGGCGCTCTGCCTCGCGAGGGGAGTGGAGCCCCGTCGGCCCTCCTTCGTGCCCCCGCGCTTGACCTCCTCCAGCCGCACCCCGCCGCAGTTGAAGGCCACCAGGTGCCCGCGCCGCCTTGGCCTCGTCAAGGTCACTGGAGGCCGTTGCCGTGCATCTTCCGCCTCCCCGCGCGCCCGAGGCGCTCGACCCTCGTCCAGCGCCGCCATCTTCCTCGACACCGAGCGTCACCGCCGGAAGCTGCTGCATCCGTTGCATGCTACCCCACGCCCCAGGGCTTCGTCCGCATCGCCTCTTGCTGCTGTCCCCGTGGAGCCCAAGTTTGGGTTTTCTGTTGTTAGCTTCGGTTCTGCAAAGTTCCAAGTACCTCGACGCTCGACGCCCGAACGACTACCTTCGGTGAAGAAACGTGTACGACTACCCTTGAAGACCCGTGGATGCGCCAAGTACCCTTCGGACCGAGACGCCAAGTACCACTACGTGCATGTACCACTACCGTCGCCCCGAAGACGTTCGATTCGCCAAGTACCTCTACCATCGACCCCGAACATCTTCGGAAACGTGAACAGCTACGAAACGTGTACCACGACCCGCGAGTACCACTACTTCCTCTACGACCTCGAACCGCCCCGAAACAAACGCTTCGAAGGTATACCACCGAGACGACCCCGAGGATGAGTGCATGTGAATGTGTGATGTATGAGGTGAAGTACTTGTGCACACCGTGCCCGATTCGTCGCTTGTCATGCCCCTCGTTTGCCTCGTCGCCAACCCGTGGGAACCCAGTGACGGGATCACCCCACCTTTCATCTTGTTCGACTCGCTCACGCCACCTTTCTTTTGCATCGGTCTCTCGACGAGTTACCGGTACCGATATGTTGCGTGGCATCATTTTCGGATTCGTCGTTGTGGCCCCTTTCGTTCTACCACGGTGATAATACTTCATATCTCTTCATGTTAACGTTTAACTAAAAATTGCATAAAACTTGATCATGTCATCCGCATCATGATAACAACCTTTGAATGTTAAATTGTTGTTGCTTTAATAATTGCTAAATTGGTCATGGGGATTTTCCGGAGTTGTTGTTGTTATTTCCGACCTCATTTAAAATGCCTAGATAGCTAGTTTACACTTGCTTCACCTCTTGCCATGTTAACATACATTTAATCTTGTCTTGTAAATAAACGAGAGTCAACTAAATAAATAAAATGTGGTGTTTCATCAATATGCAACTCGTTGCATTTTTTTTTGAGAGAACTCGTTGCATATTGAGCTCCACTTGACTTGTAGTATTGTTGTGTACCTTGCCATGACATGCATATTTAAAATCGGACATGCATCATACTTGGATGTGCATCGTATGCCATGTTTATGCTTGTGTGTTTACCGTGTTGTTTGCTTCTTTCCGGTTGCTTCTCTTGTTAGCTTCGGTTCCGTTCCGGAGTTGTGAGGATTTGTCTTCTTCATGGACTTGTTCTTCTTCCTTGCGGAATCCCAGGCAAGATGACCATACCTTTGGATACCTTTACTACCATTGCCATGCTTAGTGTCTCGATGCTATCGTTATATGTCGCGTTACCCATCTTTATGCCAGCCTCTCCTTGTTGCCATGAAACCTCTAACCTTTGACACCTTCCTAGCAAACCATTGTTTGGCTATGTTACCTGCTTGCTCAGCCCCTCTTATAGCGTTGTTAGTTGCAGGTGAAGATGAAGATCGTTCTAGGTGGGAACTTGTTGTTGGAATATCACAATATCTATTATTATTATTAACACACCTATATACTGGGCATGGGTGGAAGGCTTGGCCTTTTGCTCGGTGTTTTGTTCCACTCATGCCACCTTAGGCGGCGATAAACCGGCATTATGTTCCTTGATTTTGCGTTCCTTACACGGTTGGGTATATGGGGACCCCTTGACACTTCATCTTTGAATAAAACTCCTCCAGCAAGGCCCAACATTGGTTTTAATTTGCCTTATAATAACAACTTAATTAATTAATTAAATTTGCATAGGGGGTCGCGCCCTCGGGATTCTTTTCTACATAGCAGGGGGCCAGTGCTGATGGTGTTGGTCCCAAACGGGCAACCTGTGGGGCCACCTTGGGGAAATCCGAGGGCTGGTTTTACTCGTAGCTTGTCCCATCCGGACGTGGCCTGAGACGAGATACGCGCGGCTACTATCAGGGTGTCGGCACGCCGGGAGGTCTTGTTGGACTTGTTTTACCATTGTCGAAATGTCTTGTGCACCGGGATACCGAGCCTGATCGGATTTCCCTAAGATAAGGGGTAATAATTATGATTACTTCAGCTGATCGTGAGAGCTTGTGATGGGCTAAGTTGGGACACCCCTGCAAGGTTATGATCTTTCAAAAGCCGTGCCCGCGGTTATGTGGCAGATTGGAATTTGTTAATGTCCGGTTGTAGAAAACTTGACAGAGGATCCGAAGTAAAACACACCACCGCGTGAGTAATCGTGACTGTCTCTTTTCACTTTGAGAAGAGAACACGGTGGGGTTATGTTTGACTCATAGGTAGTTCAGGATCTTTAGCGATCACTACTAGTTTGCGACCGTTTGTGTATATGCTCATCTTATTCTTGTACTCGTAAGTTAGTCACCATATTATGCTTAGCCGCTGCTGCAACCTCACCACTACCGTCTTCCATACCCATAAAGCTTTGCTAGTCTTGATACCCATGGTTATGGGATTGCTGAGTCCTCGTGGCTCACAGATACTACAACACCAGATGCAGGTACTGCTGAAATCAGTGCCGGAGTTGGTCCAAGAACTTCAGTGGGAGTCCGATGAAGAGAGGGCCGTATGTTTGTGACGTTTTCGATGATCAGTAGTGGTTCCTACTAGGGGCGATCAGACCTTGTGTTGTTTATTTATTTGGTATCTTTCTTTTGGATCTTCGTCCGTAGTCGGACTGTGATGTTATTTGGATGATGATTGTTTATGTAATGCACTGTGTGACGTGGCGAGTGTAAGCCAACTATCTCTTTTGCAATTTCATCCCTCTTTTACATGAGTCGTGCAAAGATACCATACTTGAGAGCATTCTAGTATGAGCTTATGCCTTTAAGTCATGCCTCGACACGTAGGAGGTATAATCTCATACTCGGCATTACAAGTTGGTAATCAGAGCCTTCTCCGACCTAGGAGCCCCACTGATTGATCGAATCGTTGACGGTTGAGTCTAGGCACACACTTGAAAATGTTTTGAGTCCTATATATATATCGGAGAGTAGGATTTCTTTTTACTCCTTATCCCTTTTCACTCTGGTGAGGACTCCTGACGATTACTTATCTCTTCTACTCTCAAAATTTCACTAATTTTTTTTAGGATCACGCGAGTATTGTTTGAATTGTTCCGATGTCCTTCTGACGAGAACATTGTTCTCGATGCCTCCTGTCATTTAGGGGTTGTGGCAGTGTCCTGGGGAGTTGAGCTCCGAGGTGTTGTCGTCACAAATATATCGCAGCAGTTCTGGAATACTTAAGACGGCCGACATCGAAAACTCTCCTATGCGGTTAGTGGCAAGATAACCCCGACATCACCCAGTACTGGGGAGGTAGTTCGGGAGTATTGCCATAGCTTGTATAGTAGATGCATTTCGAAGGTCTGAGGTAAACGGTTTCCGGAAATAACTGGTTATGTGTTGAAGGATGGATACAGCTGGATGTAGGATTAGAGTTGAGTGCGCGATGCTTCCCCTGTATCCCCAACACCTGATTGCATAACTGGAAACTTTCGGGAATTAATAGGTGTGTTCATCTAGTAGCTCGTAGGCATTCTTCCAACGAATGCATGATATGAAGTTTGGGGTTCAACATTGAGTGAAGTGGTTTTATGGCCATTGTTCCAATCGGGAGTTGCATCTTAAAGGGTCCTTGGCTATGCTGATCCGGGGACTGCAAAACCCTTTTGTAACACGTTCCATGAGCTTTCAGCACGAATATGTGGAACGAAACTTCTATCTTGTATTTGTTCTATCCGCTCCTTGTTATTTTTATTTACCTTTTGTTCTCTTAAGTGGCTTCTTGACAAGTGTTGTACCATTAAGCTATCGAATTCATTCGTTCAACTCTCTGTTCAGATGATATTGTGAAGATTATGTTGCAACATATCTATCCTTTGTTTTGATTTGATTCTGGTATTCGAGTTGCTTCAATGTCAAGTGTTGATTCCATACCTTCCTAAGCGGTCTTCTCATATTTCTATGGGAGTGTTAGTCCTTCTTGATCATCGAGATTGTCATGTTAAATTCTTTCAACCGGCGTCCTTCTCTTCAAGTTAACCTGATTCTTTCAATATGTGCAAGATCAAGTCTTGGTTTTTCTCAACGGTGTCTATTTCATTCGTCCCAAGTTGTCTTTGTTTTCCCCACCCTCCCACCCTTCTTCTTCTCGGTGCCAGAATTCTTAATCCAGTAACCATTTTATTCATGTGGTGTTTCTTCATTCATTTTCTTCAATGTTCTTATCCGGTGATTTATCGTGAAGATGCTCAAGAGTTTCAAGTTCATCATTCTTAATTCCAATATTCTTCTCCGGTGAACTAAATCCAAGCTTCCGTATTGATCATATCTGTGCCTCTTGTTTCACATGTTTTCCAATGTGGGAATTCTTATCCAAAGTCTCTCTTGATTATTCAACTCTCCCTAATTCTTATCCGGAGTGTACAAGAGATCTCAGAGGACTCGTGTTTCCATTTTCAACCTGTTCATTATATTTTGAGATTGTTATCTCATCCAAGCCATTTTATTCAACCGGCGCAATATCTCTCAAGTAATCATTCCAACGGTGTTTCTTTTGAGTGGGTCCTAACCCACAGGTCTTTTCCCAGGATCTTACCCGACTCTTCTATTTTCCGGAGTTATTCTCAAATTCTTTTCAAGTTTGACATAAGAATGGGTCTCTCATCGGTCAAATGTATCCTCCAAGATTGCTTACATTCATTGTTGCTTCAACCTTTATATTTTCATTCTTTCGGAGCATATCAATAATTCTTCAAGGTGTATCTCATCGTCATTCTAAAATTGTGAAGACAGGAGAAGAGTTTCTCTCAAATCCTACCCGTTCTTCTAAAGATTCGTGGTTCTAGCTTCATGCCATCCTCATTATTGTTCCGATTGTGAGGAATTCTTTTATACCATCCGAAGCATTTCATGAATTCTTTCTGTTGTGATCCTCCGAAGGCCATCATTTCAGAAGATTTCTTGGTTCTTAGTTTTCAACTTCGTCCTCCAACTATTCTTAATTGATGCCTCTTCGTTCGCCTCCATATTCTTACGGTGGTTCATTCAAGATTACTTTTTCATTGTTATCGTATCAATTCATTTGTCCTTTTCTTAATCCTACCGGTGAGTCGTTCAAGACTTTTCTCAAGTTTGGCTATATCTCTCTCCAATCCTTTTCAAGAAGAATAATTAGTAGGTCAAATCCGTTGCTGGTCATCAATTTAATTTGATCAAGGATAAGCATACAGTAAATCTTATTCTTATTTCCTCGAAGTGATTAATCTTTTTTTTTCGGAGCTTGTTCATCATATCATATTCTCGGTTCTAAATTCTTCATCTTTTTTTCCGGAGCTCCATGTTATTTCAATTATATCATTTCAAACCTCCATCTAATTCATCGCAGGCCTTGAATCTTATTCTTTTCATCTTTCACTTCTCATGCTTTTCATTACCGGAGTTCTCATGGTGGTTCATCAAGATTTAATTCGTCCTCGAAGTCTTCATCAAGATTCTTGTTGGAGCTCAAGCATTCTTCATCATGCTTTCCAAGTGCAATTCTTTCTACCTTATTGTTTGAGATGGTGGTAGGCCATTTTTGACAATTTCCCTTCATGTTTCATGATTCACAAGTTGTCAAGAATGAAATATTTAAACCCATCATCCTTATTTCTTAAGAGATCCTTTCAACCTCCCATTTTGTTTGTTGGAGTTATCTTGGGTTGTATCTCACCTAAAAGCTTTCCCTAAGGATTGTTGATATTTATGTTGCTTATAAATGACCCAGTTTCTGTTGGAAATATGCCCTAGAGGCAATAATAAAAGTGTTATTATTATATTTCCTTGTTCATGATAATCGTCTGTTATTCATGCTTGAATTGTATTGTACGGAAACAGCGATACATGTGTGAATACACAGAACACAATGAGTCCCTGGTAAGCCTCTAGTTACCAGTTTGTTGATCAACAAATGGTCACGGTTTCCTGACCATGGACATAGGATGTCAGTGATAACGGGATCACATCATTAGGAGAATGATGTGATGGACAAGACCCAATCCTGAGCATAGCACGAGATCGTATAGTTTGTAATGCATAAGCTTTTCGGTGTCAAGTATTTATTCCTTAGACCATGAGGTTGTACAACTCCCGGATACCGTAGGAATACCTTGGGTGTACCAAACGTCACAACGTAACTGGGTGGCTATAAAGGTACGCATCGGGTATCTCCGAAAGTGTCTGTTGAGTTGGTACGAACCTAGACTGGAATGTTGTCACTCCGTATGACGGAGAGGTACCTCTGGGCCCACTCGGTGAGACATCATCATAATGAGCTCAATGTGACTAAGTAGTTAGTCACGGGATGATGGATTACGGATCGAGTAAAGAGACTTGCCATGACGAGATTGAACAAGGTATCGGGAATACCGACGATCGAATCTCGGGCAAGTATCGTACCGATGGACAAAGGGAATAACATATGGGATTGAGTGAATCCTTGACACGGTGGTTCATCCGATGAAGATCATCGAGGAACACGTGGGAACCAACATGGGTATCCAGATCCCGCTGTTGGTTATTGACCGGAGAGTGGTCTCGGTCATGTCTGCGTGTCTCCCGAACCCGTAGGGTCTACACACTTAAGGTTCGGTAACGCTAGGGTCGTAGAGATACATGCACGTGGAAACCCGAAAGTTGTTCGGAGTCCCGAATGAGATCCTGGACGTCACGAGGAGTTCCGGAATGGTCCGGAGGTAAAGAATGGTATATAGGAAGTCCAGTTTCGGCCATCGGGTGATCTCCGGGGGTCACCGGGAGTGTCCCGGGACCACCGGAGGGGCCCCGGGGGTCCACCGGGTGGGGCCACCCATCCCGGTGGGGCCCCTAGGCCGCAAGGGGGAAGTGTCCAGCCCTAATGGGCTGGCGCACCACTTGGGCCCTCCTCCCCATGCGCCTAGGGTTGAAACCCTAGGGGGGAGGGGGCGCCACTTGCCTTGGGGGGCAAGGACTCCCCCCTGGCCGCCGCCCCCCCTTGCAGATTGGATCTGCAGGGGCTGGCGCACCCCCCTGGCCCCCTATATATATGTGGGGGG
>LR738710.1:824635057-824651094 GCA_902687465.1 Secale cereale
GGGGGGGAGAGGGCAGCCGCACCCTTGCCCTGACGCCTCTCCCCCCTCCTGTCACACCTCCGTCTCCTTAACGCAGGGCGCCCGACGAAGCCCTGCAGGAATCTCCACTGCATCCACCACCACGCCGTTGTGCTGCTGGATCTCCGACGACCTCTCCCCCCCCCTTGCTGGATCAAGAAGGAGGTGACGTTGCTGTACCGGACGTGTGTTGAGCGCGGAGGTGCCGTCCGTTCGGCGCTAGCTCATCGGTGACGAAGAACGTGAAGAGTACGACTACTTCATCCACGCTTCTTCGAAAGCTTCCGCTCGCGATCTACATAACGGTATGTAGATGCACTCTTACTTGCTCGTTGCTAGATGTCTCCTTAGTTGGATCCTGGTGAAAGCGTAGAATTTTTTTGAATTCTGCTACGTTCCCCAACAGTGGCATCTGAGCTAGGTTTTATGCGTAGCATCTTGCACAAGTAGAACACAAAGCAGTTGTGGGCGTTTGAGTTTGTTCAATTTTCTTGCCGTTACTAGTCAATCTTGATTCGGCGGTATTGTGGGATGAAGCGGGCCGGACCGACTTTACACGTACGCTTACATGAGACTGGTTCCACCGACAGACATGCACTAGATGCATAAGGTGGCTGGCGGGTGTCTGTCTCTCCTACTTTAGTCGGATCGGATTCGATGAAAAGGGTCCTTATGAAGGGTAAATAGAAATTGACAAATCACGTTGTGGTTTTGGCGTAGGTAAGAAACGTTCTTGCTAGAAAACCTATAGAAGCCACATAAAACTTGCAACAACAATTAGAGGACGTCTAACTTGTTTTTGCAGCATGTGCTATGTGACGTGGTATGGCCAAAACGAAGATGTGATGAATGATATATGTGATGTATGAGATTGATCATGTTTTTGTAATAGGGAATCACGACTTGCATGTCGATGAACTTGACAACCGGCAGGAGCCATAGGAGTTGTCTTAATTATTGTATGACCTGCGTGTCACTGAATAACGACATGTAATTACTTTACTTCATTGCTAAACGTTAGCTATAGTAGTAGAAGTAATAGTTGGCGTGACGACTTCTTCAGACACGATGATGAAGATCATGATGATGAAGATCATGGTGTCGAGCCGGTGACAAGATGATCATGGTGCCCCGAAGATGGAGATCCAAGGAGCAAGATGATATTGGCCATATCATGTCACTTTAATTGATTGCATGTGATGTTTATCATGTTTATGCATCTTGTTTACTTAGAACGACGGTAGTAAATAAGATGATCTCTCACTAAAAATTTCAAGAATTGTGTTCCCCCTAACTGTGCACCGTTGCTAAAGCTCGTTGCTCTGAAGCACCACGTGATGATCGGGTGTGATAGGTTCTAACGTTCGCATACGACGGGTGTAAGCCAGATTTACACACGCGATACACTTAGGGTTCACTTGACGAGCCTAGCATGTACAGACATGGCCTCGGAACACGGAAGACCGAAAGGTCGAACACGAGTCGTATAGAAGATACGATCAACATGAAGATGTTCACCGTTGATGACTAGTCCGTCTCACGTGATGATCGGACACGAGCTAGTCGATTCGGATCGTGTATCACTTAGATGACTAGAGAGATGTCATTCTGAGTGGGAGTTCATTAAAATTTGATTAAGATGAACTTAATTATCATGAACTTAGTCTAAATTCTTTACAATATCTTTTGTAGATCAAATGGCTCACGCTCAGGTTTCCCTCAACTTCAACGCGTTCCTAGAGAAAACCAAGCTGAAAGACGATGGTAGCAACTATACGGATTGGGTCCGTAACCTGAGGATTATCCTCATAGCTGCCAAGAGATCATATGTCCTTGAAGCACCGCTAGGTGATGCACCTGCTCCCGATGCGGCCCAAGACGTTTTGAACATCTGGCAGTCGCGTAGTGATGATTACTCCCTGGTTCAGTGCGGCATGCTTTACAGCTTAGAGTCGGGGCTCCAAAAACGTTTTGAGCACCACGGAGCATATGAGATGTTCGAAGAGCTGAAAATGGTTTTCCAAGCTCATGCCCGAGTCGAGAGATATGATGCCTCCGACGCATTCTACAGCTGTAAGATGGAGGAAAACAGTTCTGTCAGTGAGCACATCCTCAAGATTTCTGGATTGCACAACCGCTTGTCTCAGCTGGGAATGAATCTCCCAGATGAAGCGGTCGTTGACAGAATCCTCCAGTCGCTCCCACCAAGCTTCAAGAGCTTCGTGTTGAACTTCAATATGCAGGGGATGGAGAAGTCCATTCCCGAGGTGTATTCGATGCTGAAATCAGCAGAGGTAGACATCAAGAAAGAACATCAAGTGTTGATGGTCAATAAAACCACTAAGTTCAAGAAAGGCAAGGGTAAGAAGAACTTCAAGAAGTACGACAAGGGAGTTGCCGCGCCCGGCAAGCCTGTTGCCGGGAAGAAGCCAAAGTATGGACCCAAGCCTGAGACAGAGTGCTTTTATTGCAAGGGAACGGGTCACTGGAAGCGGAACTGCCCCAAATACTTAGCAGACAAGAAGGCCGGCAACGTCAAAGGTATATATGATATACATGTTATTGATGTGTACCTTACCAGCACTCGTAGTAGCTCCTGGGTATTCGATACCGGTGCAGTTGCTCACATTTGTAACTCAAAACAGGAGCTGCGGAATAAACGGAGACTGGCGAAGGATGAGGTGACGATGCGCGTCGGGAATGGTTCCAAGGTCGATGTGATCGCCGTCGGCACGCTGCCTCTACATCTACCCTCAGGATTAGTTTTAAACCTTAATAATTGTTATTTAGTACCAGCTTTGAGCATGAACATTGTTTCTGGATCTCGTCTTATGCGAGATGGCTACTCTTTCAAATTGGAGAATAATGGTTGTTCTATTTATTTGAGAGATATGTTTTATGGTCATGCCCCGCTGGTCAATGGTTTATTTTTGATGAATCTCGAAAGTGATGATACACATATTCATAGTGTAGATGCCAAAAGATATAAAGTTGATAATGATAGTCCCACATACTTGTGGCATTGCCGCCTTGGTCATATTGGTGTCAAACGTCTGAAGAAGCTCCATTCAGATGGACTTCTAGAGTCTCTTGATTATGAATCATTTGACACGTGCGAACCATGCCTCTTGGGCAAGATGACCAAGACTCCGTTCTCTGGAACAATGGAGCGAGCAACCAACTTGTTGGAAATCATACATACCGATGTGTGCGGTCCAATGAGTGTTGAGGCTCGCGGAGGTTATCGTTATGTTCTCACCCTCACAGATGACTTGAGTAGATATGGGTATATCTACTTGATGAAACACAAGTCTGAGACCTTTGAAAAGTTCAAGGAATTTCAGAATGAGGTTGAGAATCAACGTGACAAAAAAAAAATAAAGTTCTTACGATCGGATCGTGGGGGTGAATATTTAAGTCATGAATTTGGCACACACCTGATGAATAGTGGAATTGTTTCACAATTGACACCGCCAGGAACACCTCAACGTAATGGTGTGTCCGAACGTCGAAATCGTACTCTGTTGGACATGGTGCGATCTATGATGTCCCTCACCGATTTACCGCTATCTTTTTGGGGTTATGCTTTAGAGACTGCCGCATTCACTTTAAATAGGGCTCCGTCGAAATCCGTTGAGACGACTCCGTATGAACTTTGGTTTGGCAAGAAACCGAAGCTGTCGTTTCTAAAAGTTTGGGGTTGCGATGCTTATGTCAAGAAACTTCAACCTGAAAAGCTCGAACCCAAATCGGAAAAATGCGTCTTCATAGGATACCCAAAGGAAACGATTGGGTACACCTTCTACCACAGATCTGAAGGCAAAGTCTTTGTTGCCAAGAATGGATGCTTTCTGGAGAAAGAGTTTCTCTCGAAAGAAGTGAGTGGGAGGAAAGTAGAACTTGATGAGGTGATAGTCACCCCTCCTGGACCGGAAAGTAGCGCAGCGCAGGAAACTGTTCCTGAGGTGCCTGCACCGACAAGAGAGGAAGTTGATGATAATGATCATGAAGAAACAGATCAAGTTACTACTGAACTTCGAAGGTCCACGAGGGCACGTTCCGCACCAGAGTGGTACGGCAACCCTGTCCTGGAAATCATGTTGTTAGACAACGGTGAACCTTCGAACTATGAAGAAGCAATTGCGGGCCCGGATTCCAATAAATGGCTTGGAGCCATGAAATCCGAGATAGAATCCATGTATGAAAACAAAGTATGGACTTTGGTGGACTTGCCTGATGACAGGCACGCCATAGAAAACAAATGGATATTTAAGAAGAAGACAGACGCGGATGGTAATGTGACCATCTATAAGGCTCGACTTGTCGCTAAGGGTTATCAACAAGTTCAAGGGATTGACTACGACGAGACTTTCTCTCCCGTAGCGATGCTGAAGTCAGTCAGAATCATGTTAGCTATTGCCGCATTCTATGATTATGAGATATGGCAAATGGACGTCAAAACAACATTCCTTAATGGCTTCCTCAAGGAAGAGTTGTATATGATGCAACCGGAGGGTTTTGTCGATCCAGAGAACGCTAACAAGGTATGCAAGCTCCAGCGCTCGATTTACGGGCTAGTGCAAGCATCTCGGAGTTGGAATATTCGCTTTAATGATGTGATCAAAGCGTTTGGATTTATACAGACTTATGGAGAAGCCTGTATTTACAAGAAAGTGAGTGGGAGCTCTGTAGCATTTCTCATATTATATGTGGATGACATATTGCTGATGGGAAATGATATAGAATTCTTGGAAAATGTAAAGGCCTACTTGAATAAAAGTTTTTCAATGAAGGACCTTGGAGAAGCTGCTTACATATTAGGCATCAAAATCTATAGAGATAGATCAAGATGCCTCATTGGTCTTTCACAAAGTACATACCTTGAAAAAATATTGAAGAAGTTCAATATGGATCAGTCAAAGAAAGGATTCTTGCCTGTTTTGCAAGGTATGAGATTGAGCAAGGCTCAGTCGCCGACCACGGCAGAAGATAGAGAAAAGATGAGTGTCATTCCCTATGCCTCAGCCATAGGTTCTATCATGTATGCCATGCTGTGTACCAGACCTAATGTGAACCTTGCCATAAGTTTGATAGGGAGGTACCAAAGTGATCCCGGTACGGAACACTGGACAGCGGTCAAGAACATCCTGAAGTACCTGAAAAGGACTAAGGATATGTTTCTCGTTTATGGAGGTGACGAAGAGCTCGTCGTAAAGGGTTACGTCGATGCTAGCTTCGACACAGATCTGGATGACTCTAAGTCACAAACCGGATACGTGTATATTTTGAATGGTGGGGCAGTCAGCTGGTGCAGTTGCAAGCAGAGCGTCGTTGCGCATTCTACATGTGAAGCGGAGTACATAGCTGCTTGCGAAGCGGCACAGGAAGGAGTCTGGATGAAGGAGTTCATCACCGACCTAGGAGTCATTCCAAGCGCGTCAAGCCCAATGACTCTCTTCTGTGACAACACTGGTGCTATTGCTATTACCAAGGAGCTCAGGTTTCATAAGAAGACCAAGCACATCAAGCGCCGTTTCAACTCCATCCGGAATTATGTTCAAGATGGAGACATAGATATTTGTAAAGTGCATACGGATCTGAATGTTGCAGACCCGTTGACTAAACCTCTTCCACGGGCAAAACATGATCAACACCAGAACTCTATGGGTGTTCAATTCATCACAATGTAACTAGATTATTGACTCTAGTGCAAGTGGGAGACTGTTGGAAATATGCCCTAGAGGCAATAATAAAAGTGTTATTATTATATTTCCTTGTTCATGATAATCGTCTGTTATTCATGCTTGAATTGTATTGTACGGAAACAGCGATACATGTGTGAATACACAGAACACAATGAGTCCCTGGTAAGCCTCTAGTTACCAGTTCATTGATCAACAGATGGTCACGGTTTCCTGACCATGGACATAGGATGTCAGTGATAACGGGATCACATCATTAGGAGAATGATGTGATGGACAAGACCCAATCCTGAGCATAGCACGAGATCGTATAGTTCGTAATGCATAAGCTTTTTGGTGTCAAGTATTTATTCCTTAGACCATGAGGTTGTACAACTCCCGGATACCGTAGGAATACTTTGGGTGTACCAAACGTCACAACGTAACTGGGTGGCTATAAAGGTACGCATCGGGTATCTCCGAAAGTGTCTGTTGAGTTGGTACGAACCGAGACTGGAATGTTGTCACTCCGTATGACGGAGAGGTACCTCTGGGCCCACTCGGCGAGACATCATCATAATGAGCTCAATGTGACTAATTAGTTAGTCACGGGATGATGGATTACGGATCGAGTAAAGAGACTTGCCATGACGAGATTGAACAAGGTATCGGGAATACCGACGATCGAATCTCGGGCAGGTATCGTACCGATGGACAAAGGGAATAACATACGGGATTGAGTGAATCCTTGACACGGTGGTTCATCCGATGAAGATCATCGAGGAACACGTGGGAACCAACATGGGTATCCAGATCCCGCTGTTGGTTATTGACCGGAGAGTGGTCTCGGTCATGTCTGCGTGTCTCCCGAACCCGTAGGGTCTACACACTTAAGGTTCGGTAACGCTAGGGTCGTAGAGATACATGCACGTGGAAACCTGAAAGTTGTTCGGAATCCCGGATGAGATCCCAGACGTCACGAGGAGTTCCGGAATGGTCCGGAGGTAAAGAATGATATATAGGAAGTCCAGTTTCGGCCATCGGGTGATCTCCGGGGGTCACCGGGAGTGTCCCGGGACCACCGGAGGGGCCCCGGGGGTCCACCGGGTGGGGCCACCCATCCCGGTGGGGCCCCTAGGACGCAAGGGGGAAGTGTCCAGCCCTAATGGGCTGGCGCACCACTTGGGCCCTCCTCCCCATGCGCCTAGGGTTGAAACCCTAGGGGGGAGGGGGCGCCACTTGCCTTGGGGGGCAAGGACTCCCCCCTGGCCGCCGCCCCCCTTGCAGATTGGATCTGCAAGGGCTGGCGCACCCCCCTGGCCCCCTATATATATGTGGGGGGGGGGGAGAGGGCAGCCGCACCCTTGCCCTGGCGCCTCTCCCCCCTCCCGTCACACCTCCGTCTCCTTAACGCAGGGCGCCCGGCGAAGCTCTGCAGGAATCTCCACTGCATCCACCACCACGCCGTTGTGCTGCTGGATCTCCGACGACCTCTCCTCCCCCCTTGCTGGATCAAGAAGGAGGTGACGTTGCTGTACGGGACGTGTGTTGAGCGCGGAGGTGCCGTCCGTTCGGCGCTAGATCATCGGTGACGAAGAACGTGAAGAGTACGACTACTTCATCCACGCTTCTTCGAAAGCTTCCGCTCGCGATATACATAATGGTATGTAGATGCACTCTTACTTGCTCGTTGCTAGATGTCTCCTTAGTTGGATCTTGGTGAAAGCGTAGAAATTTTTTGAATTCTGCTACGTTCCCCAACAGTTTCTTCATTTATCCTCCTGCAGAAATAAGTTTTATTCTTGTCGTTGATCTCAATCCAATCAAATGTTTTCGTAAGTGGCTGGTTGTCACCTCATAATTTTGAGATGTTTTCCATAAGCCAACAACAAGCTTATTCTGTGCTTGTTGATTCTTCCAACAACTCTGCTCAATCCATCTTTCTAAGGATTCTCTTTCAAATTTAATTTTGGGAGAAGTTGTCATATTTTTTCTCCGTTCATTTTCTTTCATTGATCTATATTCTACTTTTTCATTCCGGAGACATCCTGATATTGCTCTCTTTGACCATCATCTCGTTTCTATAAAGATCATATTCTTCCCTTGCTTGTCTATTTAACCGGAGTGTTGTGTCCTCCATTCAAGTTCTGCCATCTTATCTAGTTTTTCCTCTGTTTTCAACCGGAGTGCTGTCTGAATCCTTCTTACCCCTTGTGCCATTCTTTCAATTGTTTCAGAGGCAGTGTGTTGTTGATTTCATCAACTATCATTCCAATCTTCTCAAGTTCATGTTTAATTCTTCCATTTACAGTCGGAACGCTGTCCAAATTATTTTGTTCTTATTCCTTCTCCATCTTGTTTGAACCGAAGTGGTTTTGAAATTCTTTTGTCATCATTGAGCTCTTTGTTCATGTCCTTGCAACCTTCAAGGTTCTCGTTGACTAGGTTACAGACCTAGGGTAGGGTCACAGGCCTGATCAAGGTACCCCACCCAAGGTCACTACCCTAGAAGATCAAAAGACAAGACCCATGACAGTGGAGACAGTCGACTGAGACGGTCCAAGGAGACACTTCACTCGACCGACTCATGTACGCAGGACGACTCAACTCCACTCGACCGGATCAGGCACTCAACCTCCGAGGGTCAAGCGCCACTTGGAACAGCAACGGTCCTATATTTACTCACTGTAGTAAACACCTTAATTATCCTTTACTGCAGGCGTTATCAGTAACGCCTGCCTTAATGTACCTTTAAACCTTTGGTAACGTGGAGCATGGCTGGGGTCCTGGCACACTATATAAGCCACCCCCTCCTCCAGAACAAGGGTTCGCACCTCTGTAACACACACATACACATATCAGTCGACCAAGCCCCCGAGCACCGAGACGTAGGGCTATTACTTCCTCCGAGAAGGGCCTAAACTCGCTAAACACCTTGTGTACAACCTCGCCATAGCTAGAACCTTGCCTCTCCATTCGTACCCCCTACCCTTACTGTCAGACTTAGAACCACGACAGTTGGTGCCCACCGTGGGGCAAGGCGTCTTAGCGACATTTGGTGAAGTTGCGATCTCTTCTCCGACCACTTTCATCATGGTGTCAGGCGGCGTTTTGGCGTTGGGCCACGAGATCCGGCTCGGCGCGCAGGTCTTCGTCGCCGACGACTCCGCGTGGCTCCAGGAAGCCCCTCTCGACGTCGAGGCTCTGCCCGCCCGTGGAACTACGCACTTTCGCGCCGGCGCCGGCGGCGTCCTCCTGCTGCAGCCATCGACTCGGTACTCATCGTCCCCCATCCCCGCTGGACGCCGCCACAAGCGATCCGGTCGTTCGCGGCTCCAGCGGTGGGTGAAACACGCGGTGGTCCGTCAAACGGCCACCTCACAAGTCGCGGCTATTGAGCCCGACGGCTACCTCTACGGGCCGGCCGACCAGTCGACCGGGCCCAAAGATTCCATTTCCGAATGCGCGAGCAGCGACCCCGTGGCAGAAATCCTTATGGTCGATTCACGCCGCAGCCCGCCGAGTTTTCCTCGCGATGGGAATGGCGGCAGCGGCGGCGGCCGATCGCACGACAACGACGGTTCCCCTCACCTCCGAGCAAAGGGCTGATCTTTGTCGCCGCAACGGAGATGCACTCTTCACTCCCATCGTGGGAGATTCCCCAGAAGCTTTGGCTCTCGAAGCCACGCGCGTGGCCACCTTGGCCGAACGCGCGCGCTTGGAAAACATCCAACGCTCACTCGACGAACAGGCTCGCCGACTGGTCCCCGAGTCCAGTCGACGGCCATGGCAATCGCGTCAGCGCGAGACTCAGGTGTTCCGCACACCAGTCCAAAACCTCGAGGCTGCGGCTCGTATCGCGGAGTCGATTCAACCCTCCCAGTCGGAGGCTTGGAGAGGTCTTCAGCAGATCCAAGCTTTGCTCCGAACGGCTGAAGAGCAAAACGCGGCTGTTTCTCAGTCGCGCAACAGGATTCACAGCAGATCGGTGGCTGCAGACACCGTATGGTCGGCCCATAGTCTAAGATCGCCCCCGAGGCGTGAGGAACATGGCCCGTGGCAAGACCGGCACCTGGGTCGGAACGACGATCCACTCGACCGTCGACACGGACGCTACGACCGCCGTCGAGCGCCTACCCCTCCTCCGGGAAGTGGGTCACACTCGCCCCAGCGGCAGGTGGGCAGGCGCCTACGAGATGACGAGCGTAGGATTCCCCCGGATCCCCGGCGGCCAGGTTTCGATGCGAGGTCCATCCTTGTACAAGGTCGAGTCGACCGTAACCGGGCATCCAGGGACGAGCGAGGCGGAGACCAACCCAGTGGCAGCCGAGCGCCGGCCTCAGGGCCTGAATGTTTCTGCAGTGCAATCAGGGCCGCGGAGATCCCCCCGAACTTTAGGCTGGCGGCAGGAGTAAGCAAGTTCACCGGTGAGTCGAAGCCGGACACTTGGCTGGAAGACTACCGAGTGGCCGTGCAGATCGGAGGCAGCAACGATGACGTGGCCATGAAGCACCTCCCCTTGATGCTGGGAGGCTCCGCTCGGGCGTGGCTCAACCAGTTAGCTCCCAGGAGTATATACAGTTGGGAAGAGCTCGCTCGAGTTTTCATTCGGACCTTCGAAGGCACCTGCAAGCGACCTGCTGGACTAGCAGAACTTCAGGACTGCGCGTAGAAGCCGAGTGAAACTTTGAGGGACTACATTCAGCGGTGGACCACTTTACATCCCACGGTGGAAAACGTTTCCGAGCACCAGGCGGTGTGCGCTTTCAAGGAAGGCGTGCGCAACCAAGAGTTGAATCTGAAGTTTGGCCGAACAGGCGACATGTCCCTATCGCGGATGATGGAGATTGCCAGTCGGTACGCCAACAGCGAGGAGGCCGATTGGCTTCGCAGTGGCAAGAAACTAGTCAGGCAGGACGACCAGAATCACAATCGAAAGAATAAGCGCAAGGCCGACCCAGCCGCTCAGGGAGAGGCTGCGGTGGTTAATCAAGGGAAGGGCAAAGGGAAGCCAAAAGGCTCCTGGGCCCCCAAGAAAGGAAAGGGTCGGGCTGGAGATGATATGCCCGACCAGCCGTGTCCCATACACACGAAGAAAGATGAAGAGGGGAACTTGGTGTATCCCAAGCACACCACTCGACAGTGTCGGCTCTTGATCCAAAGTTTCCAGAAGGATCAGTCGACTGAGAAAGAGAAGGAATCAGAAGAGTCTGAAGACAAGGAAGGGGACGGAGGATACCCCCGCATCAACTCCACCTTGGTGATTTTCGCAGACGTCGAGAGCAAAAGTCGACAGAAAATCATCAACAGAGAAGTAAACATGGTTGCCCCGGCGACCCCCACGTTCTTGAAATGGTCAAAGGCCCCCATCACATTTGACCAGTCCGATCATCCAGCGCACATCGCCACCCCTGGGCGGCAGGCACTGGTGGTCGACCCAGTAATCGAAGGCACGCGCCTGACCAGAGTTCTAATGGATGGGGGCAGTGGCTTGAATATCTTGTATGCAGCAACCCTCCGGGATATGGGCATTCCGATGTCCAAGCTGAGGGAAAGTAACATGAGGTTCCACGGGGTAATCCCCGGGAAGAAAGCCGACTCACTTGGCCAGATCTCACTCGACGTAGTCTTTGGTGAGTCCAAGAACTACCGAAAGGAGAAGCTGACGTTCGAAGTGGTGGACATCAACAACGCCTATCACACCATCCTGGGTAGGCCCGCCTACGCCAGGTTCATGGCTCGACCATGTTACGTCTACCTCAAGATGAAGATGCCGGGACCCAACGGCGTCATAACCATCACCGGGAACCGGCAGAAAGCGGAAGAATGCTTCTAGAAAGGCTTGAAGATCGCCGACGAGCAAATGGCAGCAGTAGAGATGGAGGAGTACCAAAAGAGAGTGGATCCGGGTGACCTGCTAAGGGCGAAGAAGCCAGCTTCAGAGTCAGCTTTTCAATCGGCCGGGGACACAAAACCTGTGCACATCCACCCCACCGACCCTAACGCAGCACCGACCCACATCTCCACCACACTCGACAGCAAATAGGAAGAAGCGCTCATCCAGTTCCTCCGTGAGAACTGGGACATCTTTGCATGGAAACCATCAGACATGCCGGGTGTGCCCAGGGGGCTGGCTGAGCACCATTTGCGAGTCGACCCTAAAGTGAAGCCTGTGAATGAACATCTCCGTCGATCCGCTGTGGAGAAGCGAAAGGCGATTGGCGAAGAAGTGGCTCGACTCCTAGCAGCAGAGTTTATCCGCGAGATATACCACTCCGAGTGGCTCGCCAACATCGTCATGGTCCCCAAGAAGGACAAGTCTCTCCGCATGTGCATCAATTTCAAGCACATCAATCGGGCCTGCCCGAAAGATCATTTTCCTCTTCCCCGCATCGATCAGATAGTTGACTCGACTGCGGGATGTGAACGTTTGTCCTTTCTGGACGCATATTCCGGGTACCATCAGATCCATCTGTATGGGCCCGATGAGATAAAGACAACTTTCATCACCTCTTTCGGGTGTTTTTGTTATGTCACCATGCCTTTCGGCCTCAAAAATGCCGGCGCCACCTTCATGCGCATGATTCAGAAGTGCTTGATAAAGCAAATCAGTCGGAACATCGAGGCATACATGGATGACATCGTGGTCAAGTCACGGAAAGTATCCGACCTGCTGACTGACCTCGCTGAGACATTCACAAACCTCAGAAGCTACGATATCAAGCTCAACCCATCAAAGTGTACATTTGGAGTTCCTGGTGGCAAGTTGCTCGGTTTTCTCGTTTTCGAACGGGGAATCGACGCCAACCCAGAGAAGGTCAGCACCATCCTCCGAATGAAATGCCCCGAGCGTATTCACGATGTCTAGAAGCTTACTGGTTGCTTGGCCGCATTGAGTCGATTCATTTCTCGTCTTGGTGAGAAGGCACTGCCTCTCTACCGACTCATGAAGAAATCCGACAAGTTGAGGTGGAATCCCGAAGCCGAAGCAGCGTTAGAAGAGCTCAAAGCCCTGCTGTCCACCCAGCCGGTGCTCGCTGCCCCAGTCAGCGGTGAGCCTCTTCTGTTGTACATTGCTGCCACCGGACAAGTCGTCAGTACTGTACTCATGGTCGAGCGGGAAGAAGAGGGCAAGGCATACAAGGTCCAACGCCCGGTCTATTACATATCCGAAGTTTTGACTCCCTCCAAGCAAAGGTATCCACATTACCAAAAGCTTGTGTACGGGATTTACTTGACTGCAAAAAAGGTTGCCCATTACTTCTCGGACCATTCGATCTCAGTCGTCAGCGACGCCCCACTATCAGAGATACTAAACAACCGAGATGCAACCGGCCGAGTGGCAAAATGGGCGATTGAACTTCTTCCGTTAGATATCAAGTTTGGAGCGAAGAAAGCCATCAAGTCTTAGGCCATAACGGATTTTGTGGCTGAGTGGATAGAACAAGAGCTTCCGACTCAAGTCCAGTCAGACCATTGGACTATGTTCTTCGATGGGTCCAAGATGCTGAACGGATCCGGCGCAAGCGTGGTCCTGATCTCTCCCAGGGGCGACAAGCTCAGCTACGTCCTTCAGATCCATTTCGATTCATCAAACAACGAGGCCGAATACGAAGCACTTTTGTATGGGTTGCGTATGGCCATCTCACTCGGCGTCCGTCGCCTGATGGTCTACGGCGATTCCGACCTGGTGGTGAACCAAGTGATGAAAGAATGGGACGTCAGGAGCCCGGCAATGACCAGTTATTGCAGCGCAGTGCGGAAGCTTGAAAAGAAGTTCGAAGGCTTAGAGCTCCATCATGTGCCCAGAGCAAAGAATCAGCTAGCCGACGATCTCGCAAAAATTGGGTCGACTCGGAGGTCTATACCCAAGAATGTGTTCCTGGAGCATCTGCACACCCCCTCTGTCAAAGAAGACCCCTTCACGGAAGAGCCCCCGCAGCCAGTCAGCGCGACGGATCCAACGGAGGTCGAAGTGCCTGCCGTGGTCGACTTGATCATGGAGGTCTTAGTGATTACGCCAAACTGGACTGTGCCATATATATCATATCTGCTCAGGCAAGAACTCCCAGAAGACGAAGAAGAAGCGCGCCAGATCGTCCGCCGATCCAAGGCGTTCACAGTCATTCAAGGATAGCTCTACATAGAAAGCGTCACCGGAGTCACAAAGCACTGCGTCGATCCAGAGGAAGGTCGACTGATCTTGGATGAAATCCACTCGGGAACTTGCGGCCACCACGCCTCCTCTCGGACTATCGTGGCCAAAGCATACCGAGCCGGATTTTACTGACCCAGCGCTAATGAGATGGCCAAGGATATTGTGGACAAATGCGCAGGTTGCCAGTTCTACTCCAACATGTCACACAAGCCGGCGTTCGCCCTGAAAACCATTCCGCTAGTCTGGCCCTTCGCTGTTTGGGGCCTGGACATGGTCGGCCCCTTCAGGACAGGCAGAAGCGGATTCACCCACCTTCTGGTAGCAGTCGACAAGTTCACCAAGTGGATCGAGGCCAAGCCCATCAAGAACCTCGAGTCGAGCACCGCCATCAGCTTCATCAAGGAGCTAATATTCAGATATGGGGTCCCCCACAGCATCATCACAAACAACGGCTCCAACTTTGACTCGGATAAATTCAGAGCTTTCTGTGCTTCCCAAGGAACATGAGTCGACTACGCCTCCGTGGCACATCCGCAGTCGAATGGACAGGCAGAAAGAGCAAATGGTTTGATTCTCCAAGGCCTAAAGCCACGGCTCATGCGTGACCTTAAGCATGCCGCCGGAGCTTGGGTAACTGAGCTGCCCTCTGTCTTATGGGGTCTGAGGACGACTCCGAATCGGTCGACTGGCCGTACCCCTTTCTTCTTGGTCTATGGAGCTGAAGCTGTGTTGCCGAGCGACTTATTACACAACGCCCCCAGAGTGGAACTCTTCTCCGAAGCCGAGGCAGAGCAGGCTCGTCAAGATGCAGTCGACCTTTTGGAAGAGGAAAGAGAGATGGCCCTGATCCGGTCGACCATCTACCAACAGGACCTGCGTCGATTCCATGCTCGCAACGTAAGAAGCCGAGCATTCCAGGAAGGAGACCTGGTCCTTCGAGTGCATCAGAAACGTCCGCACAAGCTCGCCCCGGCCTGGGAAGGCCCGTTCATCATCACAAAGGTGCTGCGCAACGGAGCGTACCACCTCTACAATGTAGCCCAGAAGAAAGACGAACCTCATTCGTGGAATGCGGACATGCTCCGCCGCTTTTACACTTGAAACACTCGACGGTCGAGTTGTAATAAAGATTTCCCAATTTGTTTCGAAGACAAGATAGCAATGATCCCCTAACGATTGGTGTCCTCTAAATCCCCCAGTGGGTGCTTAGCCGCGATCCTCCGAGCTACGCTACAAGTACAAAGCAGCTCGGTCCTCCGAGCTCCGCCACAAGTACAACGTAGCTTGGAATCGCCTAAGTTATAAACATTCCTCTCCGAGTGAAGAGCGACCCTCTCACTCGGGGGCTTAGCTGCGACCCCGTGACTCGCCTAAGTTACAATCATTTACTCCGAGTGAAAAGCAACCCTCTCACTCGGGGGCTTAGCTGCAGTCCTCCAAGCTACGCTACAAGTATAAAGCGGCTCGGTCCTCCGAACTCCACCACAAGTACAACGTAGCTTGGAATCGCCTAAGTTATAAACATTCCACTCTGAGTGAAGAGCGACCCTCTCACTCGGGGCTTAGCTGCAACCTCGTGACTCGCCTAAGTTACAATCTTTTACTCCGAGTGAAGAGCAACCCTCTCACTTGGGGGCTTAGCTGCAGTCCTCAAAGCTACGCTACAAGTATAAAGCGGCTCGGTCCTCCGAACTCCGCCACAAGTACAACGTAGCTTGGAATCGCCTAAGTTATAAAAATTCCACTCCGAGTGATGAGCGACCCTCTCACTCGGGGGTTTAGCTGTGACCCCGTGACTCGCCTAAGTTACAATCTTTTACTCCGAGTGAAGAGCAACTGATACGTCCAAAACGTATCTATAATTTCTGCTTGCTCCATGCCTCTTTTGGGTGATATTGCTATGTTATTTACACACTTCCATACACTTTTGATCATATTTGGACTAACCTATTAACTCAGTGCACCCCAGTGCCAGTTTATGTTTTCTGCTGTTTTTGTATTTCAGGTTTTCCCATTACGAGAACTGCCAGAAAAATCTCGGAAAAATTATATAAAAAATCAGCGTTCCAGAAGCTTCCCGGCACCCGAAGTACAGCCGGAGGGGGGCCACCAGGGCTCCACGCGCCCTGGTGGCGCGACCCCCCTCCTGGCCGCGCCGGGGGGGGGGGGGGGGGGGGGGG
>LR738710.1:824651104-824681980 GCA_902687465.1 Secale cereale
GCCCCCCAGGCCTCCGCTGATGCCCCCCTTTGGCATATATTTATATCGTGTCCCGAAACCCTCGAGACGGGAACCCTTTTTCGCGATCTCATCTCTGTTCCGCCGCCGCCGCCGCTTCCAAGATCGGGAGCACCAGGAGAACTCTTCCCGGCACCCTGCCGGAGGGGAGGATCACCACTGGGAGCCTCTCCACCACCATGGACGCCTCCCGGATGAGTTGTGAGTAGTCTCCCTTGGACCATGGGTCCATGACCAGTAGCTATGTGATGTTCTCCTCCCGTTCTTGTGCTTCACTAATTAGTCCTCGTGAGCTGCCCTACATGATCGAGGCACATATGTAATCCGTATGCTGTTGCTATGATGAGTTTGCTGGTATCCGATGGATTGTGAGATTATGTTCAGATTGTGTTTGAGTAATATATTTGATCTACCTCTTTTATATTTATGTTCGTAAGTAATTCTTGCATGTTCTCCGTTGTTATTTATTGCTTTGGCCAAGTAGTAGGTAGTGACTCCAAGAGGGAACATTATGCTTGATTGTGGGTTCATGCCCCTCGATGACTAGCTTGAGTGACAGAAACATGAGTCTAGGGGATGTGTTGTTGCCACAAGGGGGAAAACAATGGTGCTTGTTGATACGTCCAAAACGTATCTATAATTTCTGCTTGCTCCATGCCACTTTTGGGTGATATTGCTATGATATTCATACACTTCCATACACTTTTGATCATATTTGGACTAACTTACTAATCCAGTGCACCCCAGTGCCAGTTTCTGTTTTCGGCTGTTTTTGTATTTCAGGTTTTCACGTTTTGAGAACTGCCCAGAAAAATCTAGAAAAAATATATAAAAAATCAGCGTATCGGGAACGACACTGCTTCCGAAGGGGAGCCTGGGGGGGCCACAGGGGCCCCAGGCGCCCTGTGGGCGCGCCCCCCTGGGCCGCGCCGGGGGGGCGCCTCGGCCCCCCGAGAGCCTCCCGGTGCCCTACTTTGGCAGATATTTAAAGGGTCCCCCGTAACCCTTGAAACAGGACTTCTTTTGGCGATCCCATCTCTGTTCCGCCGCCGCCGCCGCTTCCAAGATCGGGAGCACCAGGAGAACTCTTCCCGGCACCCTGCCGGAGGGGAGGATCACCACCGGGAGCTTCTCCACCACCATGGACGCCTCCCGGATGACTCGTGAGTAGTCTCCCTTGGACCATGAGTCCATGACCAGTAGCTATGTGATGTTCTCCTCCCGTTCTTGTGCTTCACTAATTAGTCCTCGTGAGCTGCCCTACATGATCGAGGCACCTATGTAATCCTTGTGTTGTTGCTATGTTGAGTTTGCTGGGATCCGATGGATTATGAGATTATGTTCAGATCGATCTTGAGTAATATATTTGATTCACCTCTTTTATATTTTAGTTCATAAGTAATTCTTGCATGTTCTCCGTTGTTATTTATTGCTTTGGCCAAGTAGTAAGTAGTGACTCCAAGAGGGAACGTTATGCTCGATTGTGGGTTCATGCCCCTCGATGACTAGCTTGAGTGACAGAAACATGAGTCTAGGGGATGTGCTGTTGCCACAAGGGGGAAAACAATGGTGCTTGTGCCCGCGGGTGCAAGGATTGTTTACTTTACGCAAAGTTCTTTTAATGCAGTTGTCTGTTGCATTGAGTTTACACTATGGGTGGGACTCGCAACTTAATACTAGCGAGATGTTCTGGATAGATATCTCAAGGTGGATGATTAGTAGTAGATGCAGATGGATTTCGGTCTACTTACTTTGGCGTACCGCCCATGCTTTGAACCTCAACCTTTCTTGCAATGTAGTCAGCATTGGTTTGCGTTCGTGGTCCTGTCAATTGCCCAGCTGTAATTTGTTACCTCACATAGCTATTTTATCGTCTTTTGGGAGAGAGACATCACTAGTGAACATCATGCGACTCCGGTCCATATTACTATCATTGATCACATACACTATTTTACTTTTCGCTATTTTATTTACTATTGCAAAACACTATCTATCACTACTATCATATTGCTTTTAACCCTTTGTGAACTACAAGGCCGGAGAGATTGACAACCTCTCTGTACTCGTTGGGAGCAAAGTTATTTGTATCTGTGTGCAGGTCCACGTTCATTGCTAATTGCGCCGTTAGCAGTTGACACCTACCTGTTGAACCTAGGAGTCTCTGGGGATTCGATCCTTGTCATCTTTGCTAGGGGAAAACACTTCTACTTACTGCATCTTACACCTTCCACTTGGGGTAATCCAACGAGGGGTTCGAGGCCCATCAAGGAGTATTTTCTGGCGCCGTTGCCGGGGACTCCACTCTTCAGGATAGGGGAGTTGCATGCTATCTTTTACCTTTGCTTTTTAGTCTTGTTAGTTTACCTTTCATATTTGCTTTAGTTCCTTTTATCAAAAATCACAAAAATAGTTATCTTGTTCCTTAGTTATCATTATGTCGGGTCCTTTTGTCTTTGACGAGGCAGAATGTCGGTGTACTAAGGTAGGGGTGCCTCAGTACCCCAACTTGTGCACGGACAGTTGCAGCTTCCCGCGGCAAGGTTTACTGCGTGCTCGCCGGAGACCTTCCTGCTCCCTATTAAACCATTCAAAAACAAAGTATACAAGACATAAGACCGAGACCCCGGCAAGAGGAGCTTGCCGGGAAGGCCGTACCAGGCTCAAGACTGTTCCACTAACACAAGACCCTGGCAAGAGGAGCTTGCCAGGAAGACTAGAAGACATCGCCTCGGCGCTATGCGCGCCCCGGCAAGGGGCCCGGGGAGCGGCAAGTTCCCGGGCCCGGCAAGATCAAGGCCCCGGCAAGGTACTTGCCGGGAAGGCTGCGCTGTGTGCCCGCGCTCCAGCTCATCGGCCCACGCGTCGCCCTGGGGCCTATCCAGGGACGCGTGGCGGATGGCTGTGCAGCCTGGGGTACACGGTGGCACTCCACGGCGATAAATCCGTCGCCGTGGCGGACGGAGACGCTAAGGCGGGAGCTTTTGGGGTCGACGGCGACGGGCATTAAATGCCCTTGTCCCCCACTGTTAAAGTAGGTATAGACCACTGTTCTGTACTGTAGCTCCACTGTTCCCGCACTGTTACAACTACCACCTCTTTTACTTTTTTACCCCTTTCTCCTACGTTGACACCTGTCGGTGACCCCTTGCACTATAAAAGGAGGCCCGTGCACAACGTGGAGGGGGTTCGAAACCTAGATTACTCTCACGCACGGTGTAGCTGTTTCTTCAAGCTCCCGAGCACTCAACTCAATACACAACCAAGCAGGAGTAGGGTTTTACGCATCTGTGCGGCCCGAACCTGGGTAAAACTGCCCGCGTGTCTGCTTCGATCTGCTCTTTGTGCTCCCTCCGCCCTCGTACCGCATAGACAAGGGGCTCCGGTCCCATAGGTGTTCGTGGCGGACAGTTTCCCCCGACATCTTTGGCGCGCCAGGTAGGGGGCGTCGAGGTTGTGCGAACCTGATCCGGCGTTCGCGCGGGCGCATTCTTCATCAACCTCTCCAGCTTCATCAGCAACTTCATCAGCGACAACTCCATGGCCCCGAAGAAGAAGCCTTCGGAGGTCGGAGGCCCGTCTGCGTCTCTCCCGCCGCCACCAGAGCCAACGGTGGGCGGGGGAGACGCCGTCGGAAGGGTGGTTGCCGGCGAGGACACTCACGGCGCCACCAGATCCAAGAACCGGACGGACGACCGAACCTCGGTCTCCGTGGACGCGCCGCGTCCATCGCAGCACACGACGACCCAGCAGCGCCATACCACGGGAGGTGGTATCCGCTTGCTGGGACAAGGCCAGACTGGAGGCTCGCGGGACGCCCCGGACCCCCGTCCGGGCACAAGCAATGCGAAGGCGCCGGCGCGGGACCCCGCTCCTTCTAACGTTGTTAGAAGTCCGAGCGTATCCCGCTCCTCGCACCGCTCACCCACGTTCCCCTCTACTCCAGAGGAAGCGCTCGCAAGGGCGCAGCTGCTCCTCGACTTTCCTCCGGCGGCCGACAAGGCCGAAGAATGGAGGGCTACTATCCGGAGCCTGATAGACTTCGCCAACAATGATTCTCCACAACAGCCGTCGGCCTCACGGCCGCGGCAAGTTGAGAAGACGAAGGCTATCGGCGACAAGACTGCCGGGGGTGCGACAAGCGTGCACTCCCCGCCGCAGAAGCAGAAGACGCCGCCCCGCCGGAACAACCCCGACGATGGCTCCACAGCCTCGTCGGACCCGCGGGCCCGTCGGGACCAGCGCCAGGTCCTCGACGACCGGCGAGATGAAGACGCTCGAACCACGATCGAGCGCCGCCGAGAAGCTCGACGACAATCCGACAAGAGAGCTGGGAACACTGTCGACGCGCACGCGCCCGGTGAACCAGGCGACTTGCCGTACACAGCAGGCTGCCCTGCGTTCACCCGCGAGCTGCGGCGCGTCCAGTGGCCCAGCATGAAGAACTTTAAGCCCGACGTACCGGAGAAGTACGACGGCAAGACGCACCCCTCGGAATTTCTCAGCGTCTACACTATCGCAGTGCAAGCTGCCGGGGGGCGCGACGAGAAGATCCTAGCCAACTACTTCCCGCTCGTGCTAAAGCCGAACGTCCGTTCGTGGCTCATGCACTTGCCGGAAGGCTCTATCTCTTCTTGGGCCGACCTTTGCCATCAGTTTGTTGGCGCCTTCACCGGCGGCCACAAACCCCATGGCCAGGAGAGCGATCTCCACATCTTGGCCCAGAAGGAAGGCGAGCCCCTGCGCAAATATATCCAACGCTTCAGCCGGGTGCAGCACAACATCCCTGACGTTCACCCTGCTGCGGTTATCAGCGCGTTCCATCAGAACGTGCGTAACCGCCGCATGCGTGAGGAAATGGCGATGACCAAGATTAGGAACGTCAGCGAGCTCTACGCTCTTGCTGACAAGTGCGCACGCGCGGAAGAGGGGAGGAAACTCCCCGGGGAGGATGCTGGCGCAGGGGGAAGCGACAGCGACGACGCCGCCCCGGCAAAGAAGAGCCGGCGGCGGAACAACAAGAAGAAGGGCAAGAAGGAAGTGCTTGCCGTCGAGAAGTCCGGCAAGGAGGCCCCCGCCAAGCAAGCGCAGGCTGGCGGCTCCGGCAAGGAGCCTGCCCCTGCGGCCGACAAGCCGGGTAGCTCCGACAAGCAATACTGTAAGATTCACCGCACCAAGGGTCACGATCTCTCCAACTGCAAGCGCGTTGAATACCTCGTCGAGCAGCAAAAAGCTGAGTACGAGAGGCGCGACAAGGAGAAGGCCCAAGGTGGCGGGGAAGAGCCCAGCAAGAAGCGGCCGTTCAATGGCCGGGGAGGACGCCGCGGCAAGGCTAAGCAGCGGCAAGGGGATCGACCTCCCCGGGGCCGCGACAACGACGAAGACGACGATGAAGACATGGAGGACGACGAGAACAGCGAGCAGGAGTTCCAGAAGGCCACGGAGGTCCTGTGCGTCGACGGTGGCGCCTCCCTGCACACCTCCCACCGCCAGCTAAAACAGTGGGTGCGTGAGGTGAACGCAGCGGAGCCGCCCGTGGAGTCGCGCAGGCTCCTCAAATGGTCCAGCACGCCAATCGTTTTTGACCTTGAGGATCACCCTGACCGCACCACGGCGGTCGGGTGCTTGCCGATGCTGGTTTCTCCCACCATCCGCAACCTCAAGGTCACCAAAATGTTGGTTGACGGCGGGGCCGGGCTGAACTTGATCTCCTCTGCTGTGATCAAGAAACTCCAGATTCAAGATGGCGAGCTCGAAGAGACCGGTTCATTCCAAGGAATCAACCCGGGAAGGAGCAAGCCCAAGGGAAAGATCACTCTGCCGGTGACCTTTGGCGGGGAGCTCAACTTCAGGACTGAGCGCATCACCTTTGACGTCGCCGATATTCCATTGCCCTACAATGGAATACTTGGCCGTCCCGCCCTCGCCAAGTTCATGGCAGCTTCCCACTATGCCTACAACGTGCTGAAGATGCCGGGGCCGATAAGCGTCATCACTGTCCACAGCGACAAGAAGGATGCGCTTATTTGCGCCGACAAGATTTACCGGGATGCAGCAGCTGCGGCCGAGAAGGATACTCTTGCCGCTGAAGCTCCCGGGGGGAAGAAGACGAAGACCAAGTCCGGCAAGTGCTCTGGGACCCACTCCGGCAACCGCACCTCTTCGGAGTGCTGCGCTGCCGTCGAGGACGTTCCATCGAGCTCCACCGGCAAGAGCAAGAAAGGAATGGCTGCTCCTCCGGCAACCAAGAAGGTGTCCGCAAAGGAGGATGGCACTGGTGGTACCTTCACCATCAGTGCCACCCTTGACAGCAAATAGGAAAGCGCGCTCGTCGCCTTCCTGCGGGCGAATGTCGATGTGTTTGCCTGGCAACCATCTGACATCCCCGGTGTTCCCAGGAAGGTGATTGAGCATAAGCTTGCTGTCTGTCCTCATGCGCGGCCTATCAAGCAGAAAGTGAGGAAGCAAGCCGTGGAGCGCCAAGAGTTCATCAATGAGGAGATCAAGAAACTAGAGGCAGCAGGCCTAGTTAGAGGTGTGATCCATCCGACGTGGTTGGCAAACCCAGTCGTCGTGCGCAAGGCCAACGGGAAGTGGAGACTGTGTATAGACTTCACCGATGTCAATAAAGCATGTCCCAAGGATCCATTCCCTTTGCCGCGCATTGACCAGATCGTTGACTCCACCGCCGGATGTGAGCTACTCTGTTTTCTTGATGCATACTCAGGCTATCATCAGATTTTCATGGCCAAGGAAGATGAAGAGAAGACTGCATTTATCACTCCATGTGGCACTTATTGCTTTATCCGCATGCCATTTGGACTGAAGAATGCAGGCTCAACTTTTGCAAGGGTAGTATACACTGCTTTTGAGCCACAGATTCACAGAAATGTAGAAGCTTACATGGATGACATCGTGGTGAAGAGCAAAAGCAAGGAAACCCTGATTCAAGACTTGGAAGAAACGTTTCAGAACCTGCGCAGGATACAGCTCAAGTTGAACCCCGAGAAGTGCATCTTTGGAGTCCCCTCCGGCAAGCTTCTCGGGTTCTTTGTATCGCAGAGGGGGATTGAAGCCAACCCCGACAAGATCAAGGCCATTGAGCAGATAGAGGCCCCGAAGCGCGTCAAGGATGTCAGAAGGCTTGCGGGATGTGTTGCTGCCCTCAGTAGGTTCATTTCAAAGTCCGCAGAACGCGCCCTACCTTTCTTCAAAATCTTGAAAAAGGCAGGTCCCATGAAGTGGACTCCGGAAGCGGAGGCGGCGTTGCAAGATTTGAAACGGTACCTGTCCTCCACTCCTATACTTGTCGCACCTAGACCACAGGAAAAGTTGTTGCTATACTTAGCGGCAACCAACCAGGTGGTTAGTGCTGCGTTGGTAGCGGAGAGGGAGTCCGACGAGGAGTCAGCACCACCGGCAAGCGAATCCAGCGACAAGCAGGGGGCTGTCCCGACAAGCTCTGGTCCCGACAAAGAAGACTCTGCGCAGGAACAAGGAGAGGCGCGGAAGAAGATGGTGCAGCGCCCAGTGTATTTTGTAAGTTCCCTTCTCCAGGGAGCTAGATCAAGATACTCTGGTGTGCAAAAATTGCTTTTCGGCCTCCTCATGGCCTCGAGGAAGCTGCGCCACTACTTCCAAGCCCATGAGATAACAGTAGTCACTCGCTTTCCGTTGAAGAGGATATTGCACAATCCAGAAGCAACAGACAGGATCGTTGAGTGGGCACTGGAGCTGTCAAGCTTTGGACTCAAGTTTGAAAGTACTTCAACCATACAGAGCCGAGCTTTGGCAGAATTCATTGCCGAATGGACCCCGACGCCAGACGAAGAAATTCAAGAAACAAGTGTACCCGTGCAAGAAGCGACAAGTGAATGGGTAATGTATTTTGACGGTGCCTTCTCGCTGCAAGGCGCCGGTGCCGGCGTGGTACTCATCGCGCCCACCGGAGAGCACCTCAAATATGTTATCCAGATGCACTTTCCCAGGGAGCAAGCGACAAACAACACCGCAGAGTATGAAGGCTTGCTTGCCGGCCTCAGGATTGCGGCCGAACTTGGGATCAGAAAGCTGATTGTGCGGGGCGATTCTCAGTTGGTGGTCCGACAAGTTAACAAGAGCTATCAGAGCCCTTTGATGGAAGCATATGTCGATGAAGTGAGGAAGCTTGAAGAGCACTTTGAAGGTCTGCAGATGGAGCACGTCCCAAGGGCTCAAAATGAAATTGCAGATGGCCTCTCAAAGTGCGCCGCGATGAAGCTACCTGTGGAACCAGGGACCTTCTTACTCAAGCTGACTCAGCCATCCGTTACACCATCAACTGGGCAGTCCAAGAAGAGAAAGTTGGTCTCCGGCGACTACTTGCCGGCGGATCTTCCTGAGACCGCCGCCAAAGTTCCCAAGATCAACGACAACGCTGAGGAACAGTTTGCTCCTGCAAGCCCTCGGGCTTGTGCAGTTGAAGCAAGTGTTCCCGACAAGCCTCGCCCCGGCGAGCTTGCCGGGGGACCGTCAGCTCCGGCAGGACCAGAGGTCTTTGCCGTAGAAGCTGAGGTTCCCGCAGCGGCCCTCGAGCCTTTAGTCCTTGCCGTCGAGCCACGGGCTCCGGCATGGGCACAGCAGATCGTCCGTTTCCTGCAAACTGGAGAACTTCCCGACGACCCTCAAGAGATAGAGAAGATAACCAGGCAGTCAAGTATGTATCAGTTCGTGGATAACGAGCTGTACAGAAGGAGACTCAACGGTGTCAGGTTGAAGTGCATCTCCAGAGAAGATGGACAGAAGCTGTTGGCGGAAATACACGGAGGCATATGCGGCCACCACATTGGCGCAAGGGCGCTTGCCGGGAAAGCTTTCCGGCAAGGGTTCTTTTGGCAAGAAGCCCTCCAAGATGCAACTGCACTAGTAACCAAGTGTGAAGCGTGCCAGTTCCATGCAAAGCAAATTCATCAGCCAGCTCAAGCTCTCCAAACAATCCCTTTATCATGGCCCTTCTCGGTCTGGGGGCTCGACATCCTCGGCCCTTTCCCTCGAGCTGTCGGGGGCTTTGAGTACTTGTACGTTGCAATCGACAAGTTCACAAAGTGGCCAGAAGTGGAGCCAGTGAGAAAGGTGACAGCACAGTCAGCAGTTAGGTTCTTCAGGTCGATTGTTTGCCGTTTCGGGATCCCTAACAGGATCATCACCGACAACGGTACGCAATTCACTAGTCGCACCTTCATGCAGTACGTCCAAGACCTTGGCGCCAAGGTCTGCTTCGCTTCTGTTGCTCACCCGAGGAGCAACGGTCAAGCGGAGAGGGCAAATGCTGAAGTGCTGCGCGGACTCAAGACAAGGACCTTTGACAGGCTGCGCAAGTGCGGAAGAAATTGGATAGAGGAGCTCCCGGCGGCTCTTTGGTCAATCAGAACGACACCAAGTCGAGCCACCGGACAGACACCTTTTGCTCTAGTCTATGGAGCAGAGGCAGTTCTCCCCACGGAACTCGTATACGGATCTCCTCGAGTACTCGCTTATGATGAGCTCGAGCAAGAGCAACTGCGGCAAGATGACGCATTGCTCCTTGAGGAGGGACGTCTCCAGGCTGCTGTACGAGCTGCTCGATACCAGCAAGCTTTGCGCCGCTACCATAGCCGCAAAGTCAAGGCCAGGAGTCTCGAGGAAGGCGACCTTGTTCTTCGACGTGTTCAGTCCGCCAAGAATTCCAACAAGTTGACGCCGAAGTGGGAAGGCCCTTATCGGGTGAGACAAGTTACGAGGCCCGGCGCTGTCCGCCTCGAGACCGAAGAAGGCTTACCGGTGAGCAACTCCTGGAACATAGAGCATCTTCGCAAGTTTCACCCCTAAGGCGCGGTTGCCGTGATCCGCTCCGGCAACCACCTTTTGTACAAGCTTTGCCGCTGTTGCATGTAACCCTTTGTACAAAGCCGGGCGCAGACCCCGTGCATCAGTAAAGTTTTCGTGTTTTTCGCATCGATTGCCTTTTGCATGCTTCTCTTTGCTGTTTGCATGTTCTGTTTGGCATTTGATGCAACACTCAGATATACGGTAAGCACTATTACGCCGAAAGGCCAGATACTTGCTTTCCTCCCCCTTTTCTTTTCCTCTTACACAGAAGGAACGTTCCTCGCGCACAAGTTTGCCGGGGGGGGGGGGAAGGAGTTGGAGGAGGAGCCAAGTGCTGTTCAAGAAAGAGAAGCCTTACCGGAAAGCGAGCAGTATAAGCAAGCAGCATATGAAAGATAAGTTGTTAGAATTTGACCAGTTCAAATTTTAAAAATTTTAAGTTGTCTTCCTTGAACGATCACATTTTGTATGGAAAACCTGTGCGCGGAGGAACCTACCCGTAGCTTGCCGCACCCTTATCTTGCTTTCGAGTTCACTCAACGATTTAAGTGAGCTGCGATAAGTGTCGCGCCCTTGCTTCGTTTCCGAGTATGCTCAGCAAGCTAAGTGCGTTGCGACTAGCTGCGGCAAGGTTGCTTGCCGGCGAAGACCTTGGCCAGCAGGCTGCTCAGAGTCCAGCACTCAGCGCTCGCGGCAAGGGCCCCTTGCCGGCAAGCTCCCCGGGAGCGTAGGGTGAAAAACATACAAAGTCAAAGATTGAAACAAGGAAGATAACATTGCACTGATTGATCAAAGTAAAGCAAATATCTTACAAAGGATAGTTTGTCGCGATGGACTAATAGGTTCATAACATAATGTGCAGCAACAAAAAGATAAAGATAAATGGAGCCCTAGTCTACGCGGTCGCCTTCCTTCCTGCCAAGCTTTGCCACCTTGGCAATGATGTGGCCGACCTGCTCCTTCAGGGCCTCCGTATCTGCATCTGCCGGCAGGGTGCGAAGAACGTTCGTGAGGTTGATTCCCGGGTTGCGGTACACGATCTTCGTCAACACCCGCTCCAGAGTTCCCGCGCAGAGCCGGCGCGACTCCTCGGCCAGCTGCGCGGGGATGCGGTTCCGGAGACCTGCAAGAGCCGGAGCGACCCCTCTGAAGAAGAGGCTGAGCTTGGCGCTGTGCGGGAGATCCGGGTCCGGCGAGTAGATAAGGTGTTCGACCTTCAGCGCCAGCAGCTCCTGGTCAATATTGGACGCAGAAGAAACCAGCTCTTCGGTCCACACTTCAATAGTCTGCCGGAAGAGCTCGGATGCCTTGTTGACGCTCTCCACCAAGGTTCGCTCCTTGCGGAGCTCATCCTTCAATTTGGTCTCCTGGGCCCGGGCAGCATCGAGCGATTCCTTCAGGGTGGTGACCTTCAGCTCCAAGTCCTCAATGGAGTCCTTGGCGGCCTTTAGCTCATCGCCCCTCTTTGATAGACTCACCTGAAGCTCGGAATTTGTGTGAGCGTCCTTCTCGCGCTCCAAGATGAGCGCGGCAACCTTCTCGGCGCTCACCTTCATCGCCTTCTCCAGCTGTTCGACCTTGGCGGCGAGCTCTTTCTTGGCGTCCTCCGCGGCAACCGCGGCGGCTTTCGCCTCCTTCAGCTCCCCGCCAAGGGCAGCCTCGCGAGCGGCAAGGTCTTCTTCATGAGAGTCCAGCTCGACCTTCCGCTGCGCGAGCTCTCCCTCTCGCCGGGACATCTCCACCCCGGCGAGACGCTGCTGTTCATCGGCTTCAGCCTTCTCGAGCACCCACTCTTGGTACTCGCCGGCGAGACGCTCACGCTCCTCCGCCACCTGGCGGAGGGCAGCCTGATTGGCGGCGCTGAGCTCCGCCGCACGCTTCTCCATCTCTGCCGCGGCCTTGGCGGCAAGAGCCTCCCGGGAAGCGAGCTTTGCTTGCCTGGCCCGGTAAAGGGCCAGGAGCTGATGAAGCAACCGCTCCTCCTCGGGCCCCTCACCTCCACCGGGCACCTGGACGATCTTCAGGCCTGCGGAGGCGAGGACTTCTCCGTCGAACGCCTCGCCCTCCGCAGGAGCTCGCGACGAAGACCCCCACGGCATCTGGATGAAGACGCCATTGGGGGCCTCGAGATAGAACCTCTGCTCCTCGCCGGCGGAGGGACCGGTGGCCGGTGCAGCATCCGATGCTCCCGCCGCCTCCGGGTCGGCGGTGCGGCCACCGTCCCCCCCCCCCGGCCGCTGCGTCCGCAGCCGGAGCAGTCTCTTGCGCGGCCGGCTCGGCGGCCTCGGTTACCTCCTCGACGACTGGAGCGTCGCCGCCGCCGCCCTGCGCGTCCTCCTCCTCGAGGATAATCACCTCCGTCTCCATGGGCACAGGAGGAGGAAGATCTAGAAAGAAGAAGAAGAGAAAGAAGTTCAAGACTCAAGCAAATATCCAAAAAAGAGGCAAACCAAGAAGACAAGTCACAAAGATTACCTTGGCGGACGTCCTAAGCGGCGGGCTCCCTCGCCGGGGAGCTCGGCCTCGTCGGAGTAGTCACCCTCGCCGGGGAACTTGGCCTTGGCGGGGTGGCCGCCCTCGCCGGGCTGCTCGCCCCAGGCGGGGTACTCTGCCTCGGCGGAGTGCCCACCCTGGGCGGAGCGCTCTCCCTTGCCGGAGAGTTCTGCCTTGGCGGGGATGGCGGGGCCTGCGGCTCCTCAGCGGTGGTCTCCGGGCGCTCTTCCCGCTGCGGCTCCTCCTCTACACAAAGCAAGACAAGAAAAGTCAAGACACGAAGACAAAATCAAAGCCCCAGGCGTACCCCGACAAGCGAAAAGAGAAAAACCCAGACTTACGCTGGGGGCTGCGTTGCGGGCTACGCTGGGGGCTGCTCCTCGGAGCAGCGCTCGGGTCCGGCAGGTTCGGCTCCGGCACGCCCTCTGTTGCCGCAGCTGCCGAGTCCTCCGCGACCTCAACCTCGGACGCCTTGGCTTTCTTCGCCGCGCGATGGGCCAGGGTCCTGAAACCAGAGCAACGAATATAGTCGACATCAGCAAAAGTCATCAAGATAAAAGGAAAACGAGAAGATATAAAATCTCGGATTCTTACTCCTGGTCCTCCTCGTCGTCCTCGCTCAGGGCGGAGAAGTCATACTCCACCGTGGGCGCGTCGGCGCGAGGAGCGGAAGGTGAAGACTCCCTCGCGCGCTTGGTGTTCACCGGGGCTGGGGGCTGCGAGGACCCAGCCCCTGTGGCTACCGACGCCCGAGGAGCGGGCGGAGCCGTTGCTCCGCTCCGAGAAGACCCCTGCCGGCTCGCTGCCGGCCTGCGGGGCGCCTCCGTCGTGGTCCGCGCACGGGCCGCCTCCGCTGCGGCTGGTGCGCCGGACGGCCTTGGCGCGGCTTGACTCCCCCGGGGAGCCGCCCGCCGAGGTGGCTGTTGCCGGGGCGCCTGCGCTCTTTCCCCCGTCGCCGCCTTGCGGAGGCGCTTCGCCAGGGACTGCCTCGGGCTTGCCGGGGGCGGGGAGCTCTCCGACGAGGAGAGGTCGTCGGCGTATAACTCCGTGGATCCGCCGGAGTCTTCGGCCTCCTCCTCCTCCTCCTCCTCTGCCCCGGCCGGCTCGCTGGGCCCAGCGTCCTGCGCTGCGGCCCCCTTTCCCTTGGCGCCTCTGCCCCTCGCGGCGCCTCTGCTCCCTCCGGCGGTGCCCTCCATTGCCGCGGCCTCCATCGCGATCCCATGGATCCCGGAGTGCCTCAGTGAGGGGACCCCGGCGAGCGCGTCGGGTGGGAGGTTCAGCAACCTGCGGATCTCCGCCTCCTCCGCCTGGGTGGACGCCTCCTCGGCCTCCGCCTCCTCCGGCGAGAACCCGAAAACTCCTGCCGCCGCGGCTGCGGCGGCCTCCTCAGCCCGAGAAGCTATATAGGCGATTTCCTGGTCGGTGGTGTCCCGCGTGTGCAGCTTGAGGTCCTCCTTGTTACTCGCCACCTCGGCGAGGTTGTCGTAGAAGTTGAGGACGTCGATGGGCTTCGGGGCGATCCACGAGCGGTCCAAGCCATGTGAGTCGCACATGGGCATCATGGCAAGGATCCGGTCCCTCGCGGCGTTGTTGCAGAGCGGCACCACTTCCCGGGGAGTCCTGAACCACTCAGGGTGCGTCGGGTCGTACTTGAAGAGTTCCCGTACCATTCCGCGCAGCTCCAGAGTGGTGAAGTTGAAATTGAGCCCGGGGCGCAACCTCATGATGTCTGCCGGGCCGCCATACTCCCAGGCCGGCCTCTTCCGGTCTTGGAGAGGGGCGATGCGCCGGCGGAGGAAATCTGCGCCCACCTTGGCAACTGACAGCCGGGCCATCCGAAGACGAAGAATCCGGACGAGGGCGATGTCGAGCTTGATGTCGTCGGAGTCTAGGTCACTCCAGTCCCTGCCGCGCACAATGGGCGTTGTGCGCGGCGCGGTGAAAGCTTGCGGCTGGTCCTCTACAATCCAGCACCACTCCGCTCGCCATTCCTCCCACTTGCCGCGGAGCTCCCCCGGCAAGTACGCCCCTTTCTTATTGAGACGGAAGACCCAAGAAATTCCTCCGGAGAGGGGGGCATCGGCCTCAGCTCTAGGAGTGAAGAAGTGTCTAAAGAGGGCTACATTGGGGTGGACTCCTATGAAGTTTTCGCACATATGTGCGAAAACAGCCATGGTGAGAATGGCGTTGGGGGTGAAGTCAAGCAGATGGAAGCCATATGTGTTCATGATATCACAGAAGAAGTTCGAAAAAGGAGGACAGAGACCACAATGGAAAAAGGCAGCAAAGAAGTGATACCCGCCGGGATAGCTGTCCTTGGCGGCGGCCGGGTATGCTCGCGTGCGGGGATGCGCATCGGTTCCCTTGGACCAGAACAAGTAATACTTGTTCCAGAGTTCCTGCACGCCGAGCTTCGGCGGGAAGACGACGTGCCGCTTCCGGTAAGCGATGAGCTTGGCCGCTTGCTCCGATTTCTCCTTCTTGGATTTCTCCGCCTTCGCCTTGTCGGTCTTTGGGGCCATGGCGGACGCGGCGGAAGGAAGGGGACGAAGAGCTCGGCGGCGGCGGAGGTGTGGAGGCGGAGCGCAAGAAGGAATCTTTTGCAGGTGGAAGACGACGTAATGAGAGCGCAAGGAGGGGAACCGCGCCCGCTACCTCTGCTTTTATGGGGGAGTGGGGGGCGTTTCGCCCTTTCCATTAAGAGATCGTGGGCACGTCCCATCCCACGGCGCCGCGATCGACGCGTGCCATTACCGTGGGGTGCGGCGGATATGGAAGTGGATTCGGCGCGCCGCGGGCCGCGGGTGCCCGTGCACTGCTTTGGGCCTGGCCCAACAGCGCTCGGCACCGTGTGTGGCCCAGGCCCGGGGCCTCCTGTCGGTGTACTAAGGTAGGTGTGCCTCAGTACCCCAACTTGTGCACGGACAGTTGCAGCTTCCCGCGGCAAGGTTTACTGCGTGCTCGCCGGAGACCTTCCTGCTCCCTATTAAACCATTCAAAAACAAAGTATACAAGACATAAGACCGAGACCCCGGCAAGAGGAGCTTGCCGGGAAGGCCGTACCAGGCTCAAGACTGTTCCACTAACACAAGACCCTGGCAAGAGGAGCTTGCCAGGAAGACTAGAAGACATCGCCTCGGCGCTATGCGCGCCCCGGCAAGGGGCCCGGGGAGCGGCAAGTTCCCGGGCCCGGCAAGATCAAGGCCCCGGCAAGGTACTTGCCGGGAAGGCTGCGCTGTGTGCCCGCGCTCCAGCTCATCGGCCCACGCGTCGCCCTGGGGCCTATCCAGGGACGCGTGGCGGATGGCTGTGCAGCCTGGGGTACACGGTGGCACTCCACGGCGATAAATCCGTCGCCGTGGCGGACGGAGACGCTAAGGCGGGAGCTTTTGGGGTCGACGGCGACGGGCATTAAATGCCCTTGTCCCCCACTGTTAAAGTAGGTATAGACCACTGTTCTGTACTGTAGCTCCACTGTTCCCGCACTGTTACAACTACCACCTCTTTTACTTTTTTACCCCTTTCTCCTACGTTGACACCTGTCGGTGACCCCTTGCACTATAAAAGGAGGCCCGTGCACAACGTGGAGGGGGTTCGAAACCTAGATTACTCTCACGCACGGTGTAGCTGTTTCTTCAAGCTCCCGAGCACTCAACTCAATACACAACCAAGCAGGAGTAGGGTTTTACGCATCTGTGCGGCCCGAACCTGGGTAAAACTGCCCGCGTGTCTGCTTCGATCTGCTCTTTGTGCTCCCTCCGCCCTCGTACCGCATAGACAAGGGGCTCCGGTCCCATAGGTGTTCGTGGCGGACAGTTTCCCCCGACACAGAAGTTCTCTCCTTTAAACAAAGAGATGGGGAAAGTTTGAAAGATGCTTGGTATAGAATTAATGATTCACAAAAAAGAGCCACCAAGAAGCAACCTACTACTATCTTACTTAGAAATTTTTATGTTGGAATCACTTCTTGGAATAGGTTTATTCTAGATACTGCTATCAATGGGAATTTCCTGGAGGCCCCAGTTTGGGAGTCTCTTAGTATTATTGAAAATCTTGTTGGGAGTCCCCCTGTTGTTAGCGTTCGAGAGGACATCACCCTAGCTCACATTATGAAAAAACTTGAAAAAATAGAGCTAGAGATGCCAAGCACTAATAAGATGAATGAGTTGGATCGAAAAATCCAAGGGAATTTGAATAGACTTGATAGCTCCATGCATAAAATTTTCAAAATTTTGGAGACCGTCAAATTCCATGATTCTGACTTTTCTAGGATGGACAAGATTGAGGAGATATTTGATACTTTAGGAACTACTTTCTCCTCGATCAAAACCGAAAAGGTAGAAACTCCGGCAAAGAGGGAGCCTAAGTTCGTTCACGTTCCAAAGGCTCCCCGTTCTAAAAGCAATCCACCCATTGCCAAAGGGGTTGAAACTGTAAAGACTTTGGAAGAAACACCTATCGTTGATGAATTTATAAATGAATCTTCCTTTGACTTTTATCCTTTTGGTCTTCTACCTAGAAGTATCTCTATGAGGCCTTTGTTTGAGAGTCCTCTTAAGACTAGTTGTATTATTGAAGAGCTTTTTGATGATCTTGATGATGGTTCAATTGATACAACTTGATCTATGCATTATGCCTAGCTTAAAGGCATAAAAGAAAGCGCTTTTGGGAGGCAGCCCACATGAATAAATTTATTCTTTTGTTGTGTCTTGATGATGTTTACTGCTGTAGCATCATCATTGTAGCTTTACTTTTCATATTTGTGCCAAGTATAGCCTCTGATTGCTAGAAAGTTCAAAAGTTGTGAGGTGCTGTCCAGGAAACAGATTCTGTCCTTGGATAGAAAAATTCGTATAAAATCACCAGATCATCTTTTTGGTCTGAATGTTTTCAACAGCGTTCTCTATATAATTGTCTTTCGTGTGTCAGTTCTGAGTTTTTTGATTTGAGTTGCAGAAGTATCCCGAACAGGTCAATTACTGCCTGCTATTCAGTTTTTCACAGATTCTGTCCTGTTTTGCCTTACCTTCACTTTGCAAATTAAGAACTTGCTTTTTCTTTGCAAAAACCTTTTGGCAATCTTGAGAAACAGTAGAACTTCAAGAATATCCTTATTTCCAGCAAGGTATAATTATTTTATTAAGGGTACTAACCTCGCTAATCAGATTATGAATGAGTTATGTATGAAGGGAGTTTTCAAGTGTGCGAGGGAAGATGATAAAAAGATTCAGGAGTGTCAAGCGCTCAAGCTTGGGGATGCCCCCGTGCACCCCTAAGAAATATTCAAGGAGACTCAAGCGTCTAAGCTTGGGGATGCCCCCCGTGCATCCCCTTCTCCATCAACATTATCAGTTCGTCTTTCGTTCCGCTATATTTTTATCACTTCATGTGTTATGTGCTATGCTTGGAGCGTCTTGCTTTTATTTTTCTTTTTAGTTTTTTCATAACGAGTCGGAACCCAGCATTCCTTTATGTCGGAGAGAAACACGCTCCACCTCTACCTAGAACATTACATAGAATTTTCATTGTCTATCTATGCTGTGTGTGTTCTTTGTCTTTTAAATAGCTACTATCGTGCTCTGCTCTCAGTATTCATGCTTATCTTTTCAAGAGCTTTTATTTAGTTGGTTGCTTGAACTCTTTTTAATTACCATGCTCACCTTATTAAGAGAGTTTGCTTCCGTTGCATGGGTTAATATGTCTATGATAAATATGCTACTTTCATGATGCTGCTTAGTAGTTCAGGTTTTCTTATGGTTAATCTCAGATAGCTGGGGGGTTCCCAATGTGTCATTGGAATACCAACTTGGTTTGTTTGCCTATGATGTGGTATGGTTTAGTAATATCTTCCATTGAGAATTTATTTTGATTGACTTGGCGTATGCTCACTCATATTCAAGACTGTAAAGAAAGTCTGTCAAGCCTTGATGATCTTTTGTTTCTGAGTAGCGATATAACTACCATGCCTGATTCAATATTGCTTTGTCGCTCTGCATGATTATGACCGTCATTGCTCTCTTAGTTGGTTGCTCCCAGTCTTTTGCTAACCTACACCTGCACTAAGCAAATTAACCATGCAATACATAGCTCATGGGAAAGTAGCCTAAAAACTATTGTGGTAAAGAATATGTTGCTTATGTATCTTATTTCTTATGAGTTGCTTGCTGAGCGGTAACCATGTTTCTGGGGACGCCATCAACTGTCACACTTTTGTTGAATATCATGTGAGTTGCTATGCATGTTCGTCTTGTTTGAAGTAAGGGTGATTTACCGTGGGTTGAATTAATATGCATATTGTTAGAGAAGAACATTGGGCCGCCAACCAAAGCCATGCATCATGGTGGAAGTTTTAGCTTGGACCTTAATCCTCAATCTCTCATGAGAATATGCTTATGCATTAAAGAGGAGTCCATCATCTATTTTCTATGTTGTCCCGGTATGGATGTCCTCAAGTTGAGATTTATCAAAAACGAGAAATCAAATGCGATCTATCTCCTTGGACCTTTGTACAGGTGGCATAGAGGTACCCCTTTGCGACACTTGGTTAAAACATATGCAATGCAATGATAACCCATGGGAATCCGAGCTAATTAGGACAAGGAGCGAGCACTATTAGTATTCGATGCATGAGGCTTGCAACTTATAAGATGTTTTATGCATGACACATATGAAGTACTACTACCGTTGACACAATTGCTTCCATGTTTCAAAATAAAAAGCTCTAGCACTTTAAGCACCAACTACTGAGAGCATGATTGTCATTCTGAGTGTAATGTGCATTGTCCCAAAGTAGCATTGTCTTTTGCATGATTGTGATATCGTTTATTCTGAAATGATTGTATCTAGTCATCACTTAAACCTTGAAGGTGCCCTTGCATTTATGTTTTGCATCACTAAAAGGGGCAAGCTAGATATCACTTGATCATATTTGCACATCATGTTCATTGCAAATCTTTTTGATGTTTCAGTTTCATGTTGTAAAATTTTCATTCATTTGTGATTTTCTCTTGAGACAACTTAGTTACTTTAGAATCATTGTCTCAGTAAGCTTTTGTCATATGACTATGAGAAAGTCTTATATGGTTAATAGCATGTCACCACAGAAATTATTCTTGTTATCATTTACCTACTCGAGGACGAGCAGGAATTAAGCTTGGGGATGTTGATACGTCCAAAACGTATCTATAATTTCTGCTTGCTCCATGCCACTTTTGGGTGATATTGCTATGATATTCATACACTTCCATACACTTTTGATCATATTTGGACTAACTTACTAATCCAGTGCACCCCAGTGCCAGTTTCTGTTTTCGGCTGTTTTTGTATTTCAGGTTTTCACGTTTCGAGAACTGCCCAGAAAAATCCAGAAAAAATATATAAAAAATCAGCGTATCGGGAACGACACTGCTTCCGAAGGGGAGCCTGGGGGGGCACAGGGGCCCCAAGCGCCCTGTGGGCGCGCCCCCCCTGGGCCGCGCCGGGGGGGCGCCTCGGCCCCCCGAGAGCCCCCCGGTGCCCCTTTGGCAGATATTTAAAGGGTCCCCCGTAACCCTTGAAACAGGACTTCTTTTCGCGATCCCATCTCTGTTCCGCCGCCGCCGCCGTTTCCAAGATCGGGAGCACAAGGAGAACTCTTCCCGGCACCCTGCCGGAGGGGAGGATCACCACCGGGAGCTTCTCCACCACCATGGACGCCTCCCGGATGACTCGTGAGTAGTCTCCCTTGGACCATGAGTCCATGACCAGTAGCTATGTGATGTTCTCCTCCCGTTCTTGTGCTTCACTAATTAGTCCTCGTGAGCTGCCCTACATGATCGAGGCACCTATGTAATCCTTGTGTTGTTGCTATGTTGAGTTTGCTGGGATCCGATGGATTATGAGATTATGTTCAGATTGATCATGAGTAATATATTTGATTCACCTCTTTTATATTTTAGTTCATAAGTAATTCTTGCATGTTCTCCGTTTTTATTTATTGCTTTGGCCAAGTAGTAAGTAGTGACTCCAAGAGGGAACGTTATGCTCGATTGTGGGTTCATGCCCCTCGATGACAAGCTTGAGTGACAGAAACATGAGTCTAGGGGATGTGCTGTTGCCACAAGGGGGAAAACAACGGTGCTTGTGCCCGCGGGTGCAAGGATTGTTTACTTTACGCAAAGTTCTTTTAATGCAGTTGTCTGTTGCATTGAGTTTACACTATGGGTGGGATTCGCAACTTAATACCAGCGTGATGTTCTGGATAGATATCTCAAGGTGGATGATTAGTAGTAGATGCAGATGGATTTCGGTCTACTTACTTTGGCGTACCGCCCATGCTTTGAACCTCAACCTTTCTTGCAATGTAGTCAGCATTGGTTTGCGTTCGTGGTCCTGTCAATTGCCCAGCTGTAATTTGTTACCTCACATAGTTATTTTATCGTCTTTTGGGAGAGAGACATCACTAGTGAACATCATGCGACTCCGGTCCATATTACTATCATTGATCACATACACTATTTTACTTTCGCTATTTTATTTACTATTGCAAAACACTATCTATCACTACTATCATATTGCTTTTAACCCTTTGTGAACTACAAGGCCGGAGAGATTGACAACCTCTCTGTACTCGTTGGGAGCAAAGTTATTTGTATCTGTGTGCAGGTCCATGTTCATTGCTAATTGCGCCGTTAGCAGTTGACACCTACCTGTTGAACCTAGGAGTCTCTGGGGATTCGATCCTTGTCATCTTTGCTAGGGGAAAACACTTCTACTTACTGCATCTTACACCTTCCACTTGGGGTAATCCAACGAGGGGTTCGTGGCCCATCAAGGAGTATTTTCTGGCGCCGTTGCCGGGGACTCCACTCTTCAGGATAGGGGAGTTGCATGCTATCTTTTACCTTTGCTTTTTAGTCTTGTTAGTTTACCTTTCATATTTGCTTTAGTTCCTTTTATCAAAAATCACAAAAATAGTTATCTTGTTCCTTAGTTATCATTATGTCGGGTCCTTTTGTCTTTGACAAGGCAGAAGTTCTCACCTTTAAACAAAGAGGTGGGGAAAGTTTGAAAGATGCTTGGTATAGAATTAATGATTCACAAAAAAGAGCCACCAAGAAGCAACCTACTACTATCTTACTTAGAAATTTTTATGTTGGAATCACTTCTTGGAATAGGTTTATTCTAGATACTGCTATCAATGGGAATTTCCTGGAGGCCCCAGTTTGGGAGTCTCTTAGTATTATTGAAAATCTTGTTGGGAGCCCCCCTGTTGTTAGCGTTCGAGAGGACATCACCCTAGCTCACATTATGAAAAAACTTGAAAAAATAGAGCTAGAGATGCCAAGCACTAATAAGATGAATGAGTTGGATCGAAAAATCCAAGGGAATTTGAATAGACTTGATAGCTCCATGCATAAAATTTTCAAAATTTTGGAGACCGTCAAATTCCATGATTCTGACTTTTCTAGGATGGACAAGATTGAGGAGATATTTGATACTTTAGGAACTACTTTCTCCTCGATCAAAACCGAAAAGGTAGAAACTCCGGCAAAGAGGGAGCCTAAGTTCGTTCACGTTCCAAAGGCTCCCCGTTCTAAAAGCAATCCACCCATTGCCAAAGGGGTTGAAACTGTAAAGACTTTGGAAGAAACACCTATCATTGATGAATTTATAAATGAATCTTCCCTTGACTTTTATCCTTTTGGTCTTCTACCTAGAAGTATCTCTATGAGGCCTTTGTGTGAGAGTCCTCTTAAGAATAGTTGTATTATTGAAGAGCTTTTTGATGATCTTGATGATGGTTCAATTGATACAACTTGATCTATGCATTATGCCTAGCTTAAAGGCATAAAAGAAAGCGCTTTTGGGAGGCAGCCCACATGAATAAAATTTTTATTTTGTTGTGTCTTGATGATGTTTACTGCTGTAGCATCATCATTGTATCTGTACTTTTCATATTTGTGCCAAGTATAGCCTCTGATTGCTAGAAAGTTCAAAAGTTGTGAGGTGCTGTCCAGGAAACAGATTCTGTCCTTGGATAGAAAAATTCGTATAAAATCACCAGATCATCTTTTTGGTCTGAATGTTTTCAACAGCGTTCTCTATATAATTGTCTTTCGTGCGTCAGTTCTGAGTTTTTTGATTTGAGTTGCAGAAGTATCCCGAACAGGTCAATTACTGCCTGCTATTCTGTTTTTCACAGATTCTGTCCTGTTTTGCCTTACCTTCACTTTGCAAATTAAGAACTTGCTTTTTCTTTGCAAAAACCTTTTGGCAATCTTGAGAAACAGTAGAACTTCAAGAATATCCTTATTTCCAGCAAGGTATAATTATTTTATTTAGGGTACTAACCTCGCTAATCAGATTATGAATGAGTTATGTATGAAGGGAGTTTTCAAGTGTGCGAGGGAAGATGATAAAAAGATTCAGGAGTGTCAAGCGCTCAAGCTTGGGGATGCCCCCGTGCACCCCTAAGAAATATTCAAGGAGACTCAAGCGTCTAAGCTTGGGGATGCCCCCCGTGCATCCCCTTCTCCATCAACATTATCAGTTCGTCTTTCGTTCCGCTATATTTTTATCACTTCATGTGTTATGTGCTATGCTTGGAGCGTCTTGCTTTTAGTTTTCTTTTTAGTTTTTTCATAACGAGTCGGAACCCAGCATTCCTTTATGTGGGAGAGAAACACGCTCCACCTCTACCTAGAACATTACATATAATTTTCATTGTCTATCTATGCTGTGTGTGTTCTTTGTCTTTTAAATAGCTACTATCGTGCTCTGCTCTCAGTATTCATGCTTATCTTTTCAAGAGCTTTTATTTAGTTGGTTGCTTGAACTCTTTTTAATTACCATGCTCACCTTATTAAGAGAGTTTGCTTCCGTTGCATGGGTTAATATGTCTATGATAAATATGCTACTTTCATGATGGTGCTTAGTAGTTCAGGTTTTCTTATGGTTAATCTCAGATAGCTGGGGGGTTCCCAATGTGTCATTGGAATACCAACTTGGTTTGTTTGCCTATGATGTGGTATGGTTTAGTAATATCTTCCTTTGAGAATTTATTTTGATTGACTTGGCGTATGCTCACGCATATTCAAGACTGTAAAGAAAGTCTGTCAAGCCTTGATGATCTTTTGTTTCTGAGTAGCGATATAACTACCATGCCTGATTCAATATTGCTTTGTCGCTCTGCATGATTATGACCGTCATTGCTCTCTTAGTTGGTTGCTCCCAGTCTTTTGCTAACCTACACCTGCACTAAGCAAATTAACCATGCAATACATAGCTCATGGGAAAGTAGCCTAAAAACTATTGTGGTAAAGAATATGTTGCTTATGTATCTTATTTCTTATGAGTTGCTTGCTGAGCGGTAACCATGTTTCTGGGGACGCCATCAACTGTCACACTTTTGTTGAATATCATGTGAGTTGCTATGCATGTTCGTCTTGTCTGAAGTAAGGGTGATTTACCGTGGGTTGAATTAATATGCATATTGTTAGAGAAGAACATTGGGCCGCCAACCAAAGCCATGCATCATGGTGGAAGTTTTAGCTTGAACCTTAATCCTCAATCTCTCATGAGAATATGCTTATGCATTAAAGAGGAGTCCATCATCTATTTTCTATGTTGTCCCGGTATGGATGTCCTCAAGTTGAGATTTATCAAAAACGAGAAATCAAATGCGATCTATCTCCTTGGACCTTTGTACAGGTGGCATAGAGGTACCCCTTTGTGACACTTGGTTAAAACATATGCAATGCAATGATAACCCATGGGAATCCGAGCTAATTAGGACAAGGAGCGAGCACTATTAGTATTCGATGCATGAGGCTTGCAACTTATAAGATGTTTTATGCATGACACATATGAAGTACTACTACCGTTGACACAATTGCTTCCATGTTTCAAAATAAAAAGCTCTAGCACTTTAAGCACCAACTACTGAGAGCATGATTGTCATTCTGAGTGTAATGTGCATTGTCCCAAAGTAGCATTGTCTTTTGCATGATTGTGATATCGTTTATTCTGAAATGATTGTATCTAGTCATCACTTAAACCTTGAAGGTGCCCTTGCATTTATGTTTTGCATCACTAAAAGGGGCAAGCTAGATATCACTTGATCATATTTGCACATCATGTTCATTGCAAATCTTTTTGATGTTTCAGTTTCATGTTGTAAAACTTTCAGTCATTTGTGATTTTCTCTTGAGACAACTTAGTTACTTTAGAATCATTGTCTCAGTAAGCTTTTGTCATATGACTATGAGAAAGTCTTATATTGTTAATAGCATGTCACCACAGAAATTATTCTTGTTATCATTTACCTACTCGAGGACGAGCAGGAATTAAGCTTGGGGATGTTGATACGTCCAAAACGTATCTATAATTTCTGCTTGCTCCATGCCACTTTTGGGTGATATTGCTATGATATTCATACACTTGCATACACTTTTGATCATATTTGGACTAACTTACTAATCCAGTGCACCCCAGTGCCAGTTTCTGTTTTCGGCTGTTTTTGTATTTCAGGTTTTCACGTTTCGAGAACTGCCCAGAAAAATCCAGAAAAAATATATAAAAAATCAGCGTATCGGGAACGACACTGCTTCCGAAGGGGAGCCTGGGGGGGGGGCACAGGGGCCCCAGGCGCCCTGTGGGCGCGCCCCCCCTGGGCCGCGCCGGGGGGGCGCCTCGGCCCCCCGTGAGCCCCCCGGTGCCCTACTTTGGCAGATATTTAAAGGGTCCCTCGTAACCCTTGAAACAGGACTTCTTTTCGCGATCCCATCTCTGTTCCACCGCCGCCGCCGCTTCCAAGATCGGGAGCACCAGGAGAACTCTTCCCGGCACCCTGCCGGAGGGGAGGATCACCACCGGGAGCTTCTCCACCACCATGGACGCCTCCCGGATGACTCGTGAGTAATCTCCCTTGGACCATGAGTCCATGACCAGTAGCTATGTGATGTTCTCCTCCCGTTCTTGTGCTTCACTAATTAGTCCTCGTGAGCTGCCCTACATGATCGAGGCACCTATGTAATCCTTGTGTTGTTGCTATGTTGAGTTTGCTGGGATCCGATGGATTATGAGATTATGTTCAGATTGATCTTGAGTAATATATTTGATTCACCTCTTTTATATTTTAGTTCATAAGTAATTCTTGCATGTTCTCCGTTGTTATTTATTGCTTTGGCCAAGTAGTAAGTAGTGACTCCAAGAGGGAACGTTATGCTCGATTGTAGGTTCATGCCCCTCGATGACTAGCTTGAGTGACAGAAACATGAGTCTAGGGGATGTGCTGTTGCCACAAGGGGGAAAACAACGGTGCTTGTGCCCGCGGGTGCAAGGATTGTTTACTTTACGCAAAGTTCTTTTAATGCAGTTGTCTGTTGCATTGAGTTTACACTATGGGTGGGACTCGCAACTTAATACCAGCGAGATGTTCTGGAGATATCTCAAGGTGGATGATTAGTAGTAGATGCAGATGGATTTCGGTCTACTTACTTTGGCGTACCGCCCATGCTTTGAACCTCAACCTTTCTTGCAATGTAGTCAGCATTGGTTTGCGTTCGTGGTCCTGTCAATTGCCCAGCTGTAATTTGTTACCTCACATAGCTATTTTATCGTCTTTTGGGAGAGAGACATCACTAGTGAACATCATGCGACTCCGGTCCATATTACTATCATTGATCACATACACTAATTTACTTTTCGCTATTTTATTTACTATTGCAAAACACTATCTATCACTACTATCATATTGCTTTTACCCTTTGTGAACTACAAGGCCGGAGAGATTGACAACCTCTCTGTACTAGTTGGGAGCAAAGTTATTTGTATCTGTGTGTAGGTCCACGTTGATTGCTAATTGCGCCGTTAGCAGTTGACACCTACCTGTTGAACCTAGGAGTCTCTGGGGATTCGATCCTTGGCATCTTTGCTAGGGGAAAACACTTCTACTTACTGCATCTTACACCTTCCACTTGGGGTAATCCAACGAGGGGTTCGAGGCCCAACACTTGTGCCCGCGGGTGCAAGAATTGTTTACTTTACGCAAAGTTCTTTTAATGCAGTTGTCTGTTGCTTTGAGTTTACACTATGGGTGGGACTCGCAACTTAATACCAGCGAGATGTTCTGGATAGATATCTCAAGGTGGATGATTAGTAGTAGATGCAGATGGATTTCGGTCTACTTGCCTTGGCGTACCGCCCATGCTTTGAACCTCTACCTTTCTTGCAACATAGTTAGCATTGGTTTGCGCACATAATTCTGTCAATTGCCCAGCTATAATTCGTTTACCTCACATAGCTGTTTTATCGTCTTTTGGGAGAGAGACATCACTAGTGAACATCATGGGACTCCGGTCCATATTACCATCATTGATCACATCCGCTATTTACTTTCCGCTTTTACTTACTATTTGCAGCATTACCTATCACTATTACCACTTGCGTTTGATCCTTTGTAAACGACAAGGCCGGAGGGATTGACAACCTCTCTGTACTCGTTGGGAGCAAAGTTATTTGTATCTGTGTGCAGGTCCACGTTGATTGCTAATATCTGGCGCCGTTAGCGGTTGACACCTTCTTGTTGAAACTGGGAGTCTCGAGGAAATCGATCCTTGGTATCTTTGCCAAGGGAAAACTTCCGCTACACTGCATCTCAAACCTTCCACTTGGGGTAACCAACGAGGGGCGAGAAGCCATCAAGCAAAGTTTTCTGGCGCCGTTGCCGGGGACTCCACTCTTCAGGATAGGGGAGTTGCACGCTATCTTTTACCTTTGCTTTTTAGTCTTGTTAGTTTACCTTTCAGTTTTTGCTTTAGTATCTTTTATCAAAAATCACAAAAATAGTTATCTTGCTTGCTTGCTACTATGGGTTCCACCAAAAACACTAGATGGGAGGAGTACACCCCTTCTTCCATTACGCCAATCACCACTATCGGGATCTACAAAAGTAATAAACCTTGTGATTATGTTAGTCTTGATGGAGAGTTATGCCCATGGCATGGTCTTCCAGGAAAAGAGTATGAGCCTCAGTTTAAAGTAGCTCCTATGCTTCCCCAAACTTGGGAAGACGTTCAAACTCTTATAATAGAGAGCAATTCAAACAAAGAAGATGACACTACAATTCTGCCCAATAAAGATAAAATTGATTTTGATAATTGTAGTATCTCAGAAGTTGTCACCTTTGTACAAAGAATGGCTAAAGATCCCCACACTAGCACGCTTAATCTTGCCTTCACAGAGCATATCACTAATACTCTCATCAAAGCTAGGGAGGAGAAACTTAGAGTAGAAGCCTCCATACCTAGAAAGCTAGAAGATGGTTGGGATCCTATGATTAAAATTAAGATAAACAACTTCTCTTGCTATGCTGTACGTGATGTTGTAGCTAGTACCTCCATTATGCCCAAAAGAATATATGATATGCTTAAATTGAAACCTTTTGATTCTTGTTCTTTTGGTGTTCATCTCGTTGATTCTTCCATAAAGAAACCTTTGGGGAGGATCGACGATGTTCTTATCGTTGTCAATGACAATTATGTTCCCGTTGATTTTACTATTATGGATATTGAATGTGAACCTTCATGTCCAATTATTTTGGGACGTCCTTTTCTACGCACCGTTGGTGCTATCATTGACATGAAAGAGGGGAATATAAGATTCTAGTTTCCTCTCAAGAAAGGGATGGAACACTTCCCTCGAAAGAAGATTAAGTTACCTTTTGAGTCCGTTATACGGGCTAGCTATTCTTTTACTCTTGATAAAACTTGATCTCTTTGCATTATGCCTAGCTTAAAGGCATAAAAGAAAGCGCTTTTGGGAGGCAGCCCACATGAATAAATTTTATTTTGCTTTTGTTGTGTCTTGATGTTGTTACTACAGTAGCATCATCATTGTATCTTTACTTTTCAATTTTGTGCCAAGTGTAGCCTCTGATTGCAAGAAAGTTCGAAAGTTGTGACGTGCTGTCCAGGAAACAGATTCTGTCCTTGGATAGAAAAATTCGTATAAAATCACCAGATCATCTTTTTGGTCTGAATTTTTTCGACAGTGTGCTCTATATAATTGTCTTTCGTGCGTCTGTTTTGAGTTTTTTGATTAGAGTTGCAGAAGTGTCCCGAAAAAATCATTTACTACCTGCTGTTCTGTTTTTCAAAGATTCTGTCCTGTTTTGCCTTTCCTTCATTTTGCAAACCTAGAGCTTGCTTTTTCTTTGCAAAAACCTTTTGGCAATCTTGAGAAACAGTAGACCTTCAAGAATGTCCTTAGTTCCAGCAAGGAACAATTATTTTATTATGGGTACTAACCTCGCTAATCAGATTATGGTGAGTTATGTATGAAGGGAGTTTTCAAGTGTGCGGGGGAAGATGATAAAAAGATTCAGGAGTGTCAAACGCTCAAGCTTGGGGATGCCCCCATGCACCCCCAAGAAATATTCAAGGAGACTCAAGCGTCTAAGCTTGGGGATGCCCCCGTGCATCCCCTTCTCCATCAACATTATCAGTTCGTCTTTCGTTCCACTATATTTTTATCACTTCATGTGTTATGTGCTATGCTTGGAGCGTCTTGCTTTTAGTTTTCCTTTTTAGTTTTCTTTAGCTTTTCATAACGAGTCGGAACTCAGCTTTCTTTATGTGGGAGAGAAACACGCTCCACTTCTACCTAGAACATAACATAGAATTTTCATGTCTATCTTTGCTGTGTGTGTTCTTTGTCTTTCAATAGCTACTGTCATGTTCAGCTCTTAGTATTCATGCTTATCTTTTTAAAGAGCTTTTGTTTAGTTGGTTGCTTGAACTCTCTTTAGTTATCATGCTTATTTTATTAAGAGAGTTTGCTTCCGTTGCATTGGTTGGTATGTCTATGATAAAGATGCTACGTGCATAATGGTGCTTAGTAGTTCATGTTTTCTTATGGTTAGTCTCAAATAGCTGAGGGGTTTCCAATGTGTTATTGGAGTACCAACATGATTTGTTTGCCTATGATGTGGTATGGTTTAGTAATATCTTCCTTCAAAGAATTTATTTTGATTGACTTGGCGTATGCTCACGCATATTTAAGACTGTAAAGAAAGTCTGTCAAGCCTTGATGATCTTTTGTTTCTGAGTAGCGATATAACTTCCATGCCTGATTCAATGTTGCTTTATCGCTCTGCATGATTATGACCGTCATTGCTCTTTTAGTTGGTCGCTCCCAGTCTTTTGCTAACCTCCACCTGTACTAAGCGGACTGACTGCTTGTGCATCCAAATTCTTTTAAACCAGTTATGCCATATGAGTCCACCATACCTTCCTACATGGTATTTACCTGCCATTCCTAACGAAGACTTTCATGTACCATCTCGAAATTATTCAAAGAAAAGCATTCCTATTTTGTGCCTCTGTTTTAAGTTCATGAGGAAGTAGTAGTTAATTCATGATCTTTTTAAGTTGGACAAGCTTCACCCCGGGATTGCATGTATAATGTGCAAACCCATAATACGAGAAGGGACTGGCATTGAGTGTGCCCGGCTCAAAAATAATATAACAAACAAACCCTCCTTCACGCTTTGTTCATGAGAAATCAGAAAACTTTGGCAGTGATAAACAAAGGAGATTAAGAGGATGTGATCGTCCTCATTCGGGAGCCGTTCCTCGAAACTTGTCCATCTCAAGAAGTGATTGAGTTGTCTGCTAGCATTCGTTGACGAAACATGCATGATCCAAAATAATAATAATAATTACCTCTGTTTTTAAAACCAAGAGCTCTGGTACATGTTTTGTCTTTGTTTCCGACTACGGGTTTTCAACCTTGCCAACAAAAGCCACGGTTCGAGAGTCTCCACCTTCTTTTAAAAGCACCAACTACTGAGAGCATGATTGTCATTCTGAGTGTAATGTGCATTGTCCCAAAGTAGCATTGTCTTTTGCATGATTGTGATATCGTTTATTTTGAAATCATTGTATCTAGTCATCACTTAAACCTTGGAGGTGCCCCTGCATTTATGTTTTGCTTCACTAAAGGGGGCAAGCGAGATATCACTTTATCATATTTGCACACCATGCTCATTACAAATCTATTTGATATTTCAGTATCATGTTGTAAAACTTTCAGTCCTTTGTGATTTTCTCATGAGGCAACTTAATTACTACAGATTCATTGTCTCAGTAAGCTTTTATCATATGACTATGAAAAGTCCTATCTGGTTAATAGCATGTCACCACAGAAATTATTCTTGTTATCATTTACCTACTCGAGGACGAGCAGGAATTAAGCTTGGGGATGTTGATACGTCCAAAACGTATCTATAATTTCTGCTTGCTCCATGCCTCTTTTGGGTGATATTGCTATGTTATTTATACACTTCCATACACTTTTGATCATATTTGGACTAACCTATTAACTCAGTGCACCCCAGTGCCAGTTTCTGTTTTCTGCTGTTTTTGTATTTCAGGTTTTCCCATTACGAGAACTGCCAGAAAAATCCCGGAAAAATTATATAAAAAATCAGCGTTCCAGAAGCTTCCCGGCACCCGAAGTACAGCCGGAGGGGGGCCACCA
>LR738710.1:824682070-824715756 GCA_902687465.1 Secale cereale
GGGGGGGGGGGGGGGGGGGGCGCCTGGGCCCCCCAGGCCTCCGCTGATGCCCCCCTTTGGCATATATTTATATCGTGTCCCAAAACCCTCGAGACGGGAACCCTTTTTCGCGATCTCATCTCTGTTTCACCGCCGCCGCCGCTTCCAAGATCGGGAGCACCAGGAGAACTCTTCCCGGCACCCTGCCGGAGGGGAGGATCACCACCGGGAGCCTCTCCACCACCATGGACGCCTCCCGGATGAGTTGTGAGTAGTCTCCCTTGGACCATGGGTCCATGACCAGTAGCTATGTGATGTTCTCCTCCTGTTCTTGTGCTTCACTAATTAGTCCTCGTGAGCTGCCCTACATGATCGAGGCACATATGTAATCCTTATGCTGTTGCTATGATGAGTTTGCTGGGATCCGATGGATTGTGAGATTATGTTCAGATTGTGTTTGAGTAATATATTTGATCTACCTCTTTTATATTTATGTTCGTAAGTAATTCCTGCATGTTCTCCGTTGTTATTTATTGCTTTGGCCAAGTAGTAGGTAGTGACTCCAAGAGGGGACGTTATGCTTGATTGTGGGTTCATGCCCCTCGATGACTAGCTTGGGTGACAAAAACATGAGTCTAGGGGATGTGCTGTTGCCACAAGGGGGAAAACAACGGTGCTTGTGCCCGCGGGTGCAAGGATTGTTTACTTTACGCAAAGTTCTTTTAATGCAGTTGTCTGTTGCTTTGAGTTTACACTATGGGTGGGACTCGCAACTTAATACCAGCGAGATGTTCTGGATAGATATCTCAAGGTGGATGATTAGTAGTAGATGCAGATGGATTTCGGTCTACTTGCCTTGGAGTACCGCCCATGCTTTGAACCTCTACCTTTCTGTGGGGACCCCGACTTAGAAGTCGAGATCACCGAATGCACGTGTACAGTGATCCCAGAGATCAATGCTCACTGAACACACAGAAGCTGAATAACAAGAGTCTTACATCCATACAAATAGTCTTATACGAATTAAGGCCATTATGGCCAAGTCTTACATAGATAGAGCCTCACGGGCTGAATAGCAAATAACTCAAATAGCGGAAGTCTTCGATAAACGGGTAGAACCCATGCCATCTGCCTTAACCCTACAGGCATTCTGACTGGGATAGCGTCCTAGTTCGCATGTTCGTCTCCAAAGAACTCTTCCTCATAATCCTGTTCTTCCATGCCTGGCCAATTAAATAACCAGTGGCAAGCTGTCGGGGGAAACTGTCCGCCACGAACACCTATGGGACCGGAGCCCCTTGTCTGTGCGGTACGAGGGCGGAGGGAGCACAAAGAGCAGATCGAGGCAGACGCGCGGGCAGTTTTACCCAGGTTCGGGCCGCACGGATGCGTAAAACCCTACTCCTGCTTGGTTGTGTATTGAGTTGAGCGCTCGGGAGCTTGAAGAAGCAGCTACACCGTGTGTGAGAGTAATCTAGGTTTCGAACCCCCTCCATGTTGTGCATGGGCCTCCTTTTATAGTGCAAGGGGTCACCGACAGGTGTCAACGTAGGAGAAAGGGGTAAAAATGTAAAAGAGGTGGTAGTTGTAACAGTGCGGGAACAGTGGAGCTACAGTACAGAACAGTGGTCTATACCTACTTTAACAGTGGGGGACAAGGGCATTTAATGCCCGTCGCCGTCGACCCCAAAAGCTCCCGCCTTAGCGTCTCCGTCCGCCACGGCGACGGATTCATCACCGCGGTGCGCCACCGTGTACCCCAGGCTGCACAGCCATCCGCCACGCGTCCCTGGTTAGACCCCAGGGCGACGCGTGGGCCGATGAGCTGGAGCGCGGGCACACAGCGTGGCCTCCCCGGCAAGCGCCTTGCCGGGGCCTTGATCTTGCCGGGCCCGGGAACTTGCCGCTCCCCGGGCCCCTTGCCGGGGCGCGCATAGCGCCGAGGCAGTATCTTCTAATCTTCCTGGCAAGCTCCTCTTGCCAGGGTCTTGTGTTAGTGGAACAGCCTTGAGCCTGGTACGGCCTTCCCGACAAGCTCCTCTTGCCGGGGTCTCGATCCTCTGTCTTGTATACTTTGTTTTTGAATGGTTTAATAGGAGGCAGGAAGGTCTCCGGCGAGCACGCAGTAAACCTTGCCCCGGGAAGCTGCAACTGCCCGTGCACAAGTTGGGGTACTGGGGTCCCCCTACCTTAGTACACCGACAGGAGCCCCCGGGCCTGGGCCACACACGGTGCCGAGCGCTGTTGGGCCAGGCCCAAAACAGTGCACGGGCACCCGCGGCCCGCGGCGCGCCGAATCCACTTCCATATCCGCCGCACCCCATGGTAACGGCACGCGTCGATTGCGGCGCCGTGGGATGGGACGTGCCCACGATCTCTTAATGGAAAGGGGGAAACGCCCCCCACTCCCCCATAAAAGCAGAGGCAGCGGGCGCGGTTCCCCTCCCTGTGCTCTCATTACGTCGTCTTCTTCCTGCAAAAAGATTCCTCCTTGCGCTCCGCCTCCACAGCTCCGCCGCCGCCTAGCTCTTCGTCCTCTTCCTTCCGCCGCGTCCGCCATGGCCCCAAAGGCCGACAAGGGGAAAGCGGAGAAGTCCAAGAAGGAGAAATCCGAGCAAGCAGCCAAGCTCATCGCTTACCGGAAGCGGAACGTCGTCTTCTCGCCGAGGCTCGGCGTGCAAGAACTCTGGAACAAGTACTACTTGTTCTGGTCCAAGGGCACCGATGCGCATCCCCGCACCCGAGCATACCCAGCTGCCGCCAAGGACAACTATCCCGGCGGGTATTATTTCTTTGCTGCCTTTTTCCACTGTGGCCTCTGCCCTCCTTTTTCGAACTTCTTCTGTGATATCATGAACACGTATGGCTTCCATCTGCTTGATTTCACCCCCAACGCCATCCTCACCATGGCCGTTTTCGCACATATGTGCGAAAACTTCATAGGAGTCCACCCCAATGTAGCCCTCTTTAGACACTTTTTCACCCCTAGAGCCGAGGCCGATGCCCCTCTCTCCGGATGTATTTCTTGGGTCTTCCGTCTCGGGAAGAAGGGGTCGTACTTGCCGGGGGAGCTCCGCGGCAAGTGGGAGGAATGGCGAGCTGAGTGGTGCTGGATTGTAGAGGACCAGCCGCAAGCCTTTACTGCGCCGCGCACAACGCCTATCGCGCGCGGCAGAGATTGGAGCGAACTAGACTCCGACGACGTCAAGCTCGACATCGCCCTCGTCCGGATCCTCCGTCTTCGGCTGGCCCGACTGTCAGTTGCCGAGGTGGGCGCAGATTTCCTCCGCCGGCGCATCGCCCCTCTCCAAGACCGGAAGAGGCCGGCCTGGTTGTACGGCGGCCCGGCAGACATCATGCGGCTGCGCCCTGGACTTAATTTTAACTTCACCACTCTGGAGCTGCGCGGGATGGTACGAGAGCTCTTCAAGTACGACCCGGCGCACCCCGAGTGGTTCAGGACTCCCCGGGAAGTGGTGCCGCTCTGCAACAACGCCGCGAGGGATCGAATCCTTGCCATGATGCCGATGTGCGACTCGCATGGCTTGGACCGCTCGTGGATCGCCCCGAAGCCAATCGACGTCCTCAACTTCTACGACAACCTCGTCGAGGTGGCGAGCAACAAGGATGACCTCAAGCTGCATACGCGGGACACCACCGAGCAGGAAATCGCCTACATAGCTTCTCGGGCTGAGGAGGCCGCCGCAGCCGCGGCGGCAGGAGTCTTCGGGTTTTCGCCGGAGGAGGCGGAGGCCGAGGAGGCGTCCACCCAGGCGGAAGAGGCGGAGATCCGGCGGTTGCTGAACCTCCCACCCGAAGCGCTCACCGGGGTCCCCTCGTTGAGGCACTCCGGGATCCATGGGATCGCGACGGAGGCCGCGGCAAGGGAGGGAACCGCCGGAGGAAGCAGAGGCGCCGCGAGGGGCGGAGGCGCCAAGGGGAAGAGGGCCGCAGCACTGGATGCTGGGCCCAGCGAGCCGGCCGAGGCAGAGGAGGAGGAGGAGGAGGAGGCCGAAGATTCCGGCGGATCTACGGAATTATACGCCGACGACCTCTCCTCGTCGGAGAGCTCCCCGCCCCCGGCAAGCCCGAAGGAGTCCCCGGCAAAGCGCCTCCGCAAGGCGGCGACGGGGGAAAGGGCACAGGCGCCCCGGCAACAGCCACCTCGGCGGGCGGCTCCCCGGGGGAGTCAAGCCGCGCCAAGGCCGTCCGGCGCACCAGCCGCAGCAGAGGCGGGCCGGGCGCGGACCACGACGGAGGCGCCCCGCAGGCCGGCAGCGAGCCGGCAGGGGTCTTCTCGGAGCGGAGCAGCGGCTCCGCCCGCCCCCCGGGCGCCGGCAGCCACAGGGGCTGGGTCTTCGCAGCCCCCAGCCCCGGTGAGCACCAAGCGCGCGAGGGAGTCTTCGCCTCCCGCTCCTCGCGTCGACGCGCCCACGGTGGAGTATGACTTCTCCGCCCTGAGCGAGGACGACGAGGAAGACCAGGAGTAAGGATCCGTGATTCTTCATCTTCTTAATTCTTGTCTTGAGCTTCTGTTGATGCTAACTCTGTCTTCTGTTCTGGTTTCAGGACCCTGGCCCATCGCGCCGCGAAGAAGGCCAAGGCGCCCGAGGCCGAGGTCGCGGAGGACTCGGCAGCGGCGGCAACGGAGGGCGCGCCGGAGCCGAGCCTGCCGGACCCTGGCACTGCTCCGATGAGCAGCCCCCAGCGCAGCCCGCAGCGCAGCCCCCAGCGTAAGTCTGGGGTTCTTTCTTTTTGCTTGTCGGGGTACGTCTGAGGCTTTTGACTTTATCTTCATGTTTTGACATTTCTTGTCTTGTTCCGTGCAGAGGAGGAGCCGCAGCGGGAAGAGCGCCCGGAGACCACCGCCGAGGAGCTGCAGGCACCGCCATCCCCGCCAAGGCAGGACTCTCCGGCAAGGGAGAGTGCTCCGTCAAGGGCGGGTACTCCGCCAAGGCAGAGTACCCCGCCAAGGACGAGCAGCCCGGCAAGGGCGGCCACCTCGCCAAGGCCAAGTCCCCCGGCGAGGGCGACTACCCCGACGAGGCCGAGCTCCCCGGCGAGGGAGCCCGCCGCTGAGGACGTCCGCCAAGGTAACCTTTGTAACTTGTCTTCTTGGCTTGTATCTTTTTTGGATATTTGCTTGGGTCTTGAATTCCTTGGTCTTCTTCTTCTTTCTAGATCTTCCTCCTCCTGTGCCTATGGAGACGGAGGTAATTATCCTCGAGGAGGAGGACGCGCAGGGCGGCGGCGGCGACGCTCCAGTCGTCGAGGAGGTGGGCGAGGCCGCCGAGCCGGCCGCGCAAGAGACTGCTCCGGCTGCGGATGCAGCGGCCGGGGAGGGGGACGGTGGCCGCACCGCCGACCCGGAGGTGGCGGGAGCATCGGATGCTGCGCCGGCCACCGGTCCCTCCGCCGGCGAGGAGCAAAGGTTCTATCTCGAGGCCCCCAATGGCGTCTTCATCCAGATGCCGTGGGGGTCTTCGTCGCGGGCTCCTGCGGAGGGCGAGGCGTTCGACGGAGAGGTCCTCGCCTCCGCGGGCCTGAAGATCGTCCAGGCGCCCGGTGGAGGTGAGGGGCCCGAGGAGGAGCGATTGCTTCATCAACTCCTGGCCCTTTACCGGGCCAGGCAAGCAAAGCTCGCTTCCCGGGAGGCTCTTGCCGCCAAGGCCGCGGCGGAGATGGAGAAGCATGCGGCGGAGCTCAGCGCCGCCAACCAGGCTGCTCTCCGCCAGGTGGCGGAGGAGCGAGAGCGTCTCGCCGGCGAGTACCAAGAGTGGGTACTTGAGAGGGCCGAAGCCGATGAACAGCAGCGCCTCGCCGGGGTGGAGATGTCCCGGCGAGAGGGAGAGCTCGCGCAGCGGAAGGTGGATCTGGATTCTCATGAAGAAGACCTTGCCGCTCGCGAGGCTGCCCTTGGCGGGGAGCTGAAAGAGGCGAAGGCCGCCGCGGCTGCCGCGGAAGACGCCAAGAAAGAGCTCGCCGCCAAGGTTGAACAACTGGAGAAGGCGATGAAGGTGAGCGCCGAGAAGGTTGCCGCGCTCATCCTGGAGCGCGAGAAGGATGCTCACACCAACTCAGAGCTCCAGGTGAGTTTGTCCCAGAGGGGTGACGAGCTGAAGGCCGCCAAGGATTCCATTGAAGACTTGGAGCTGAAGGTCACCACCCTGAAGGAATCGCTTGATGCTGCCCGGGCCCAGGAGACCAAGCTGAAGGATAAGCTCCGCAAGGAGCGAACCTTGATGGAGAGCGTCAACAAGGCCTCCGAGCTCTTCCGGCAGACTATTGAGGTGTGGACCGAAGAGCTGGTTTCTTCTGCGTCCAACATTGACCAGGAGTTGCTTGCTTTGAAGGTCGAACATCTTATCTACTCGCCGGATCCAGATCTCCCGCACAGCGCCAAGCTCAGCCTCTTCTTCAGAGGCGTCGCTCCAGCCCTTGCAGGTCTCCGGAACCGCATCCCCGCGCAGCTGGCCGAGGAGTCGCGCCGGCTCTGCGCGGGAACTCTGGAGCGGGTCTTGACGAAGATCGTGTACCGCAACCCGGGGATCAATCTCACGAACGTTCTTCGCACCCTGCCGGCAGATGCAGACACGGAGGCCCTGAAGGAGCAGGTCGGCCACATCATCGCCAAGGTAGCAAAGCTTGGCAGGAAGGAAGGCGACCGCGTAGACTAGGGCCCCATTTATCTTTATCTTTTTGTTGCTGCATATTATGTTATGAACTCATTAGTCCATCGCGACAAGCTATCTTTGTAAGATATTTGCTTTACTTCAATCAATCAGTGCAACGTTATCTTCCTTGTTCCAATCTTCGACTTTGTATGCTTTTCACCCTACGCTCCCGGGGAGCTTGCCGGCAAGGGGCCCTTGTCGCGAGCGCTGAGTGCTGGACTCTGAGCAGCCTGCTGGCCAAGGTCCTCGCCGGCAAGCAACTTTGCCGCAGCTGGTCGCAACGCACTTAGCTTGCTGAGCGTACTCGGAAACGAGGCAAGGGCGCGACACTTGTCGCAGCTCACTTAAATCGTTGAGTGGACTCGAAAACAAGATAAGGGTGCGGCAAGCTACGGGTAGGTTCCTCCGCGCACAGGTTTTCCATACAAAGTGTGATCGTTCAAGGAAGACAACCAAAATTTAAAATTTGAACTGGTCGAATTCTAACAACTTATCTTTCATATGCTGCTTGCTGCTCGCTTATGTTGCTTGCTTTTCGGTAAGGCTCTTCTTACTTGAACTGCACTTAGTCCCTCCTCCACCTCCTTCCCCCCCGGCAAACTTGTGCGCGAGGAACGTTCCTTCTGCTTAAGAGAAAAGGAAAAGGAGAGGGAAACCAGCATACTGCCTTTCGACGTGATGGTGCTTACCGTATGTCTGAGTGTTGCATCAAATGCCAAACAAAACATGCAAATAGCAAAGAGAAGCATGCAAAAGGCAATCGATGCGAAAACACGAAATCTTTACTGATGCACGGGGTCTGCGCCCGGCTTTGTACAAAGGGTTACATGCAACAGCGGCAAGGCTTGTACAAAAGGTGGTTGCCGGAGCGGATCACGGCAACCGCGCCTTAGGGGTGAAACTTGCGAAGATGCTCTATGTTCCAGGAATTGCTCACCGGTAAGCCTTCTTCGGTCTCGAGGCGGACAGCGCCGGGCCTCGTAACTTGTCTCACCCGATAAGGGCCTTCCCACTTCGGCGTCAACTTGTTGGAATTCTTGGCGGACTGAACACGCCGAAGAACAAGGTCGCCTTCCTCGAGACTCCTGGCCTTGACTTTGCGGCTATGGTAGCGGCGCAAAGCTTGCTGGTATCGAGCAGCTCGTACAGCAGCCTGGAGACGTCCCTCCTCAAGGAGCAATGCGTCATCTTGCCGCAGTTGCTCTTGCTCGAGCTCATCATAAGCGAGCACTCGAGGAGATCCGTATACGAGTTCCGTGGGGAGAACTGCTTCTGCTCCATAGACTAGAGCAAAAGGTGTCTGCCCGGTGGCTCGACTCGGTGTCGTTCTGATTGACCAAAGAGCCGCCGGGAGCTCCTCTATCCAATTCCTTCCGCACTTTCGCAGCCTGTCAAAGGTCCTTGTCTTGAGTCCGCGCAGCACTTCAGCATTTGCCCTCTCCGCTTGACCGTTGCTCCTCGGGTGAGCAACAGAAGCGAAACAGACCTTGGCGCCAAGGTCTTGGACGTACTGCATGAAGGTGCGACTAGTGAATTGTGTACCGTTGTCGGTGATGATCCTGTTAGGGATCCCGAAACGGCAAACAATCGACCTGAAGAACCTGACTGCTGACTGTGCTGTCACCTTTCTCACTGGCTCCACTTCCGGCCACTTTGTGAACTTGTCGATTGCAACGTACAAGTACTCAAAGCCCCCGACAGCGCGAGGGAAAGGGCCGAGGATATCGAGCCCCCAGACCGAGAAGGGCCAAGACAAAGGGATTGTTTGGAGAGCTTGAGCTGGCTGATGTATTTGCTTTGCATGGAACTGGCACGCTTCACACTTGGTTACTAGTGCAGTTGAAGCAAGTGTTCCCGACAAGCCTCGCCCCGGCGAGCTTGCCGGGGGACCGTCAGCTCCGACAGGACCAGAGGTCTCTGCCGTAGAAGCTGGGGTTCCCGCAGCGGCCCTCGAGCCTTTAGTCCTTGCCGTCGAGCCCCGAGCTCCGGCATGGGCGCAGCAGATCGTCCGCTTTCTACAAACTGGAGAACTTCCCGACGACCCTCAAGAGATAGAGAAGATAACCAGGCAGTCAAGTATGTATCAGTTTGTGGATAACGAGCTGTACAGAAGAAGACTCAATGGTGTCAGGTTGAAGTGCATCTCCAGGGAAGATGGACAGAAGCTGTTGGCAGAAATACACGGAGGCATATGCGGCCACCACATTGGCGCAAGGGCGCTTGCCGGGAAAGCTTTCCGGCAAGGGTTCTTTTGGCAAGAAGCCCTCCAAGATGCAACTGCACTAGTAACCAAGTGTGAAGCGTGCCAGTTTCATGCAAAGCAAATACATCAGCCAGCTCAAGCTCTCCAAACAATCCCTTTGTCATGGCCCTTCTCGGTCTGGGGGCTCGATATCCTCGGCCCTTTCCCTCGCGCTATCGGGGGCTTTGAGTACTTGTACGTTGCAATCGACAAGTTCACAAAGTGGCCGGAAGTAGAGCCAGTGAGAAAGGTGACAGCACAGTCAGCAGTCAGGTTCTTCAGGTCGATTGTTTGCCGTTTCGGGATCCCTAACAGGATCATCACCGACAACGGTACACAATTCACTAGTCGCACCTTCATGCAGTACGTCCAAGACCTTGGCGCCAAGGTCTGTTTCGCTTCTGTTGCTCATCCGAGGAGCAACGGCCAAGCGGAGAGGGCAAATGCTGAAGTGCTGCGCGGACTCAAGACAAGGACCTTTGACAGGCTGCGCAAGTGCGGAAGGAATTGGATAGAGGAGCTCCCGGCGGCTCTTTGGTCAATCAGAACGACACCGAATCGAGCCACCGGACAGACACCTTTTGCCCTAGTCTACGGGGCAGAAGCAGTTATCCCCACGGAACTCGTATACGGATCTCCTCGAGTGCTCGCTTATGATGAGCTCGAGCAAGAGCAACTGCGGCAAGATGACGCATTGCTCCTTGAGGAGGGACGTCTCCAGGCTGCTGTGCGAGCTGCTCGATACCAGCAAGCTTTGCGCCGCTACCATAGCCGCAAAGTCAAGGCCAGGAGTCTCGAGGAAGGCGACCTTGTTCTTCGGCGTGTTCAGTCCGCCAAGAATTCCAACAAGTTGACGCCGAAGTGGGAAGGCCCTTATCGGGTGAGACAAGTTACGAGGCCCGGCGCTGTCCGCCTCGAGACCGAAGAAGGCTTACCGGTGAGCAACTCCTGGAACATAGAGCATCTTCGCAAGTTTCACCCCTAAGGCGCGGTTGCCGTGATCCGCTCCGGCAACCACCTTTTGTACAAGCCTTGCCGCTGTTGCATGTAACCCTTTGTACAAAGCCGGGCGCAGACCCCGTGCATCAGTAAAGATTTCGTGTTTTCGCATCGATTGCCTTTTGCATGCTTCTCTTTGCTATTTGCATGTTTTGTTTGGCATTTGATGCAACACTCAGCCATACGGTAAGCACCATTACGTCGAAAGACAATTTGCTTGTTTCCCTCTCCTTTTCCTTTTCTCTTAAGCAGGAGGAACGTTCCTCGCGCACAAGTTTGCCGGGGAGGAGGAAGAGGGACTAAGTGCTGTTCAAGTAAGAAGAGCCTTACCAAAAAGCAAGCAACATAAGCAAGCAGCAAGCAGCATATGAAAGATAAGTTGTTAGAATTTGACCAGTTCAAATTTTAAATTTTGGTTGTCTTCCTTGAACGATCACACTTTGTATGGAAAACCTGTGCGCGGAGGAACCTACCCGTAGCTTGCCGCACCCTTATCTTGTTTTCGAGTCCACTCAACGATTTAAGTGAGCTGCGACAAGTGTCGCGCCCTTGCTTCGTTTCCGAGTACGCTCAGCAAGCTAAGTGCGTTGCGACCTGCTGCGGCAAGGTTGCTTGCCGGCGAGGACCTTGGCCAGCAGGCTGCTCAGAGTCCAGCACTCAGCGCTCGCGGCAAGGGCCCCTTGCCGGCAAGCTACCCGGGAGCGTGGGGCGAAAAACATACAAAGTCAAAGATTGGAACAAGGAAGATAACATTGTACTGATTGATTGAAGTAAAGCAAATATCTTACAAGGATAACTTGTCGCAATGGACTAATGAGTTCATAACATAATGTGCAGCAACAAAAAGATAAAGATAAATGGGGCCCTAGTCTACGCGGTCGCCCTCCTTCCTGCCAAGCTTTGCCACCTTGGCGATGATATGGCCGACCTGCTCCTTCAGGGCCTCCGTGTCTGCATCTGCCGGCAAGCTGCGAAGAACGTTCGTGAGGTTGATCCCCGGGTTGCGGTACACGATCTTCGTCAAGACCCGCTCCAGAGTTCCCGCGCAGAGACGGCGCGACTCCTCGGCCAGCTGCGCGGGGATGCGGTTCCGGAGACCTGCAAGGGCCGGAGCGACGCCTCTGAAGAAGAGGCTGAGCTTGGCGCTGTGCGGGAGATCTGGATCCGGCGAGTAGATAAGATGTTCGACCTTCAAAGCAAGCAACTCCTGGTCAATGTTGGACGCAGAAGAAACCAGCTCTTCGGTCCACACCTCGATGGTCTGCCGGAAGAGCTCGGAGGCCTTGTTGACGCTCTCCATCAAAGTTCGCTCCTTGCGGAGCTCATCCTTCAGCTTGGTCTCCTGGGCCCGGGCAGCATCAAGCGATTCCTTCAGGGTGGTGACCTTCAGCTCCAAGTCTTCAATGGAATCCTTGGCGGCCTTCAGTTCGTCACCCCTCTGGGATAAACTCACCTGGAGCTCTGAGTTGGTGTGAGCATCCTTCTCGCGCTCCAGGATGAGCGCGGCAACCTTCTCGGCGCTCACCTTCATCGCCTTCTCCAGTTGTTCAACCTTGGCGGCGAGCTCTTTCTTGGCGTCCTCCGCGGCAGCCGCGGCGGCCTTCGCCTCTTTCAGCTCCCCGCCAAGAGCAGCCTCGCGAGCGGCAAGGTCTTCTTCATGAGAATCCAGATCCACCTTCCGCTGCGCGAGCTCTCCCTCTCGCCGGGACATCTCCACCCCGGCGAGGCGCTGCTGTTCATCAGCTTCGGCCCTCTCAAGTACCCACTCTTGGTACTCGCCGGCGAGACGCTCTCGCTCCTCCGCCACTTGGCGGAGAGCAGCCTGGTTGGCGGCGCTGAGCTCCGCCGCACGCTTCTCCATCTCTGCCGCAGCCTTGGCGGCAAGAGCCTCCCGGGAAGCGAGCTTTGCTTGCCTGGCCCGGTAAAGGGCCAGGAGTTGATGAAGCAATCGCTCCTCCTCGGGCCCCTCACCTCCACCGGGCGCCTGGACGATCTTCAGGCCTGCGGAGGCGAGGACCTCTCCGTCGAACGCCTCACCCTCCGCAGGAGCCCGCGACGAAGACCCCCACGGCATCTGGATGAAGACGCCATTGGGGGCCTCGAGATAGAACCTTTGCTCCTCGCCGGTGGAGGGACCGGTGGCCGGCGCAGCATCCGATGCTCCCGCCACCTCCGGGTCGGCGGTGCGGCCACCGTCCCCCTCCCCGGCCGCTGCATCCGCAGCTGGAGCAGTCTCTTGCGCGGCCGGCTCGGCGGCCTCGCCCACCTCCTCGACGACTGGAGCGTCGCCGCCGCCGCCCTGCGCGTCCTCCTCCTCGAGGATAATTACCTCCGTCTCCATAGGCACAGGAGGAGGAAGATCTAGAAAGAAGAAGAAGACAAAGGAATTCAAGACCCAAGCAAATATCCAAAAAAGATACAAGCCAAGAAGACAAGTTACAAAGGTTACCTTGGCGGACGCCCTCAGCGGCGGGCTCCCTCGCCGGGGAGCTCGGCCTCGTCGGGGTAGTCGCCCTCGCCGGGGGACTTGGCCTTGGCGAGGTGGCCGCCCTTGCCGGGCTGCTCGTCCTTGGCGGGGTACTCTGCCTTGGCGGAGTACCCGCCCTTGACGGGGCACTCTCCCTTGCCGGAGAGTCCTGCCTTGGCGGGGATGGCTGTGCCTGCAGCTCCTCGGCGGTGGTCTCCGGGCGCTCTTCCCGCTGCGGCTCCTCCTCTGCACGGAACAAGACAAGAAATGTCAAAACATGAAGATAAAGTCAAAAGCCTCAGACGTACCCCGACAAGCAAAAAGAAAGAACCCCAGGCTTACGCTGGGGGCTGCGCTGCGGGCTGCGCTGGGGGCTGCTCATCGGAGCAGTGCCAGAGTCCGGCAGGCTCGGCTCCGGCGCGCCCTCTGTTGCCGCCGCTGCCGAGTCCTCCGCGACCTCGGCCTCGGGCGCCTTGGCCTTCTTCGCCGCGCGATGGGCCAGGGTCCTGAAACCAGAACAGAAGACAGAATTAGCATCAACAGAAGCTCAAGACAAGAATTAAGAAGATGAAGAATCACGGATCCTTACTCCTGGTCTTCCTCGTCGTCCTCGCTCAGGGCGGAGAAGTCATACTCCACCGTGGGCGCGTCGACGCGAGGAGCGGGAGGCGAAGACTCCCTCGCGCGCTTGGTGCTCACCGGGGCTGGGGGCTGCGAAGACCCAGCCCCTGTGGCTGCCGGCGCCCGGGGGGCGGGCGGAGCCGCTGCTCCGCTCCGAGAAGACCCCTGCCGGCTCGCTGCCGGCCTGCGGGGCGCCTCTGTCGTGGTCCGCGCACGGCCCGCCTCTGCTGCGGCTGGTGCGCCGGACGGCCTTGGCGCGGCTTGACTCCCCCGGGGAGCCGCCCGCCGAGGTGGCTGTTGCCGGGGCGCCTGTGCCCTTTCCCCCGTCGCCGCCTTGCGGAGGCGCTTTGCCGGGGACCCCTTCGGGCTTGCCGGAGGCGGGGAGCTCTCCGACGAGGAGAGGTCGTCGGCGTATAACTCCGTAGATCCGCCGGAGTCTTCGGCCTCCTCCTCCTCCTCCTCCTCTGCCTCGGCCGGCTCGCTGGGCCCAGCATCCGGCGCTGCGGCCCTCTTCCCCTTGGCGCCTCCGCCCCTCGCGGCGCCTCTGCTTCCTCCGGCGGTTCCCTCCCTTGCCGCGGCCTCCGTCGCGATCCCATGGATCCCGGAGTGCCTCAACGAGGGGACCCCGGTGAGCGCGTCGGGTGGGAGGTTCAGCAATCGGCGGATCTCCGCCTCTTCCGCCTGGGTGGACGCCTCTTCGGCCTCCGCCTCCTCCGGCGAGAACCCGAAGACTCCTGCCGCCGCGGCTGCGGCGGCCTCCTCAGCCCGAGAAGCTATGTAGGCGATTTCCTGCTCGGTGGTGTCCCGCGTATGCAGCTTGAGGTCCTCCTTGTTGCTCGCCACCTCGACGAGGTTGTCGTAGAAGTTGAGGACGTCGATTGGCTTCGGGGCGATCCACGAGCGGTCCAAGCCGTGCGAGTCGCACATCGGCATCATGGCAAGGATTCGATCCCTCGCGGCGTTGTTGCAGAGCGGCACCACTTCCCGGGGAGTCCTGAACCACTCGGGGTGCGCCGGGTCGTACTTGAAGAGCTCTCGTACCATCCCGCGCAGCTCCAGAGTGGTGAAGTTAAAATTAAGTCCTGGGCGCAGCCGCATGATGTCTGCCGGGCCGCCGTACAACCAGGCCGGCCTCTTCCGGTCTTGGAGAGGGGCGATGCGCCGGCGGAGGAAATCTGCGCCCACCTCGGCAACTGACAGTCGGGCCAGCCGAAGACGGAGGATCCGGACGAGGGCGATGTCGAGCTTGACGTCGTCGGAGTCTAGTTCGCTCCAATCTCTGCCGCGCGCGATAGGCGTTGTGCGCGGCGCAGTGAAGGCTTGCGGCTGGTCCTCTACAATCCAACACCACTCAGCTCGCCATTCCTCCCACTTGCCGCGGAGCTCCCCCGGCAAGTACGACCCCTTCTTCCCGAGACGGAAGACCCAAGAAATACATCCGGAGAGAGGGGCATCGGCCTCGGCTCTAGGGGTGAAAAAGTGTCTAAAGAGGGCTACGTTGGGGTGGACTCCTATGAAGTTTTCGCACATATGTGCGAAAACGGCCATGGTGAGGATGGCGTTGGGGGTGAAATCAAGCAGATGGAAGCCATACGTGTTCATGATATCACAGAAGAAGTTCGAAAAAGGAGGGCAGAGGCCACAGTGGAAAAAGGCAGCAAAGAAATAATACCCGCCGGGATAGTTGTCCTTGGCGGCGGCCGGGTATGCTCGGGTGCGGGGATGCGCGTCGGTGCCCTTGGACCAGAACAAGTAGTACTTGTTCCAGAGTTCTTGCACGCCGAGCCTCGGCGAGAAGACGACGTTCCGCTTCCGATAAGCGATGAGCTTGGCTGCTTGCTCGGATTTCTCCTTCTTGGACTTCTCCGCTTTCCCCTTGTCGGCCTTTGGGGCCATGGCGGACGCGGCGGAAGGAAGAGGACGAAGAGCTGGGCGGCGGCGGAGCTGTGGAGGCGGAGCGCAAGGAGGAATCTTTTTGCAGGAAGAAGACGACGTAATGAGAGCACAGGGAGGGGAACCGCGCCCGCTGCCTCTGCTTTTATGGGGGAGTGGGGGGCGTTTCCCCCTTTCCATTAAGAGATCGTGGGCACGTCCCATCCCACGGCGCCGCAATCGACGCGTGCCGTTACCGTGGGGTGCGGCGGATATGGAAGTGGATTCGGCGCGCCGCGGGTGCCCGTGCACTGTTTTGGGCCTGGCCCAACAGCGCTCGGCACCGTGTGTGGCCCAGGCCCGGGGGCTCCTGTCGGTGTACTAAGGTAGGGGGACCCCAGTACCCCAACTTGTGCACGGGCAGTTGCAGCTTCCCGGGGCAAGGTTTACTGCGTGCTCGCCGGAGACCTTCCTGCCTCCTATTAAACCATTCAAAAACAAAGTATACAAGACAGAGGATCGAGACCCCGGCAAGAGGAGCTTGTCGGGAAGGCCGTACCAGGCTCAAGGACTGTTCCACTAACACAAGACCCTGGCAAGAGGAGCTTGCCAGGAAGATTAGAAGATACTACCTCGGCGCTATGCGCGCCCCGGCAAGGGGCCCGGGGAGCGGCAAGTTCCCGGGCCCGGCAAGATCAAGGCCCCGGCAAGGCGCTTGCCGGGGAGGCCACGCTGTGTGCCCGCGCTCCAGCTCATCGGCCCACGCGTCGCCCTGGGGTCTAACCAGGGACGCGTGGCGGATGGCTGTGCAGCCTGGGGTACACGGTGGCGCACCGCGGTGATGAATCCGTCGCCGTGGCGGACGGAGACGCTAAGGCGGGAGCTTTTGGGGTCGACGGCGACGGGCATTAAATGCCCTTGTCCCCCACTGTTAAAGTAGGTATAGACCACTGTTCTGTACTGTAGCTCCACTGTTCCCGCACTGTTACAACTACCACCTCTTTTACATTTTTACCCCTTTCTCCTACGTTGACACCTGTCGGTGACCCCTTGCACTATAAAAGGAGGCCCATGCACAACATGGAGGGGGTTCGAAACCTAGATTACTCTCACGCACGGTGTAGCTGCTTCTTCAAGCTCCCGAGCGCTCAACTCAATACACAACCAAGCAGGAGTAGGGTTTTACGCATCCGTGCGGCCCGAACCTGGGTAAAACTGCCCGCGCGTCTGCCTCGATCTGCTCTTTGTGCTCCCTCCGCCCTCGTACCGCACAGACAAGGGGCTCCGGTCCCATAGGTGTTCGTGGCGGACAGTTTCCCCCGACATCTTTGGCGCGCCAGGTAGGGGGCGTCGAGGTTGTGCGAACCTGATCCGGCGTTCGCGCGGGCGCATTCTCCATCAACCTCTCCAAGCTTCATCAACAACTTCATCAGCGACAACTCCATGGCCCCGAAGAAGAAGCCTTCGGAGGTCGGAGGCCCGTCCGCGTCTCACCCGCCGCCACCAGAGCCAACGGTGGGCGGGGGAGACGCCGTCGGAAGGGTGGTGGCCGGCGAGGACACTCACGGTGCCACCAGATCCAAGAACAGGACGGACGACCGGACCTCGGTCTCCGTGGACGCGCCGCGTCCATCACAGCACACAACGACCCCGCAGCGCCATACCACGGGAGGTGGTATCCGCTTGCTGGGACAAGGCCATACTGGAGGTTCGCGGGACGCCCCGGACCCCCGTCCGGGCACAAGCAAAGCGAAGGCGCCGGCGCGGGACCCCGCTCCTTCTAACGTTGTTAGAAGTCCGAGCGTATCCCGCTCCTCGCACCGCTCGCCCGCGTTCCCCACTACTCCGGCAGAAGCGCTCGCAAGGGCGCAGCTGCTCCTCGATTTTCCTCCAGCGGCCGACAAGGCCGAGGAATGGAGGGCCACTATCCGGAGCCTGATAGACTTCGCCAACAACGACTCTCCGCAGCAGCCGTCGGCCTCACGGCCGCGGCAGGCTGAGAAGACGAAGGCTATCGGCGACAAGACTGCCGGGGGTGCGACAAGCGTGCACTCCCCGCCGCAGAAGCAGAAGACGCCGCCCCGCCGGAACAACCCCGACGACGGCTCTACAGCCTCGTCGGACCCGCGGGCCCGTCGGGACCAGCGCCAGGTCCTCGACGACCGGCGAGATGAAGACGCTCGGACCACGATCGAGCGCCGCCGAGAAGCTCGGCGACAATCCGACAAGAGAGCTGGGAATACTGTCGACGCACCCGCGCCCGGTGAACCAGGCGACTTGCCGTACGCGGCAGGCTGCCCTGCGTTCACCCGCGAGCTGCGGCGCGTCCAGTGGCCCAGCATGAAGAACTTTAAGCCCGACGTACCGGAGAAGTACGACGGCAAGACGCACCCCTCGGAGTTTCTCAGCGTCTACACTATAGCAGTGCAAGCTGCCGGGGGGCGCGACGAGAAGATCCTAGCCAACTACTTCCCGCTCGTGCTGAAGCCGAACGTCCGTTCGTGGCTCATGCACTTGCCGGAAGGCTCTATCTCTTCTTGGGCCGACCTCTGCCATCAGTTTGTTGGCGCCTTCACCGGCGGCCACAAACCCCATGGCCAGGAGAGCGATCTCCACATTTTGGCCCAGAAGGAAGGCGAACCCCTGCGCAAGTATATCCAACGCTTCAGCCGGGTACAGCACAACATCCCCGACGTTCACCCTGCTGCGGTTATCAGCGCGTTCCATCAGAACGTGCGAAACCGCCGCATGCGTGAGGAGATGGCGATGACCAAGATCAGGGACGTCAGTGTCGGGGGAAACTGTCCGCCACGAACACCTATGGGACCGGAGCCCCTTGTCTGTGCGGTACGAGGGCGGAGGGAGCACAAAGAGCAGATCGAGGCAGACGCGCGGGCAGTTTTTACCCAGGTTCGGGCCGCACGGATGCGTAAAACCCTACTCCTGCTTGGTTGTGTATTGAGTTGAGCGCTCGGGAGCTTGAAGAAGCAGCTACACCGTGCGTGAGAGTAATCTAGGTTTCGAACCCCCTCCACGTTGTGCATGGGCCTCCTTTTATAGTGCAAGGGGTCACCGACAGGTGTCAACGTAGGAGAAAGGGGTAAAAATGTAAAAGAGGTGGTAGTTGTAACAGTGCGGGAACAGTGGATCTACAGTACAGAACAGTGGTCTATACCTACTTTAACAGTGGGGGACAAGGGCATTTAATGCCCGTCGCCGTCGACCCCAAAAGCTCCCGCCTTAGCGTCTCCGTCCGCCACGGCGACGGATTTATCGCCGTGGTGTGCCACCGTGTACCCCAGGCTGCACAGCCATCCGCCACGCGTCCCTGGTTAGACCTCAGGGCGACGCGTGGGCCGATGAGCTGGAGCGCGGGCACACAGCGTGGCCTTCCCGGCAAGCGCCTTGCCGGGGCCTTGATCTTGCCGGGCCCGGGAACTTGCCGCTCCCCGGGCCCCTTGCCGGGGCGCGCATAGCGCCGAGGCAACGCCTTCTAATCTTCCTGGCAAGCTCCTCTCGCCAGGGTCTTGTGTTAGTGGAACAGCCTTGAGCCTGGTACGGCCTTCCCGGCAAACTCCTCTTGCCGGGGTCTCGATCTTCTGTTTTGTATACTTTGTTTTTGAATGGTTTTAATAGGAGGCAGGGAGGTCTCCGGCGAGCGCGCAGTAAACCTTGCCGCGGGAAGCTGCAACTGCCCGTGCACAAGTTGGGGTACTAGGGTCCCCCTACCTTAGTACACCGACACGTTGGAAAGCTATTGGGGAATTGAGGTGATAGGACTTCTAGTGTTTACGATCTGGAGGATTTTACATACGTGCACACACAGGATCACGTGCGCGGAAAATTTTGAGACCAAAAAGGGTCGTCTTGGCCCTCAAAAATGGCATGCAGGATTGGAAAAAATGAAAGTTATCGCAATTACAGCTCAAATTTTGATGAGCCGGCATATCACTTTGGTGTTCAGGTCCTTGGCGCCCCACCCATGTATGGATACAATAGGGTGTTAGGCCAACTCTCGCGAAGAAACGGTGATCAAAGAAAATACAAAAATCAACCTAGAGTCCGAATTGATCGAGACTCTCAAAGCAAGTGAGAACAAGCACCGATTTCATCGTTTTCATAGGCGTTGGAAAGCTATTGGGGAATTGAGGTGATAGGACTTCTAGTTTTTACGATCTGGAGGATTTTACATACGTGCACACACAGGATCACGTGCGCGGAAAATTGTGAGACCAAAAAGGGTCGTCTTGGCCCTCAAAAATGGCATGCAGGATTGGAAAAAATGAAAGTTATCGCAATTACAGCTCAAATTTTGATGAGCCGGCATATCACTTTGGTGTTCAGGTCCTTGGCGCCCCACCCATGTATGGATACAATAGGGTGTTAGGCCAACTCTCGCGAAGAAACGGTGATCAAAGAAAATACAAAAATCAACCTAGAGTCCGAATTGATCGAGACTCTCAAAGCAAGTGAGAACAAGCACCGATTTCGTCGTTTTCATAGGCGTTGGAAAGCTATTGGGAAATTGAGGTGATAGGACTTCTAGTTTTTATGATCTGGAGGATTTTACATACGTGCACACACAGGATCACGTGCGCGGAAAATTTTGAGCCCAAAAAGGGTCGTCTTGGCCCTCGCGGAAAATTTTGAGCCCAAAAAGGGTCGTCTTGGCCCTCAAAAATGGCATGCAGGATTGGAAAAAATGAAAGTTATCGCAATTACAGCTCAAATTTTGATGAGCCCGCATATCACTTTGGTGTTCAGGTCCTTGGCGCCCCACCCATGTATGGATACAATAGGGTGTTAGGCCAACTCTCGCGAAGAAACGGTGATCAAAGAAAATACAAAAATCAACCTAGAGTCCGAATTGATCGAGACTCTCAAAGCAAGTGAGAACAAGCACCGATTTCGTCGTTTTCATAGGCGTTGGAAATCTATTGGGGAATTGAGGTGATAGGACTTCTAGTTTTTATGATCTGGAGGATTTTACATACGTGCACACACAGGATCACATGCGCGGAAAATTTTGAGCCCAAAAAGGGTCGTCTTGGCCCTCAAAAATCGCCTGCAGGATTGGAAAAAATGAAAGTTATCGCAATTACAGCTCAAATTTTGATGAGCCGGCATATCACTTTGGTGTTCAGGTCTGTCGGGGGAAACTGTCCGCCACGAACACCTATGGGACCGGAGCCCCTTGTCTGTGCGGTACGAGGGCGGAGGGAGCACGAAGAGCAGATCGAGGCAGACGCGCGGGCAGTTTTACCCAGGTTCGGGCCGCACGGATGCGTAAAACCCTACTCCTGCTTGGCTGTGTATTGAGTTTGGGCGCTCGGAGCTTGAAGAAGCAGCTACACGAGCGTGAGAATGATCTAGGTTTCGAACCCCCTCCACGTTGTGCATGGGCCTCCTTTTATAGTGCAAGGGGTCACCGACAGGTGTCAACGTAGGAGAAAGGGGTAAAAATGTAAAAGAGGTGGTAGTTGTAACAGTGCGGGAACAGTGGAGCTACAGTACAGAACAGTGGTCTATACCTACTCTAACAGCGGGGGACAAGGGCATTTAATGCCCGTCGCCGTCGACCCCAAAAGCTCCCGCCGTTGCGTCTCCGTCTGCCACGGCGATGGATCCACTGCCGTGGAGTGCCACCGTGTCCCCCAGGCTGCACAGCTATCCGCCACGCGTCCCTGGAGTGGCCCCAGGGCGACGCGTGGGCCGATGAGCTGGAGCGCGGGCACACAGCGCACCTCCCCCGGCAAGCACCTTGCCGGGGGCCTCGACCTTGCCGGGCCCGGAAAGCTTGCCGCTCCCCGAGCCCTCGCCGGATCTTCTAAGATAAAATCTTTTATTCGTCCTGACAAGCTCCTCTTGCCAGGGCCTTGTGCTAGCTAAGTAATCTCGAGCCTGGGACGGCCTTCCCGGCAAGCTCCTCTTGCCGGGGTCTTGGTCTTCTGTCTTGTATACTTTGTTTTTGAATGGCTAGATAAGGGGCAGGAAGGTCTCCGGCAAGCGCGTGGTGAGCCCTGCCGCGGGGAGCTGCTGCTGCCCGTGCACAAGTTGGGGTACTAGGGTACCCCTACCTTAGTACACCGACAGGAGCCCCCGGGCCTGGGCCACACACGGTGCCGAGCGCTGTTGGGCCAGGCCCAAAACAGTGCACGGGCACCCGCGGCCCGCGGCGCGCCGAATCCACTTCCATATCCGCCGCATCCCACGGTAACGGCACGCGTCGATTGCGGCGCCGTGGGATGGGACGTGCCCACGATTTCTTTAATGGGAAGGGCGAAACGCCCCCCACTCCCCCATAAAAGCAGAGAGAGCGGCGCGGTTCCCCTCCCTGCGCACTCATTGCCATCGTCTTCTTCCTCAGATTCCTCTGCGCTTTGCCTCTACTCCTCCGCCACCACCAAGCTCTTCGTCCCCTTCCTTCCACCGCCTCCGCCATGGCCCCAAAGACCGATAAGGCGAAGTCGGAGAAGTCCAAGCGGGAGAAGTCAGATCAGGCGGCGAAGCTCGCCGCGTACCGGAAGGAGCACATTGTCTTCGCGCCGAAGCTCGGCGTGCGGGAGCTCTGGAGCAAATATTATTGGTTCTGGGCCAAGGAGACCCCAGCGCACCCCCGCACGCGCGTCTACCCGGCCGTCGCCAAGGACCACTACCCCGGCGGGTATTACTTTTTCGCAGCCTTCTTCCACTGCGGTCTGTGCCCTCCCTTCTCAAACTTTTTCTGCGATATCATGAATACTTATGGCCTCCACCTCCTCGACTTCACTCCCAACGCCATCCTCACCATGTCCGTTTTCGCACACATGTGCGAAAACTTCGTAGGAATCCAGCCCAACGTAGCTCTCTTTAGGCACTTTTTCATCCCCAGAGTAGAGGCCGACGCCCCCCTCTCCGGAGGAATCTCTTGGGTGTTTAGGCTGAATAAGAAATCCGCCTACTTGCCGGGGGAGCTCCGCGGCAAGTGGGAAGAGTGGCGTGCGGAGTGGTGCTGGGTCGTCGAGGAGCGGCCGCAACACTTCACCGCGCCGCGCACATCGCCCATCGTGCGCGGCAGGGATTGGAGTAACTTCGATTCCGACGATTCCAAGCTGGATATCGCTCTCACCAGAATCATGCGTCTTCGGTTGGCTCCGCTGTCTGTCGCTGAAGTGGGCGCGGATTTTCTTCGTCGCCGGATCGCCCCCCTCCAAGAGCGGAAGAGGCCGGCGTGGCAATACGGCGGCCCGGCAGACATCATGAGGCTGCGCCCCGGCCTCAATTTTAACTTCACAACCCTCGAGCTGCGGGGTATGGTCAGGGAACTTTTCAAGTTCGACCCGGCGCACCCCGAGTACTTCCGCGCTCCCCGGGGAGTGGTGCCGCTCTGCGCCAGCAGCGCCCGGGATCGCCTTGTCGCTATGATGCCCGCGTGCGACTCTCATGGAGTGGAGCGCACGTGGATTGCGCCCAAGCCCATCGACGTCCTTGAGTTCTACGACCGCCTTGTGGAGGTGTTGGAGAAGACGGACGATCTCAAGCTGCACACGCGGGCCACCACCGACCAAGAGATTGCTTACATAGCTTCTCGTGCTGAAGAAGTCGCCGCAGCCGCGGCGGCGGGAAACTTTGGATACACACCCGCGGAGGCGGATGCCGCGGATACCTCCAGCCAGGCGGATAAGGAGGATATTCGCAGGCTGCTAGAGCTCCCCCCCGACGCGCTCGCCGCGATCCCCTCGCTGAGGCACTCCGGGATCAGTGGGATCGTGACGGAGGCCGCGGCAATGGAGGGCAGAGCCGGAGGAAGCAGGGGTGCCGCGAGGAGCGAAGGCGCCGGACGAAGCGGGGCCACCAAGGGGAAGGGGCCCGCAGTGCAAGGCGCTGGGGCCAGCGAACTGGCCGAGGGAGAGGAGGGGGAGGAGGAGGACACCGGCGGATCCACCGAGCTCTACGCCGACGACCTCTCCTCGTCGGAGAGCTCCCCGCCCCCGGCGAGCCCGAAGCAGTCCCCATTGAAGCGCCTCCGCAAGGCGGCGACGGGGGAGCAGGCGCGAGCGCCCCGGCAACAGCCAGCTCGCCGGGCAGCTCCCCGGCCGAGCCAAGCCGTGCCAAGGGCGACCGGCGTGCCGGCCACGGCAGAGGCCCCGCGCGCGCGGACCACGACGGAGGCGCCCCGCGGGCCGGCACCGAGCCGGCAAGGATCTTCTCGGAGCGGAGCAGCTGCTCCGCCTACTTCTCGGGCGCCGGCCACCACAGGGGCTGGGCCTACGCAGCCCCCAGCCCCGGTGGCTCCGAAACGCGCGAGGGAATCTTCATCCTCTGCTCCTCGCGCCGACGCGCCCACCGTGGAGTTCGACTTCTCCGCGCTGAGCGAGGACGACGAGGAGGACCAAGAGTAAGGACCTGAGACCTTACTCCTTCTCGATTTGTATATCTCAATTGTTGCTGACGCTTGACTTTGCTTGCTGCTTGTGATTGCAGGACCTTGGAGCAGCGCGCGAAGAGGGTCAGGGTGCCCACGGTTGAGGTCGTAGAAGACCCATCCGTCGTGGAAGCAGGGATCGCGCCGGAGCCGATCTTGCCGGACCCGAATGCCGCTCCGGGGAGCAGCCCCCAGCGCAGCCCCCAGCGTAAGTTAGAGGTTTACTGTTTTTGCTTGTCGGGGCGCGCTTAGGGCTTTGATCTCTTTTTTGAATGTCTTGGTTCTTCTATCTTCTCTTGTGCAGAGGTGGAGCCGCAGCGGGAAGAGCGCCCGGAGACCGTCACCGAGGAGCCGCAGGCCCCGCCGTCCCCGGCAAGGCAAAACTCTCCGGCAAGGGAGAGCGCTCCGCCAAGGGCGGGTACTCCGCCAAGGCAGAGTACCCCGCCAAGGGCGAGCAGCCCGGCGAGGACGGCCACTCCGCCAAGGCCGAGCTCCCCGGCAAGGGAGCCCGCCGCAGAGGACGTCCGCCAAGGTAATCTTTGTAACTTGTCTTCTTGGCTTGTCTTTTTTGGATATTTGCTTGTGTCTTGAGTTTCTTTGTCTTCTTCTTCTTTTTAGATCTTCCTCCTCCTCCCGCGCCGATGGAGACCGAAGTCATCAATATCGAGGATGAGGAGGGTGCGCAGGGCGGCGGCGATGGCGCTCCCGTCGTCGTGGAGATGGCCGAGGCCACCGAGGAGGCGACCGAGGCCGCCGAGCCGGCCGCACAGGAGACCACCGAGCCGGCCGCGCAGGAGGCCACGCCGGCCGCTGACGCCGCGACCGGGGAGGGGGACGGCGACCGCACCGCCGACCCGGAGGTGGCGGGAGCACCGGATGCTACACCGGCCGCCGGCCCCTCCACCAGCGAGAAGCAGGCGTACTATCTTCGTGCCCCCAATGGCGTCTTTATCCAAGTGCCTTGGGGGTCTTCATCAAGAGCTCCCGCGGAGGGCGAGGCGTTTGACGGAGAAGTCCTCGCCTCCGCGGGTCTGACAGTCGTCGAGGCGCCCGGCGAAGGAGATGGGCCCGAGGAGGAGAAGCTTCTCCACCGTCTCCTGGCCCTTTACCGGGCCAGGCAGGCGAAGCTTGCCTCCCGGGAAGCCCTTGCTGCCCAGGCCGCCGCCGAAATGGAAAAGCGTGCGGCGGAGCTCAGCGCTGCCCACAAGGCGGGCCTCCGCGAGGTGGCGGAGGAGCGCGAGCGTCTCGCCGGTGAATATCAGGAATGGCTGTTGGAGAAGGCCGAAGCTGAGGAACAGCAACGGCTCGCCGGGGTAGAGATGTCCCGGCGAGAGGGAGAGCTCGCGCAGCGGAAGGTGGATCTCGACTCCCATGAAGAGGACCTTGCCGCTCGCGAGGCTGCCCTTGGCGGGGAGCTGAAGGAGGCGAAAGCCGCTGCTGCTGCCGCGGAAGACGCCAAGAAGGAGCTTGCCGCCAAGGTTGAGCAACTGGAGAAGGCGGTGAAGGTGAGCGCCGAGAAGGTTGCCGCGCTCACCCTGGAGCGCGAGAAAGATGCGCACACCAACTCAGAGCTCCAGGTGAGTTTGTCCCAGAGGGGTGACGAGCTGAAGGCCGCCAAGGATTCCATCGAAGACTTGGAGCTGAAGGTCACCACCCTGAAGGAGTCGCTTGATGCTGCCCGGGCCCAGGAGTCCAAGCTGAAGGATGAGCTCCGCAAGGAGCGAACCCTGATGGAGAGCGTCAACAAGGCCTCTGAGCTCTTCCGGCAGACTATCGAGGTGTGGACCGAAGAGCTGGTTTCTTCTGCGTCCAACATTGACCAGGAGTTGCTTGCTTTGAGGGTTGAGCATCTTATCTATTCGCCGGATCCAGATCTCCCGCACAGCGCCAAGCTCAGCCTCTTCTTCAGAGGCGTTGCTCCGGCCCTTGCAGGTCTCCGGAACCGCATCCCCGCGCAGCTGGCCGAGGAGTCGCGCCGTCTCTGCGCGGGAACTCTGGAGCGGGTCTTGACGAAGATCGTGTTCCGCAACCCGGGGATCAACCTCACGAACGTTCTTCGCAGCTTGCCGGCAGATGCGGACACGGAGGCCCTGAAGGAGCAGGTCGGCCATATCATCACCAAGGTGGCAAAGCTTGGCAGGAAGGAGGGCGACCGCGTAGACTAGGGCCCCATTTATCTTTATCTCTTTATCGCTGCACATTATGTTATGAACTCATTAGTCCATTGCGACAAGTTATCCTTGTAAGATATTTGCTTTATTTCAATCAATCAGTGCAATGTTATCTTCCTTGTTCCAATCTTTGACTTTGTATGTTTTTCACCCTACGCTCCCGGGGAGCTTGCCGGCAAGGGGCCCTTTGCCGCGAGCGCGGAGTGCTGGACCCTGAGCAGCCTGCTGGCTAAGGTCCTCGCCGGCAAGCAACCTCGCCGCAGCAAGTCGCAACGCACTTGGCTTGCTGAGTGTACTCGGAAACGAGGCAAGGGCGCGACACTTGTCGCAGCTCACTTAAATCGTTGAGTGGACTCGAAAACAAGATAAGGGTGCGGCAAGCTACGGGTAGGTTCCTCCGCGCACAGGTTTTCCATACAAAGTGTGATCGTTCAAGGAAGACAACCAAAATTTAAAATTTGAACTGGTCAAATTCTAACGACTTATCTTTCATATGCTGCTTGCTGCTTGCTTGTGTTGCTTGCTTCCCGGTAAGGCTCTTCTTACTTGAACGGCACTTAGTTCCTCCTCCATCTCCTTCCCCCCCGGCAAACTTGTGCGCGAGGAACGTTCCTGTCGCTTAAGAGAAAAAGGAAAAGGAGAGGGAAACAAGCGTACCGCCTTTCGGCGTAATAGTGCTTACCGAATGTCTAAGTGTTGCATCAAATGCCAAACAAAACATGCAAATAGCAAAGAAAAGCATGCAAAAGGCAATCGATGCGAAAACACGAAATCTTTACTGATGCACGGGGTCTGCGCCCGGCTTTGTACAAAGGGTTACATGCAACTGCGGCAAGGCTTGTACAAAAGGTGGTTGCCGGAGCGGATCACGGCAACCGCGCCTTAGGGGTGAAACTTGCGAAGATGCTCTATGTTCCAGGAGTTGCTCACCGGTAAGCCTTCTTCGGTCTCGAGGCGGACAGCGCCGGGCCTCGTAACTTGTCTCACCCGATAAGGGCCTTCCCACTTCGGCGTCAACTTGTTGGAATTCTTGGCGGACTGAACACGCCGAAGAACAAGGTCGCCTTCCTCGAGACTCCTGGCCTTGACTTTGCGGCTATGGTAGCGGCGCAAAGCTTGCTGGTATCGAGCAGCTCGTACAGCAGCCTGGAGACGTCCCTCCTCAAGGAGCAATGCGTCATCTTGCCGCAGTTGCTCTTGCTCGAGCTCATCATAAGCGAGCACTCGAGGAGATCCGTATACGAGTTCCGTGGGGAGAACTGCTTCTGCTCCATAGACTAGAGCAAAAGGTGTCTGCCCGGTGGCTCGACTTGGTGTCGTTCTGATTGACCAAAGAGCCGCCGGGAGCTCCTCTATCCAATTCTTTCCGCACTTGCGCAGCCTGTCAAAGGTCCTTGTCTTGAGTCCGCGCAGCACTTCAGCATTTGCCCTCTCCGCTTGGCCGTTGCTCCTCGGGTGAGCAACAGAAGCGAAACAGACCTTGGCGCCAAGGTCTTGGACGTACTGCATGAAGGTGCGACTAGTGAATTGCGTACCGTTGTCGGTGATGATCCTGTTAGGGATCCCGAAACGGCAAACAATCGACCTGAAGAACCTGACTGCTGACTGTGCTGTCACCTTTCTCACTGGTTCCACTTCTGGCCACTTTGTGAACTTGTCGACTGCAACGTACAAGTACTCAAAGCCCCCGACAGCGCGAGGGAAAGGGCCGAGGATATCGAGCCCCCAGACCGAGAAGGGCCAGGACAAAGGGATTGTTTGGAGAGCTTGAGCTGGCTGATGAATTTGCTTTGCATGGAACTGGCACGCTTCACACTTGGTTACTAGTGCAGTTGCATCTTGGAGGGCTTCTTGCCAAAAGAACCCTTGCCGGAAAGCTTTCCCGGCAAGCGCCCTTGCGCCAATGTGGTGGCCGCATATGCCTCCGTGTATTTCTGCCAACAGCTTCTGTCCATCTTCCCTGGAGATGCACTTCAACCTGACACCATTGAGTCTTCTTCTGTACAGCTCGTTATCCACAAACTGATACATACTTGACTGCCTGGTTATCTTCTCTATCTCTTGAGGGTCGTCGGGAAGTTCTCCAGTTTGCAGAAAACGGACGATCTGCTGTGCCCATGCCGGAGCCCGGGGCTCGACGGCAAGGACTAAAGGCTCGAGGGCCGCTGCGGGAACCCCAGCTTCTACGGCAAAGACCTCTGGTCCTGTCGGAGCTGACGGTCCCCCGGCAAGCTCGCCGGGGCGAGGCTTGTCGGGAACACTTGCTTCAACTGCACAAGCCCGAGGGCTTGCAGGAGCAAACTGTTCCTCAGCGTTGTCGTTGATCTTGGGAACCTTGGCGGCGGATTCAGGAAGATCCGCCGGCAAGTAGTCGCCGGAGACCAACTTTCTCTTCTTGGACTGTCCAATTGATGGTGTAACTGATGGTTGAGTCAGCTTGAGCAAGAAGGTCCCTGGTTCCACAGGTAACTTCATTGCGGCGCACTTTGAAAGGCCATCTGCAATCTCATTTTGGGCTCTTGGGACGTGCTCCATCTGCAAACCTTCAAAGTGCTCTTCAAGCTTTCTCACTTCATCTACATATGCTTCCATCAAAGGACTCTGATAGCTTTTGTTAACTTGTCGGACCACCAACTGAGAATCGCCCCGCACAATCAGCTTCCTGATCCCAAGTTCGGCCGCAATCCTGAGGCCGGCAAGCAAGCCTTCATATTCCGCAGTGTTGTTTGTCGCCTGCTCCCTGGGAAAGTGCATCTGGATAACATATTTGAGGTGTTCTCCGGTGGGCGCGATGAGTACCACGCCAGCACCGGCGCCTTGCAATGAGAAGGCACCATCAAAATACATTACCCATTCACTTGTAGCTTCTTGTACGGGTACACTTGTTTCTTGAACTTCTTCTTCTGGCGTTGGGGTCCACTCAGCAATGAATTCTGCCAAGGCTCGGCTCTGTATTGTTGATGTACTTTCAAACTTGAGTCCAAAGCTTGACAGCTCCAGTGCCCACTCGACGATCCTGCCTGTTGCCTCTGGATTGTGCAATATCCTCTTCAACGGAAAGCGAGTGACCACCGTTATCTCATGGGCTTGGAAGTAGTGGCGCAGCTTTCTCGAGGCCATGAGGAGGCCGAAAAGCAATTTTTGCACACCAGAGTATCTTGATCTAGCTCCCTGGAGAAGGGAACTTACAAAATACACTGGGCGCTGCACCATCTTCTTCCGCACCTCTTCTTGCTCCTGCGCAGAGTCTTCCTTGTCGGGGCCAGAGCTTGTCGGGTCAGCCCCCTGCTTGTCGCCAGATTCTCTTGCCGGTGATGCTGACTCCTCGTCGGACTCCCTCTCCGCTACTAACGTAGCACTAACCACCTGGTTGGTTGCTGCTAAGTATAGCAACAACTTTTCCTGTGGCTTAGGTGCGACAAGTATAGGAGTGGAGGACAGGTACCGTTTCAAATCCTGCAACGCCGCCTCCGCTTCCGGAGTCCACTTCATGGGACCTGCCTTCTTCAAGATTTTGAAGAAAGGTAGGGCGCGTTCCGCGGATTTTGAAATGAACCTACTGAGGGCAGCAACGCAACCTGCAAGCCTTCTGACATCCTTGACGCGCTTCGGGGCTTCTATCTGCTCGATGGCTTTGATCTTGTCGGGGTTGGCTTCAATCCCCCTCTGTGATACAAAGAACCCGAGAAGCTTGCCGGAGGGAACTCCAAAGACGCACTTCTCGGGGTTCAGCTTGAGTTGTATCTTGCGCAGGTTCTGAAACGTTTCTTCCAAGTCTTGAATCAGTGTTTCTTTGCTCTTGCTCTTCACCACGATATCATCCATGTAGGCTTCTACATTCCTGTGGATCTGTGGCTCAAAAGCAGTGTACACTACCCTTGCAAAAGTTGAGCCTGCATTCTTCAGTCCAAACGGCATGCGGATAAAGCAATAGGTGCCACATGGAGTGATAAATGCAGTCTTCTCTTCATCTTCCTTAGCCATGAAAATCTGGTGGTAGCCTGAATATGCATCAAGAAAGCAGAGTAGCTCACATCCGGCAGTGGAGTCAACAATCTGGTCAATGCGCGGCAAAGGGAAGGGATCCTTGGGACATGCTTTATTGACATCAGTGAAGTCTATACACAGTCTCCACTTCCCGTTGGCTTTGCGCACGACGACTGGGTTTGCTAACCACGTCGGATGGATCACACCTCTAACTAGGCCTGCTGCCTCTAGTTTCTTGATCTCCTCATTGATGAACTCTTGGCGCTCCACGGCTTGCTTCCTCACTTTTTGCTTGATGGGCCGCGCATGAGGGCAGACAGCAAGCTTGTGCTCAATCACCTTCCTGGGAACACCGGGGATGTCAGATGGTTGCCAAGCAAACACATCGACATTCGCCCGCAGGAAGGCGACGAGCGCGCTTTCCTATTTGCTGTCAAGGGTGGCACTGATGGTGAAGGTACCACCAGTGCCATCCTCCTTTGCGGACACTTTCTTGGTTGCCGGAGGAGCAGCCATTCCTTTCTTGCTCTTGCCGGTGGAGCTCGATGGAACGTCCTCGACGGCAGCGCAGCACTCCGAAGAGGTGCGGTTGCCGGAGTGGGTCCCAGAGCACTTGCCGGACTTGGTCTTCGTTTTCTTCCCTCCGGGAGCTTCAGCGGCAAGAGTATCCTTCTCGGCCGCAGCTGCCGCATCCCGGTAAATCTTGTCGGCGCAAATAAGCGCATCTTTCTTGTCGCTGTGGACAGTGATGACGCTTATCGGCCCCGGCATCTTCAGCACGTTGTAGGCATAGTGGGAAGCTGCCATGAACTTGGCGAGGGCGGGACGGCCGAGTATCCCATTGTAGGGCAATGGAATATCAGCAACGTCAAAGGTGATGCGCTCAGTTCTGAAGTTGAGCTCCCCGCCAAAGGTCACCGGCAGAGTAATCTTTCCCTTGGGCTTGCTCCTTCCCGGGTTGATTCCTTGGAATGAACCGGTCTCTTCGAGCTCGCCGTCTTGAATCTGGAGTTTCTTGATCACAGCAGAGGAGATCAAGTTCAGCCCGGCCCCGCCGTCAAACAACATTTTGGTGACCTTGAGGTTGCGGATGGTGGGTGAGACCAGCATCGGCAAGCACCCGACCGCAGTGGTGCGGTCAGGGTGATCCTCAAGGTCAAAAATGATGGGCGTGCTGGACCATTTGAGGAGCCTGCGCGACTCCACGGGCGGCTCGGCTGCATTTACCTCACGCACCCACTGTTTCAGCTGGCGGTGGGAGGTGTGCAGGGAGGCGCCACCGTCGACGCACAGGACTTCCGTGGCCTTCTGGAACTCCTGCTCGCTGTTCTCGTCGTCCTCCATGTCTTCATCGTCGTCTTCGTCGTTGTCGCGGCCCCGGGGAGGTCGATCTCCTTGCCGCTGCTTGGCCTTGCCGCGGCGTCCTCCCCGGCCATTGAATGGCCGCTTCTTGCTGGGCTCTTCCCCGCCACCTTGGGCCTTCTCCTTGTCGCGCCTCTCGTACTCAGCCTTTTGCTGCTCGACGAGGTACTCGACGCGCTTACAGTTGGAGAGGTCGTGACCCTTGGTGCGGTGAATCTTACAGTATTGCTTGTCGGAGCTACCCGGCTTGTCGGCCGCCGCCGCAGGGGCAGGCTCCTTGCCGGAGCCGCCAGCCTGCGCTTGCTTGGCGGGGGCCTCCTTGCCGGACTTCTCGACGGCAAGCACTTCCTTCTTGCCTTTCTTCCTGTTGCTCCGCCGCCGGCTCTTCTTTGCCGGGGCGGCGTCGTCGCTGTCGCTTCCCCCTGCGCCAGCATCCTCCCCGGGGAGTTTCCTCCCCTCTTCTGCACGGGCGCACTTGTCGGCAAGAGCGTAGAGCTCGCTGACGTCCCTGATCTTGGTCATCGCCATCTCCTCACGCATGCGGCGGTTACGCACGTTCTGATGGAACGCGCTGATAACCGCAGCAGGGTGAACGTCGGGGATGTTGTGCTGTACCCGGCTGAAACGTTGGATATACTTGCGCAGGGGTTCGCCTTCCTTCTGGGCCAAAATGTGGAGATCGCTCTCCTGGCCATGGGGTTTGTGGCCGCCGGTGAAGGCGCCAACAAACTGATGGCAGAGGTCGGCCCAAGAAGAGATAGAGCCTTCCGGCAAGTGCATGAGCCACGAACGGACGTTCGGCTTCAGCACGAGCGGGAAGTAGTTGGCTAAGATCTTCTCGTCGCGCCCCCCGGCAGCTTGCACTGCTATAGTGTAGACGCTGAGAAACTCCGAGGGGTGCGTCTTGCCGTCGTACTTCTCCGGTACGTCGGGCTTAAAGTTCTTCATGCTGGGCCACTGGACGCGCCGCAGCTCGCGGGTGAACGCAGGGCAGCCTGCCGCGTACGGCAAGTCGCCTGGTTCACCGGGCGCGGGTGCGTCGACAGTGTTCCCAGCTCTCTTGTCGGATTGTCGCCGAGCTTCTCGGCGGCGCTCGATCGTGGTCCGAGCGTCTTCATCTCGCCGGTCGTCGAGGACCTGGCGCTGGTCCCGACGGGCCCGCGGGTCCGACGAGGCTGTGGAGCCGTCGTCGGGGTTGTTCCGGCGGGGCGGCGTCTTCTGCTTCTGCGGCGGGGAGTGCACGCTTGTCGCACCCCCGGCAGTCTTGTCGCCGATAGCCTTCGTCTTCTCAACCTGCCGCGGCCGTGAGGCCGACGGCTGCTGCGGAGAGTCATTGTTGGCGAAGTCTATCAGGCTCCGGATAGTGGCCCTCCATTCCTCGGCCTTGTCGGCCGCTGGAGGAAAATCGAGAAGCAGCTGCGCCCTCGCGAGCGCTTCTGCCGGAGTAGTGGGGAACGCGGGCGAGCGGTGCGAGGAGCGGGATACGCTCGGACTTCTAACAACGTTAGAAGGAGCGGGGTCCCGCGCCGGCGCCTTCGCTTTGCTTGTGCCCGGACGGGGGTCCGGGGCGTCCCGCGAACCTCCGGTATGGCCTTGTCCCAGCAAGCGGATACCACCTCCCGTGGTATGGCGCTGCGGGGTCGTCGTGTGCTGCGATGGACGCGGCGCGTCCACGGAGACCGAGGTCCGGTCATCCGTCCTGTTCTTGGATCTGGTGGCGCCGTGAGTGTCCTCGCCGGCAACCACCCTTCCGACGGCGTCTCCCCCGCCCACCGTTGGCTCTGGTGGCGGCGGGTGAGACGCAGACGGGCCTCCGACCTCCGAAGGCTTCTTCTTCGGGGCCATGGAGTTGTCGCTGATGAAGTTGCTGATGAAGCTTGGAGAGGTTGATGAAGAATGCGCCCGCGCGAACGCCGGATCAGGTTCGCACAACCTCGACGCCCCCTACCTGGCGCGCCAAAGATGTCGGGGGAAACTGTCCGCCACGAACACCTATGGGACCGGAGCCCCTTGTCTGTGCGGTACGAGGGCGGAGGGAGCACGAAGAGCAGATCGAGGCAGACGCGCGGGCAGTTTTACCCAGGTTCGGGCCGCACGGATGCGTAAAACCCTACTCCTGCTTGGCTGTGTATTGAGTTTGGGCGCTCGGAGCTTGAAGAAGCAGCTACACGAGCGTGAGAATGATCTAGGTTTCGAACCCCCTCCACGTTGTGCATGGGCCTCCTTTTATAGTGCAAGGGGTCACCGACAGGTGTCAACGTAGGAGAAAGGGGTAAAAATGTAAAAGAGGTGGTAGTTGTAACAGTGCGGGAACAGTGGAGCTACAGTACAGAACAGTGGTCTATACCTACTCTAACAGCGGGGGACAAGGGCATTTAATGCCCGTCGCCGTCGACCCCAAAAGCTCCCGCCGTTGCGTCTCCGTCTGCCACGGCGATGGATCCACTGCCGTGGAGTGCCACCGTGTCCCCCAGGCTGCACAGCTATCCGCCACGCGTCCCTGGAGTGGCCCCAGGGCGACGCGTGGGCCGATGAGCTGGAGCGCGGGCACACAGCGCACCTCCCCCGGCAAGCACCTTGCCGGGGGCCTCGACCTTGCCGGGCCCGGAAAGCTTGCCGCTCCCCGAGCCCTCGCCGGATCTTCTAAGATAAAATCTTTTATTCGTCCTGACAAGCTCCTCTTGCCAGGGCCTTGTGCTAGCTAAGTAATCTCGAGCCTGGGACGGCCTTCCCGGCAAGCTCCTCTTGCCGGGGTCTTGGTCTTCTGTCTTGTATACTTTGTTTTTGAATGGCTAGATAAGGGGCAGGAAGGTCTCCGGCAAGCGCGTGGTGAGCCCTGCCGCGGGGAGCTGCTGCTGCCCGTGCACAAGTTGGGGTACTAGGGTACCCCTACCTTAGTACACCGACA
>LR738710.1:824715895-824751000 GCA_902687465.1 Secale cereale
TCTCCTTGCCGCTGCTTGGCCTTGCCGCGGCGTCCTCCCCGGCCATTGAATGGCCGCTTCTTGCTGGGCTCTTCCCCGCCACCTTGGGCCTTCTCCTTGTCGCGCCTCTCGTACTCAGCTTTTTGCTGCTCGACGAGGTACTCGACGCGCTTGCAGTTGGAGAGGTCGTGACCCTTGGTGCGGTGAATCTTACAGTATTGCTTGTCGGAGCTACCCGGCTTGTCGGCCGCCGCCGCAGGGGCAGGCTCCTTGCCGGAGCCGCCAGCCTGCGCTTGCTTGGCGGGGGCCTCCTTGCCGGACTTCTCGACGGCAAGCACTTCCTTCTTGCCCTTCTTCCTATTGTTCCGCCGCCGGCTCTTCTTTGCCGGGGCGGCGTCGTCGCTGTCGCTTCCCCCTGCGCCAGCATCCTCCCCGGGGAGTTTCCTCCCCTCTTCTGCACGGGCGCACTTGTCGGCAAGAGCGTAGAGCTCGCTGACGTCCCTGATCTTGGTCATCGCCATCTCCTCAAGCATGCGGCGGTTACGCACGTTCTGATGGAACGCGCTGATAACCGCAGCAGGGTGAACGTCTGGGATGTTGTGCTGTACCCGGCTGAAGCGTTGGATATACTTGCGCAGGGGTTCGCCTTCCTTCTGGGCCAAAATGTGGAGATCGCTCTCCTGGCCATGGGGTTTGTGGCCGCCGGTGAAGGCGCCAACAAACTGATGGCAGAGGTCGGCCCAAGAAGAGATAGAGCCTTCCGGCAAGTGCATGAGCCACGAACGGACGTTCGGCTTCAGCACAAGCGGGAAGTAGTTGGCTAGGATCTTCTCGTCGCGCCCCCCGGCAGCTTGCACTGCTATAGTGTAGACGCTGAGAAACTCCGAGGGGTGTGTCTTGCCGTCGTACTTCTCCGGTACGTCGGGCTTAAAGTTCTTCATGCTGGGCCACTGGACGCGCCGCAGCTCGCGGGTGAACGCAGGGCAGCCTGCCGCGTACGGCAAGTCGCCTGGTTCACCGGGCGCGGGTGCGTCGACAGTGTTCCCAGCTCTCTTGTCGGATTGTCGCCGAGCTTCTCGGCGGCGCTCGATCGTGGTCCGAGCGTCTTCATCTCGCCGGTCGTCGAGGACCTGGCGCTGGTCCCGACGGGCCCGCGGGTCCGACGAGGCTGTGGAGCCGTCGTCGGGGTTGTTCCGGCGGGGCGGCGTCTTCTGCTTCTGCGGCGGGGAGTGCACGCTTGTCGCACCCCCGGCAGTCTTGTCGCCGATAGCCTTCGTCTTCTCAGCCTGCCGCGGCCGCGAGGCCGACGGCTGCTGCGGAGAGTCGTTGTTGGCGAAGTCTATCAGGCTCCGGATAGTGGCCCTCCATTCTTCGGCCTTGTCGGCCGCTGGAGGAAAATCGAGGAGCAGCTGCGCCCTTGCGAGCGCTTCTGCCGGAGTAGTGGGAAACGCGGGCGAGCGGTGCGAGGAGCGGGATACGCTCGGACTTCTAACGACGTTAGAAGGAGCGGGGTCCCGTGCCGGCGCCTTCGCTTTGCTTGTGCCCGGACGGGGGTCCGGGGCGTCCCGCGAACCTCCAGTTTGGCCTTGTCCCAGCAAGCGGATACCACCTCCCGTGGTATGGCGCTGCGGGGTCGTTGTGTGCTGTGATGGACGCGGCGCGTCCACGGAGACCGAAGTCCGGTCGTCCGTCTTGTTCTTGGATCTGGTGGCACCGTGAGTGTCCTCGCCGGCAACCACCCTTCCGACGGCGTCTCCCCCGCCCACCGTTGGCTCTGGTGGCGGCGGGTGAGACGCGGACGGGCCTCCGACCTCCGAGGGCTTCTTCTTCGGGGCCATGGAGTTGTCGCTGATGAAGTTGTTGATGAAGCTGGAGAGGTTGATGAAGATTGCGCCCGCGCGAACGCCGGATCAGGTTCGCACAACCTCGACGCCCCCTACCTGGCGCGCCAAAGATGTCGGGGGAAACTGTCCGCCACGAACACCTATGGGACCGGAGCCCCTTGTCTGTGCGGTACGAGGGCGGAGGGAGCACAAAGAGCAGATCGAGGCAGACGCGCGGGCAGTTTTACCCAGGTTCGGGCCGCACGGATGCGTAAAACCCTACTCCTGCTTGGTTGTGTATTGAGTTGAGCGCTCGGGAGCTTGAAGAAGCAGCTACACCGTGCGTGAGAGTAATCTAGGTTTCGAACCCCCTCCATGTTGTGCATGGGCCTCCTTTTATAGTGCAAGGGGTCACCGACAGGTGTCAACGTAGGAGAAAGGGGTAAAAATGTAAAAGAGGTGGTAGTTGTAACAGTGCGGGAACAGTGGAGCTACAGTACAGAACAGTGGTCTATACCTACTTTAACAGTGGGGGACAAGGGCATTTAATGCCCGTCGCCGTCGACCCCAAAAGCTCCCGCCTTAGCGTCTCCGTCCGCCACGGCGACGGATTCATCACCGCGGTGCGCCACCGTGTACCCCAGGCTGCACAGCCATCCGCCACGCGTCCCTGGTTAGACCCCAGGGCGACGCGTGGGCCGATGAGCTGGAGCGCGGGCACACAGCGTGGCCTCCCCGGCAAGCGCCTTGCCGGGGCCTTGATCTTGCCGGGCCCGGGAACTTGCCGCTCCCCGGGCCCCTTGCCGGGGCGCGCATAGCGCCGAGGTAGTATCTTCTAATCTTCCTGGCAAGCTCCTCTTGCCAGGGTCTTGTGTTAGTGGAACAGTCCTTGAGCCTGGTACGGCCTTCCCGACAAGCTCCTCTTGCCGGGGTCTCGATCCTCTGTCTTGTATACTTTGTTTTTGAATGGTTTAATAGGAGGCAGGAAGGTCTCCGGCGAGCACGCAGTAAACCTTGCCCCGGGAAGCTGCAACTGCCCGTGCACAAGTTGGGGTACTGGGGTCCCCCTACCTTAGTACACCGACAGGAGCCCCCGGGCCTGGGCCACACACGGTGCCGAGCGCTGTTGGGCCAGGCCCAAAACAGTGCACGGGCACCCGCGGCGCGCCGAATCCACTTCCATATCCGCCGCACCCCACGGTAACGGCACGCGTCGATTGCGGCGCCGTGGGATGGGACGTGCCCACGATCTCTTAATGGAAAGGGGGAAACGCCCCCCACTCCCCCATAAAAGCAGAGGCAGCGGGCGCGGTTCCCCTCCCTGTGCTCTCATTACGTCGTCTTCTTCCTGCAAAAAGATTCCTCCTTGCGCTCCGCCTCCACAGCTCCGCCGCCGCCCAGCTCTTCGTCCTCTTCCTTCCGCCGCGTCCGCCATGGCCCCAAAGGCCGACAAGGGGAAAGCGGAGAAGTCCAAGAAGGAGAAATCCGAGCAAGCAGCCAAGCTCATCGCTTATCGGAAGCGGAACGTCGTCTTCTCGCCGAGGCTCGGCGTGCAAGAACTCTGGAACAAGTACTACTTGTTCTGGTCCAAGGGCACCGACGCGCATCCCCGCACCCGAGCATACCCGGCCGCCGCCAAGGACAACTATCCCGGCGGGTATTATTTCTTTGCTGCCTTTTTCCACTGTGGCCTCTGCCCTCCTTTTTCGAACTTCTTCTGTGATATCATGAACACGTATGGCTTCCATCTGCTTGATTTCACCCCCAACGCCATCCTCACCATGGCCGTTTTCGCACATATGTGCGAAAACTTCATAGGAGTCCACCCCAACGTAGCCCTCTTTAGACACTTTTTCACCCCTAGAGCCGAGGCCGATGCCCCTCTCTCCGGATGTATTTCTTGGGTCTTCCGTCTCGGGAAGAAGGGGTCGTACTTGCCGGGGGAGCTCCGCGGCAAGTGGGAGGAATGGCGAGCTGAGTGGTGTTGGATTGTAGAGGACCAGCCGCAAGCCTTCACTGCGCCGCGCACAACGCCTATCGCGCGCGGCAGAGATTGGAGCGAACTAGACTCCGACGACGTCAAGCTCGACATCGCCCTCGTCCGGATCCTCCGTCTTCGGCTGGCCCGACTGTCAGTTGCCGAGGTGGGCGCAGATTTCCTCCGCCGGCGCATCGCCCCTCTCCAAGACCGGAAGAGGCCGGCCTGGTTGTACGGCGGCCCGGCAGACATCATGCGGCTGCGCCCAGGACTTAATTTTAACTTCACCACTCTGGAGCTGCGCGGGATGGTACGAGAGCTCTTCAAGTACGACCCGGCGCACCCCGAGTGGTTCAGGACTCCCCGGGAAGTGGTGCCGCTCTGCAACAACGCCGCGAGGGATCGAATCCTTGCCATGATGCCGATGTGCGACTCGCACGGCTTGGACCGCTCGTGGATCGCCCCGAAGCCAATCGACGTCCTCAACTTCTACGACAACCTCGTCGAGGTGGCGAGCAACAAGGAGGACCTCAAGCTGCATACGCGGGACACCACCGAGCAGGAAATCGCCTACATAGCTTCTCGGGCTGAGGAGGCCGCCGCAGCCGCGGCGGCAGGAGTCTTCGGGTTCTCGCCGGAGGAGGCGGAGGCCGAAGAGGCGTCCACCCAGGCGGAAGAGGCGGAGATCCGCCGATTGCTGAACCTCCCACCCGACGCGCTCACCGGGGTCCCCTCGTTGAGGCACTCCGGGATCCATGGGATCGCGACGGAGGCCGCGGCAAGGGAGGGAACCGCCGGAGGAAGCAGAGGCGCCGCGAGGGGCGGAGGCGCCAAGGGGAAGAGGGCCGCAGCGCCGGATGCTGGGCCCAGCGAGCCGGCCGAGGCAGAGGAGGAGGAGGAGGAGGAGGCCGAAGACTCCGGCGGATCTACGGAGTTATACGCCGACGACCTCTCCTCGTCGGAGAGCTCCCCGCCTCCGGCAAGCCCGAAGGGGTCCCCGGCAAAGCGCCTCCGCAAGGCGGCGACGGGGGAAAGGGCACAGGCGCCCCGGCAACAGCCACCTCGGCGGGCGGCTCCCCGGGGGAGTCAAGCCGCGCCAAGGCCGTCCGGCGCACCAGCCGCAGCAGAGGCGGGCCGTGCGCGGACCACGACAGAGGCGCCCCGCAGGCCGGCAGCGAGCCGGCAGGGGTCTTCTCGGAGCGGAGCAGCGGCTCCGCCCGCCCCCCGGGCGCCGGCAGCCACAGGGGCTGGGTCTTCGCAGCCCCCAGCCCCGGTGAGCACCAAGCGCGCGAGGGAGTCTTCGCCTCCCGCTCCTCGCGTCGACGCGCCCACGGTGGAGTATGACTTCTCCGCCCTGAGCGAGGACGACGAGGAAGACCAGGAGTAAGGATCCGTGATTCTTCATCTTCTTAATTCTTGTCTTGAGCTTCTGTTGATGCTAATTCTGTCTTCTGTTCTGGTTTCAGGACCCTGGCCCATCGCGCGGCGAAGAAGGCCAAGGCGCCCGAGGCCGAGGTCGCGGAGGACTCGGCAGCGGCGGCAACAGAGGGCGCGCCGGAGCCGAGCCTGCCGGACTCTGGCACTGCTCCGATGAGCAGCCCCCAGCGCAGCCCGCAGCGCAGCCCCCAGCGTAAGCCTGGGGTTCTTTCTTTTTGCTTGTCGGGGTACGTCTGAGGCTTTTGACTTTATCTTCATGTTTTGACATTTCTTGTCTTGTTCCGTGCAGAGGAGGAGCCGCAGCGGGAAGAGCGCCCGGAGACCACCGCCGAGGAGCTGCAGGCACAGCCATCCCCGCCAAGGCAGGACTCTCCGGCAAGGGAGAGTGCCCCGTCAAGGGCGGGTACTCCGCCAAGGCAGAGTACCCCGCCAAGGACGAGCAGCCCGGCAAGGGCGGCCACCTCGCCAAGGCCAAGTCCCCCGGCGAGGGCGACTACCCCGACGAGGCCGAGCTCCCCGGCGAGGGAGCCCGCCGCTGAGGGCGTCCGCCAAGGTAACCTTTGTAACTTGTCTTCTTGGCTTGTATCTTTTTTGGATATTTGCTTGGGTCTTGAATTCCTTTGTCTTCTTCTTCTTTCTAGATCTTCCTCCTCCTGTGCCTATGGAGACGGAGGTAATTATCCTCGAGGAGGAGGACGCGCAGGGCGGCGGCGGCGACGCTCCAGTCGTCGAGGAGGTGGGCGAGGCCGCCGAGCCGGCCGCGCAAGAGACTGCTCCAGCTGCGGATGCAGCGGCCGGGGAGGGGGACGGTGGCCGCACCGCCGACCCGGAGGTGGCGGGAGCATCGGATGCTGCGCCGGCCACCGGTCCCTCCACCGGCGAGGAGCAAAGGTTCTATCTCGAGGCCCCCAATGGCGTCTTCATCCAGATGCCGTGGGGGTCTTCGTCGCGGGCTCCTGCGGAGGGTGAGGCGTTCGACGGAGAGGTCCTCGCCTCCGCAGGCCTGAAGATCGTCCAGGCGCCCGGTGGAGGTGAGGGGCCCGAGGAGGAGCGATTGCTTCATCAACTCCTGGCCCTTTACCGGGCCAGGCAAGCAAAGCTCGCTTCCCGGGAGGCTCTTGCCGCCAAGGCTGCGGCAGAGATGGAGAAGCGTGCGGCGGAGCTCAGCGCCGCCAACCAGGCTGCTCTCCGCCAAGTGGCGGAGGAGCGAGAGCGTCTCGCCGGCGAGTACCAAGAGTGGGTACTTGAGAGGGCCGAAGCTGATGAACAGCAGCGCCTCGCCGGGGTGGAGATGTCCCGGCGAGAGGGAGAGCTCGCGCAGCGGAAGGTGGATCTGGATTCTCATGAAGAAGACCTTGCCGCTCGCGAGGCTGCTCTTGGCGGGGAGCTGAAAGAGGCGAAGGCCGCCGCGGCTGCCGCGGAGGACGCCAAGAAAGAGCTCGCCGCCAAGGTTGAACAACTGGAGAAGGCGATGAAGGTGAGCGCCGAGAAGGTTGCCGCGCTCATCCTGGAGCGCGAGAAGGATGCTCACACCAACTCAGAGCTCCAGGTGAGTTTATCCCAGAGGGGTGACGAACTGAAGGCCGCCAAGGATTCCATTGAAGACTTGGAGCTGAAGGTCACCACCCTGAAGGAATCGCTTGATGCTGCCCGGGCCCAGGAGACCAAGCTGAAGGATGAGCTCCGCAAGGAGCGAACTTTGATGGAGAGCGTCAACAAGGCCTCCGAGCTCTTCCGGCAGACCATCGAGGTGTGGACCGAAGAGCTGGTTTCTTCTGCGTCCAACATTGACCAGGAGTTGCTTGCTTTGAAGGTCGAACATCTTATCTACTCGCCGGATCCAGATCTCCCGCACAGCGCCAAGCTCAGCCTCTTCTTCAGAGGCGTCGCTCCGGCCCTTGCAGGTCTCCGGAACCGCATCCCCGCGCAGCTGGCCGAGGAGTCGCGCCGTCTCTGCGCGGGAACTCTGGAGCGGGTCTTGACGAAGATCGTGTACCGCAACCCGGGGATCAACCTCACGAACGTTCTTCGCAGCTTGCCGGCAGATGCAGACACGGAGGCCCTGAAGGAGCAGGTCGGCCATATCATCGCCAAGGTGGCAAAGCTTGGCAGGAAGGAGGGCGACCGCGTAGACTAGGGCCCCATTTATCTTTATCTTTTTGTTGCTGCACATTATGTTATGAACTCATTAGTCCATTGCGACAAGTTATCCTTGTAAGATATTTGCTTTACTTCAATCAATCAGTACAATGTTATCTTCCTTGTTCCAATCTTTGACTTTGTATGTTTTTCGCCCCACGCTCCCGGGTAGCTTGCCGGCAAGGGGCCCTTGCCGCGAGCGCTGAGTGCTGGACTCTGAGCAGCCTGCTGGCCAAGGTCCTCGCCGGCAAGCAACCTTGCCGCAGCAGGTCGCAACGCACTTAGCTTGCTGAGCGTACTCGGAAACGAAGCAAGGGCGCGACACTTGTCGCAGCTCACTTAAATCGTTGAGTGGACTCGAAAACAAGATAAGGGTGCGGCAAGCTACGGGTAGGTTCCTCCGCGCACAGGTTTTCCATACAAAGTGTGATCGTTCAAGGAAGACAACCAAAATTTAAAATTTGAACTGGTCAAATTCTAACAACTTATCTTTCATATGCTGCAACTTATCTTTCATATGCTGCTTGCTGCTTGCTTATGTTGCTTGCTTTTTGGTAAGGCTCTTCTTACTTGAACAGCACTTAGTCCCTCTTCCACCTCCTTCCCCCCCGGCAAACTTGTGCGCGAGGAACGTTCCTCCTGCTTAAGAGAAAAGGAAAAGGAGAGGGAAACAAGCATATTGTCTTTCGACGTAATGGTGCTTACCGTATGTCTGAGTGTTGCATCAAATGCCAAACAAAACATGCAAATAGCAAAGAGAAGCATGCAAAAGGCAATCGATGCGAAAACACGAAATCTTTGCTGATGCACGGGGTCTGCGCCCGGCTTTGTACAAAGGGTTACATGCAACAGCGGCAAGGCTTGTACAAAAGGTGGTTGCCGGAGCGGATCACGGCAACCGCGCCTTAGGGGTGAAACTTGCGAAGATGCTCTATGTTCCAGGAGTTGCTCACCGGTAAGCCTTCTTCGGTCTCGAGGCGGACAGCGCCGGGCCTCGTGACTTGTCTCACCCGATAAGGGCCTTCCCACTTCGGCGTCAACTTGTTGGAATTCTTGGCGGACTGAACACGCCGAAGAACAAGGTCGCCTTCCTCGAGACTCCTGGCCTTGACTTTGCGGCTATGGTAGCGGCGCAAAGCTTGCTGGTATCGAGCAGCTCGTACAGCAGCCTGGAGACGTCCCTCCTCAAGGAGCAATGCGTCATCTTGCCGCAGTTGCTCTTGCTCGAGCTCATCATAAGCGAGTACTCGAGGAGATCCGTATACGAGTTCCGTGGGGAGAACTGCCTCTGCTCCATAGACTAGAGCAAAAGGTGTCTGTCCGGTGGCTCGACTCGGTGTCGTTCTGATTGACCAAAGAGCCGCCGGGAGCTCCTCTATCCAATTCCTTCCGCACTTGCGCAGCCTGTCAAAGGTCCTTGTCTTGAGTCCGCGCAGCACTTCAGCATTTGCCCTTTCCGCTTGGCCGTTGCTCCTCGGGTGAGCAACAGAAGCGAAACAGACCTTGGCGCCAAGGTCTTGGACGTATTGCATGAAGGTGCGACTAGTGAATTGCGTACCGTTGTCGGTGATGATCCTGTTCGGGATCCCGAAACGGCAAACAATCGACCTGAAGAACCTGACTGCTGACTGTGCTGTCACCTTTCTCACTGGCTCCACTTCTGGCCACTTTGTGAACTTGTCGATTGCAACGTACAAGTACTCAAAGCCCCCGACAGCGCGAGGGAAAGGGCCGAGGATATCGAGCCCCCAGACCGAGAAGGGCCATGACAAAGGGATTGTTTGGAGAGCTTGAGCTGGCTGATGAATTTGCTTTGCATGGAACTGGCACGCTTCACACTTGGTTACTAGTGCAGTTGCATCTTGGAGGGCTTCTTGCCAAAAGAACCCTTGCCGGAAAGCTTTCCCGGCAAGTGCCCTTGCGCCAATGTGGTGGCCGCATATGCCTCCGTGTATTTCTGCCAACAGCTTCTGCCCGTCTTCTCTGGAGATGCATTTCAATCTGACACCATTGAGTCTTCTTCTGTACAGCTCGTTATCCACAAACTGATACATACTTGACTGCCTGGTTATCTTTTCTATCTCTTGAGGGTCGTCGGGAAGTTCTCCAGTTTGCAGAAAACGGACGATCTGCTGTGCCCATGCCGGAGCCCGAGGCTCGACGGCAAGGACTAAAGGCTCGAGGGCCGCTGCGGGAACGTCAGCTTCTACGGCAAAGACCTCTGGCCCTGTCGGAGCTGACGGTCCCCCGGCAAGCTCGCCGTGGCGAGGCTTGTCGGGAACATTTGCTTCAACTGCACAAGCCCGAGGGCTCGCAGGAGCAAACTGTTCCTCAGCGTTGTTGTTGATCCTGGGAACTTTGGCGGCGGGTTCAGGAAGATCCGCCGGCAAGTAGTCGCCGGAGACCAACTTTCTCTTCTTGGACTGCCCAACTGATGGTGTAACTGATGGTTGAGTCAGCTTGAGCAAAAAGGTCCCTGGTTCCACAGGTAACTTCATTGCGGCGCACTTTGAAAGGCCATCTGCAATCTCATTTTGGGCTCTTGGGACGTGCTCCATCTGCAGGCCTTCAAAGTGCTCTTCAAGCTTCCTCACTTTCTGCTTGATGGGCCGCGCATGAGGGCAGACAGCAAGCTTGTGCTCAATCACCTTCCTGGGAACACCGGGGATGTCAGATGGTTGCCAAGCAAACACATCGACATTCGCCCGCAGGAAGGCGACGAGCGCGCTTTCCTATTTGCTGTCAAGGGTGGCACTGATGGTGAAGGTACCACCAGTGCCATCCTCCTTTGCGGACACCTTCTTGGTTGCCGGAGGAGCAGCCATCCCTTTCTTGCTCTTGCCGGTGGAGCTCGATGGAACGTCCTCGACGGCGGCGCAGCACTCCGAAGAGGTGCGGTTGCCGGAGTGGGTCCCAGAGCACTTGCCGGACTTGGTATTCGTCTTCTTCCCCCCGGGAGCTTCAGCGGCAAGAGTATCCTTCTCGGCCGCAGCTGCCGCATCCCGGTAAATCTTGTCGGCGCAAATAAGCGCATCTTTCTTGTCGCTATGGACAGTGATGACGCTTATCGGCCCCGGCATCTTCAGTACGTTGTAGGCATAGTGGGAAGCCGCCATGAACTTGGCGAGGGCGGGACGGCCGAGTATCCCATTGTAGGGCAATGGAATATCAGCAACGTCAAAGGTGATGCGCTCAGTCCTGAAATTGAGCTCCCCGCCAAAGGTCACCGGCAGAGTAATCTTTCCCTTGGGCTTGCTCCTTCCCGGGTTGATTCCTTGGAATGAACCGGTCTCTTCGAGCTCGCCGTCTTGAATCTGGAGCTTCTTGATCACAGCAGAGGAGATCAAGTTCAGCCCGGCCCCGCCGTCAACCAACATTTTGGTGACCTTGAGGTTGCGGATGGTGGGGGAAACCAGCATCGGCAAGCACCCGACCGCCGTGGTGCGGTCAGGGTGATCCTCAAGGTCAAAAATGATGGGCGTGCTGGACCATTTGAGGAGCCTGCGCGACTCCACGGGCGGCTCCGCTGCATTCACCTCACACACCCACTGTTTCAGCTGGCGGTGGGAGGTGTGCAGGGAGGCGCCACCGTCGACGCACAGGACCTCCGTGGCCTTCTGGAACTCCTGCTCGCTGTTCTCGTCGTCCTCCATGTCTTCATCGTCGTCTTCGTCGTTGTCGCGGCCCCGGGGAGGTCGATCTCCTTGCCGCTGCTTGGCCTTGCCGCGGCGTCCTCCCCGGCCGTTGAACGGCCGCTTCTTGCTGGGCTCTTCCCCGCCACCTTGGGCCTTCTCCTTGTCGCGCCTCTCGTACTCAGCTTTTTGCTGCTCGACGAGATACTCGACGCGCTTGCAGTTGGAGAGATCGTGACCCTTGGTGCGGTGAATCTTACAGTATTGCTTGTCGGAGCTACCCGGCTTGTCGGCCGCCGCCGCAGGGGCAGGCTCCTTGCCGGAGCCGCCAGCCTGCGCTTGCTTGGCGGGGGCCTCCTTGCCGGACTTCTCGACGGCAAGCACTTCCTTCTTGCCCTTCTTCCTGTTGTTCCGCCGCCGGCTCTTCTTTGCCGGGGCGGCGTCGTCGCTGTCGCTTCCCCCTGCGCCAGCATCCTCCCCGGGGAGTTTCCTCCCTTCTTCCGCGCGGGCGCATTTGTCAGCAAGAGCGTAAAGCTCGCTGACGTCCCTGATCTTGGTCATCGCCATCTCCTCACGCATGCGGCGGTTACGCACGTTCTGATGGAACGCGCTGATAACCGCGGCAGGGTGAACGTCTGGGATGTTGTGTTGTACCCGGCTGAAGCGTTGGATATATTTGCGCAGGGGCTCGCCTTCCTTCTGGGCCAAGATATGGAGATCGCTCTCCTGGCCATGGGGTTTGTGGCCGCCGGTGAAGGCGCCAACAAACTGATGGCAAAGGTCGGCCCAAGAAGAGATAGAGCCTTCCGGCAAGTGCATGAGCCACGAACGGACGTTCGGCTTCAGCACGAGCGGGAAGTAGTTGGCTAGGATCTTCTCGTCGCGCCCCCCGGCAGCTTGCACTGCGATAGTGTAGACGCTGAGAAACTCCGAGGGGTGCGTCTTGCCGTCGTACTTCTCCGGTACGTCGGGCTTAAAGTTCTTCATGCTGGGCCACTGGACGCGCCGCAGCTCGCGGGTGAACGCAGGGCAGCCTGCCGCGTACGGCAAGTCGCCTGGTTCACCGGGCGCGGGTGCGTCGACAGTGTTCCCAGCTCTCTTGTCGGATTGTCGCCGAGCTTCTCGGCGGCGCTCGATCGTGGTCCGAGCGTCTTCATCTCGCCGGTCGTCGAGGACCTGGCGCTGGTCCCGACGGGTCCGCGGGTCCGACGAGGCGGTGGAGCCGTCGTCGGGGTTGTTCCGGCGGGGCGGCGTCTTCTGCTTCTGCGGCGGGGAGTGCACGCTTGTCGCACCCCCGGCAGTCTTGTCGCCGATAGCCTTCGTCTTCTCAGCCTGCCGCGGCCGTGAGGCCGACGGCTGCTGCGGAGAGTCGTTGTTGGCGAAGTCTATCAGGCTCCGGATAGTGGCCCTCCATTCCTCGGCCTTGTCGGCCGCCGGAGGAAAATCGAGGAGCAGCTGCGCCCTTGCGAGCACTTCTGCCGGAGTAGTGGGGAACGCGGGCGAGCGGTGCGAGGAGCGGGATACGCTCGGACTTCTAACGACGTTAGAAGGAGCGGGGTCCCGCGCCGGCGCCTTCGCTTTGCTTGTGCCCGGACGAGGGTCCGGGGCGTCTCGCGAACCTCCAGTTTGGCCTTGCCCCAGCAAGCGGATACCACCTCCCGTGGTATGGCGCTGCGGGGTCGTCGTGTGCTGTGATGGACGCGGCGCGTCCACGGAGACCGAGGTCCGGTCATCCGTCTTGTTCTTGGATCTGGTGGCACCGTGAGTGTCCTCACCGGCAACCACCCTTCCGACGGCGTCTCCCCCGCCCACCGTTGGCTCTGGTGGCGGCGGATGAGACGCAGACGGGCCTCCGACCTCCGAAGGCTTCTTCTTCGGGGCCATGGAGTTGTCGCTGATGAAGTTGCTGATGAGACTGGAGAGGTTGACGAAGAATGCGCCCGCGCGAACGCCGGATCAGGTTCGCACAACCTCGACGCCCCCTACCTGGCGCGCCAAAGATGTCGGGGGAAACTGTCCGCCACGAACACCTATGGGACCGGAGCCCCTTGTCTGTGCGGTACGAGGGCGGAGGGAGCACAAAGAGCAGATCGAGGCAGACGCGCGGGCAGTTTTACCCAGGTTCGGGCCGCACGGATGCGTAAAACCCTACTCCTGCTTGGTTGTGTATTGAGTTGAGCGCTCGGGAGCTTGAAGAAGCAGCTACACCGTGCGTGAGAGTAATCTAGGTTTCGAACCCCCTCCATGTTGTGCATGGGCCTCCTTTTATAGTGCAAGGGGTCACCGACAGGTGTCAACGTAGGAGAAAGGGGTAAAAATGTAAAAGAGGTGGTAGTTGTAACAGTGCGGGAACAGTGGAGCTACAGTACAGAACAGTGGTCTATACCTACTTTAACAGTGGGGGACAAGGGCATTTAATGCCCGTCGCCGTCGACCCCAAAAGCTCCCGCCTTAGCGTCTCCGTCCGCCACGGCGACGGATTCATCACCGCGGTGCGCCACCGTGTACCCCAGGCTGCACAGCCATCCGCCACGCGTCCCTGGTTAGACCCCAGGGCGACGCGTGGGCCGATGAGCTGGAGCGCGGGCACACAGCGTGGCCTCCCCGGCAAGCGCCTTGCCGGGGCCTTGATCTTGCCGGGCCCGGGAACTTGCCGCTCCCCGGGCCCCTTGCCGGGGCGCGCATAGCGCCGAGGTAGTATCTTCTAATCTTCCTGGCAAGCTCCTCTTGCCAGGGTCTTGTGTTAGTGGAACAGTCCTTGAGCCTGGTACGGCCTTCCCGACAAGCTCCTCTTGCCGGGGTCTCGATCCTCTGTCTTGTATACTTTGTTTTTGAATGGTTTAATAGGAGGCAGGAAGGTCTCCGGCGAGCACGCAGTAAACCTTGCCCCGGGAAGCTGCAACTGCCCGTGCACAAGTTGGGGTACTGGGGTCCCCCTACCTTAGTACACCGACACAAGCCAATGAGTACTTTGAATGTACTCGCAAGCAACCCATGATGTGGTTCAAAGTAACAGTGCAATTGAATAATAATGATCAATCTAGCAAGGCTAGAACAATATTCTACTACCAAGTTTTATGCATCAATAACCTCGCGTAACCTCGAAGACAGGTTACCGATATCAACATGAATATGATTCAACTCATCGAGTCAAGTCACCACCTTGACTCACATACACACGCATGGTTTCACAAACATTGGACGTAGCCCAAGAGCGGTTACCCAACTGTCCATGACCGTGGACACGGCTATTCGAATAGTTTGACACTCTGCAGAGGTTGTACACTTTACCCACAAGATCCGGGAAACTTCCGTGTCATCCACGACCCGCGGTACCTCAAGTACCCGGGGTAAGCACCCGGTCATTATCTTTCCTTAGACGACACTAACATAGAGTCCACTCGTTGGTACACGGCCCTCGGGTACAAACAATAGATCACGGGACTTGTCCTAATTTCAATGTCACGCGTACCCGAAGGGACCAAAGGTGTGTCCGGTGCCCTGTAAAAACAGTCATGGCCGTCTATCCAAGCACGACCCCGTCCCGGGAAAGACCTCAAGTCTCCCCGTCACTAGTAATGCGGGCACCATGCTAGTATCGACCTAAGTAATCAATAAAGCCCCGTCCCATAAGGGGTAGTGTGGTTGCACATGTATGGTTGGAATAACGGTCGCAACTTAAACCAATCCGTTTGAAAAACACACACACTTGCCTTGGCACACCACTTCATCATCAAGTGGTCACCCAACTCATCATCATCTCCCTCGGGCATGAATGGCACCCGACGGGGTTTTATGTAAAGACTTTAACCACGAAGGTTCATGTCACACATGCATCACTATTCATTACTACTACCCACATGCATGTCATCTAGCACATAGCAAGATCAAGATCATGGCATGCATCATATGGTGGAATCAACTAGGTCACTATCGTAACCCTAACATCATGCATCGGAAACATACGGGTTCCGAAGAACAAGTGTATCATGGTCAAAGGGCTGCTTGCCTGGATTGGCTTGGTCTTCAAAGTCTTCAAATCCTTCTCCTTCTTCTTCCACAACAACTTCGTCAAATACGGGATCTATACGTCGCATAATAACCACGGGAAAATAGGAATACAAACAAAACAGAAAAATCAAAGTGCTCAGAAAAATGTCAACTCATTTTTGTAAAATACTAGAGGAATTTCTAAGATGGGGAAAAATCTTAGTTGGAGTTTTGGAGTTACAGGATAGAATCTATTGATTTTTGAACAGGAGTATTACTGCTCAAATTTGAATTTAAATTTGAACAGAACAGAAAAGTTTCATGGATTTGAGTGAAAGTGGTACCATTAAATAGGTTGGAATATTACAAGATTTTAGGAGTTGGAAATATTTAATTTGGACCATTATTCTTTTCTGTAGAAATGTTTAAAACATTAACAGAAAAGAAAAAGAAAAAGTGTCCTGTGCACTGGGCCAGGGAAGGCCACAGTGCACGGCCCAGACGGACCGGCCCAGCCGCACGGGAGCCTGCGCGCGCACGTCAGGTTTTTAAACCTGACGGGCGGGGCCCGTGGGTCAGTGGCAGAGAGGAGGGGGAAGAGGTGTGGGGATGACAGGCGGGGCCCGCCTGTCATCTCCAACCTTGCGGCCACGGCGACGGCGAGCTCACCGGCGAGGTTCCCGGCCACGGCGATGGCAACGGAGGGCGGGGATGGAATCAGCGTCGTGTCGCGGATGCAGGGGTGGTGGTGCGGCACAGCGGGGAGGTATGGTTCACCAGCGGCGAGGTGGGACGGCGGAAGCTCGTCGGAGGGTGGTGGCTGTGGCTGTTTCCGACTGCAAACGGAGGGGGAAACAAGGGGGAAAGGATCAGTGAGGCGAGGGGGTTCCGAATCAGGTGGAAGGAGAGGCAGGGGAGGCCCGTACCACGAGATCCGGGGCGGCCCGACGCGGCGGCGCTCCGGTCGATCCTGAGTACTGGAGCTCTTTGGGGAAGAATGGATGGTGCTGGGAGGCTCAGTGGAGTGAGGAGAGGTCGCTGGTGCTGCTGGAGAGGCTCGGGAGGGGCTATTTATAGGAGCTCGACGGAGGCCCGTGGTCCAGTGCGCCGGCGAGCTCCGGCTCGAGGCTACAGCGCACGGGAGGCCAAGGGGGTGAGTCCATGGAGTTCCTGGACGATCTCCACGTCTAGTAGAAGTGAGAGGAGGAGCGGGGGAGCGTCTGGAGTGTGTGCGCGTGCGAGGCAGAGGAGTGGCCGCCGCGGGCGGCCAGCGCGCGTGCGACGACGACCACTGGAGGGCGCATGAGGAGGGGGGACAGCGCCGGGGAGGTCACGGACGTCGAGGGGCCTCGACTGGCGCGAGGGGGAGGCCCGAGGCTGTCGGGGTCAGCGATTGGCCGGAGCCACCGTGCGGAGGTGCACTGTTGCGCGCTCCAGAGCGTGCGTATTGCTGGCATCATCGTGCTCTCGCCGTTTTGGTCCAAACCAGCGTGTCCAACAGTGTCTAGCATGTTGAGGAAAGAGTAAAGAAATGGCCTGAGGCCTTGGATGCCCTGGAGATGCTGTGAGAGAGTGGAGATGCTGGTGAAATGGTGAAAACCTGCTGTCCAGCAAGGTAAAATAGGGCTTTCACCCCTCAATCATGGAGCTGGGGTGCTGGGGAAGTTATTGGTGGTGGCTAGTAACTCAATGATCATGTGGTAAGAAGTTGAGGCCATGGAGAAAAGTAAAAGTGATCAAGTTGGAGGTTTTAGCAATTCTGCAGAAGGTGTTTGATCAGTGTTTGGTCAAGCAAATGACCTCCACTTGACATGGCACTTAACAGGGTTGAAAGACATGAGAAAATAGGGTGCTTCACCAAATTTGGGCTCATTTGAAGAAACTAGCCTATGTAACTTTGGTGAACCCTAGAAATCAACAGAAACAGCTTCATCTTGATTGAGTCAAGCTAATCATCTCCCCTTGATGCACCACTTGGTGTAGCATCATTATTTGGGGTATTGATCATGCCCACAAAGTTTGAAGCTCCAGATAAAAAGTTGGTAATGTAAAGTTGTTCAAATTTGCATTTGAACAGAAAGGGTTTTGAGGTGATCAGATCAAGTTGCTCTATTCCAAATCTTGTGCCATTTGGTCTAGATGCCTTATTAGGCCATTCTAGCATGTGCACCAAGTTTGAGAGCACTTGGACAAGTTTGGCAATGTAAAGTTGCTCAAACTTCAAATATGGACAGAATGGTTATGAAGGGGTTTGAGGATGTTTTCTTGCTTCCCAAGGCATGGGACCTGGCAAGATCAACAAATATGTCATATATGACATGATAGAATTTCCCTGGAATTTTTGGAGAAAAATATTTCCTTTGTAAATATTTCAAAAGCTTGAAATATCCAGAAAGGGTTTTAGAGGGTTTAGCCCATTATTTTGAACATGACCAAGTGTTGAAACTCTTATATATGAACAATATATGTCCTCTGAGTCTCTCTGAATTTTGGCAAATATTTTTGAAATAGTTAAATAATTTTCCCCTATTAAAGACCATTTCTGGCCTTAAGAAAAAGCTTTTTAAATAAAATAGAAAAATAACTTTTAAAATTATACCTTTGTGGTTTCTGGGAGTCCTATGACTACTAGGTCTCAAATAAACCTTTTGAAATAATTTTCTCACCCTAAATCAAGTACTTGCAGTGCAAATCTCAATTCAGGGGTTTTTGGAAAACTAAATTTATAAAATACCTTTTTGGCCAAATTAATTTTGTAAGAAAATACTATACTGTTATATAACACTTGGCATGATCATTGGGCAGAAGTTTTGAGTATGGAGATGAATTCTACAAGAGATCATAGTTGACTTTAATGAGCACAAGAAAAAGCACATGAAGAAAACTCAATTCCAAATGAAAGCCAAATGATGCTAAAAAAATTTGCTGGTCCAAATTTTTCATGCTCCAAAGTTACAAATAACATGCTACAATATGCAGGGTGTGACAGACCTACCCCCCTTACAAGAATCTCGTCCCCGAGATTCCTAAACTAGGGCTTAAAAGAGATCGGGAAACTCGGATCTAAGATAGTCTTCTCGTTCCCAGGTTGCTTCTGCTTCGGTGTGGTTGCTCCACTGGACCTTGAAGTACTTGATGGTACGGCTTCGCGTACGTCGTTCTGCTTCGTCCAGAATGCGAATGGGCTTCTCGCGGTAGGTCAAATCAGGCTGCAGATCAATGGCTTGGTGATCCACATCCTTGTAGAGATTGGGCCTGTCTGGAACTTGGAGACATTTCCGGAGTTGTGACACATGGAATACATTGTGCACATCGGATAGCTCAGGTGGTAGTTCCAACTGATAAGCCACTTCTCCTCGTCGGTCGGTGATCTTGAAAGGGCCAATGAACCTTGGCGCGAGCTTCCCCTTGACGTGGAAACGCTTGGTTCCCTTCAGAGGAGTTACCTGCAGGTACACATGATCTCCGACACGGAAACTCATGTCTCGGCGTCGAGTGTCAGCATAACTCTTCTGCCTAGACTTGGCTGCCTTTAATCGCTCTCTGACTAGTTGGACTTGTTCTTCTGCTGCGCGGAGAATATCCGGTCCAAAGACTAGTCCTTCTCCAGTCTCCGACCAATTGAGGGGTGTGCGGCATCTGCGTCCGTACAACACCTCAAATGGTGCCATCTGAAGGCTTGACTGGTAACTGTTGTTATAGGAGAACTCGGCAAAAGGGAGACAGTCTTCCCACTTGGCTCCATATGCCAGGGCACAGGCTCGGAGCATGTCTTCGAGAATCTGATTGACTCGCTCAGTCTGACCTCCGGTCTGTGGGTGGAAAGCTGTGCTGAAAGACAACTTGGTTCCCAAGGCTTCTTGGAATCTTCCCCAGAACCTTGAAGTGAACTGGGTGCCTCAATCTGACACAATCTCCTTGGGAACACCGTGAAGACTTATGATTCGGTTGATATAGAGAGTTGCCAGCTGGTTGCCTGAGTAGGTAGTCTTGACAGGAATGAAATGAGCCACCTTGGTCAAATGATCGACTATGACCCAGATAGAGTCATGTCCTTTATTTGACCTTGGTAATCCAGTGATGAAGTCCATTCCGACTTTATCCCACTTCCACTTAGGAACCTTGAGTGGTTGAAGCAATCCAGCAGGTCGCTGATATTCAGCCTTGACCCTTTGGCACACATCACACTTTGCAACATAGGTTGCAATCTCTCTCTTCATACCGTGCCACTAGAATCGTGCCTTCAAGTCTTGGTACATCTTGGTTCCGCCGGGGTGAATGGAATACGGAGTGTCGTGGGCTTCTTGCAGAATCAGCGTCTTCAGCTCGGTGTTGTTTGATACGCAGATGCGACCTTTGTACCAAACAATCCCGTGCTCGTCTTCGGAGAATCCTGGGGCCTTGCCCAGCTTCATCTTATTCTTGATGCCTTCGATGCTTGCGTGTCCATCTTGTGCCTTCTTGACGTCGTCCATCAGGGTCGGTCTGACTTCCAAATGATCCAGAAATCCAGGGGTGACCAATTCCAAACTGAATTGTTCGATCTCCTTAAACAAGGCTGGCTGCCTTTCTTGAATAACGACATTCAAAGAGCAAGCCTTCCTGCTTAAGGCATCGGCCACCACGTTAGCCTTCCCAGGGTGATACTGAACACTGAGGTCATAGTCTTTGATGAGTTCCAACCATCTCCGCTGCCTCATGTTCAATTCCTTTTGGGTGAAAATGTACTTCAGACTTTTGTGGTCTGTGTAGATCTCACACCATTTCCCTAGGAGGTAATGCCGCCATGTCTTCAACGCATGAACTACTGCCGCTAACTCAAGATCGTGAGTAGCGTAGTTCTCCTCATGGGGTCGTAGCAGCCTGGAGAGGTATGCTATGACGCGGCCTTCTTGCATCAGAACGCTTCCCAATCCGGTTCGAGAGGCATCACAATATATCACGAACTCCTTGTGAATATCAGGTGTTGCCAGAATTGGGGCGGTGGTCAATCTCTTCTTGAGCTCTTGGAAGCTCTCTTCGCATTTTGGCGTCCACTCGAACTTCTTGTCCTTTTTGAGGAGCTGAGTCATTGGTCGTGCAATGCTAGAGAATCCTTCCACGAACTTGCGGTAATAGCCAGCTAGTCCGAGGAAGCTTCTAACTTCCTTGACGGTCGTTGGAGATCGCCATTGGGTCACCGCTTCGATTTTTGCAGGATCAACAGATAATCGTTCCTCGGTCAAGACATGACCTAGGAATCCAACTTTATGCAGCCAGAACTCACACTTGCTGAATTTGGCATACAGTTGGTGCTCACGAAGCTTGTCTAGGACCATTCTCAGATGCTGCTCATGCTCTTCCTCCGACTTCGAGAACACAAGGATGTCATCAATGAAGACAACAACAAATTTGTCCAAATATTCCATGAAGACTTTATTCATGGGATACATGAAGTAAGCTGGGGCATTGGTCAACCCAAAAGACATGACCGTGCACTCGTACAGGCCATATCTGGTTACGAATGCCGTCTTCGGAATATCTTGGGGTCTGATCTTCAACTGGTAGTACCCAGATTTGAGGTCGATCTTGGAGAATACCTTGGCTCCGCTGAGCTGATCAAACAGATCTTCGATCTTGGGAAGTGGATACTTGTTCTTGATTGTAACTTCATTGAGGGAACGATAGTCAATGCATAAGCGGATGGTACCGTCCCTCTTTGCCACAAACAGAACAGGAGATCCCCAAGGGGAGGCACTTGGGCGGATAAATCCCTTCCTTAGCTGCTCTTCCAGTTGCTTCTTCAACTCGGCTAATTCTTCCGTCCCCATTCTATAAGGCTTCTTATAGATGGCTCCTGCTCCGGGCACGAGCTCGATGATGAACTCAATATCACGGTCAGGGGGCATTCCCAGTAGTTCATCCGGAAAGACATCAGGATACTCACATACCACCGGTACTTGATCTAGCCCAACTTCAGACAGACAGTTGACTTTAGCGGCTTGAGCGGAAGAGGAGTTGGAAGCAAACTTGACTTCGACTCCTTGGTCATTGGTCACAGTGACTGTCCGATTGGCACAGTCTAACAAGCCTTGGTGCTTGCTGAGCCAATTCATGCCTAGGATCACATCCAAGCCTTGCGATCTTAGGACGATAAGGTCTGCTAGGAAGTCTACACCGTTAATGGTAATACTGACTCCTTTACAGCCTATCTTGGCTCTCATCTCGGCTCCGGGGGTTTGTACCACCATAGGGTTATTCAGGGGTGTAGGGGTCATGCCACTTTTTAATGCAAATCTTTGAGTGACAAATGAATGCGTTGCTCCAAAATCAAACAAGACAGTTGCAGGTGCTGAGTTGACAAGGAACGTACCCAGCACGACGTCCGGGTCTTCCTGGGCTTCTTCAGCAGTGACGTGATTCACACGCCCCTTCCCATGGTTCGGTGGATTGCGAGGAGCTGGGTTCCTTGGTGGCATTCCACGGCCTTGTCCCTGGTTCTGCGCATTGGGGCGCGGGGCATCAGGCTTCTTATTGGGGCACACCCTTGAGATGTGTCCGGGCTGACCACATCCAAAGCAAGTGACTTGGTTTGGATTGATCTTGTTGCCACCACTGGTATTGGGGTTGAAAGTTGGCCTGGGGTTGGCGTACTGCTGAGGCTGAGGGTTGGCACGAGGTGTAGGAGCTCTTGGCTGCTGATAGGTTGGCTTGGCCGGGGCTGACTGCCACGGACGAGGCTTCTGGTTGCTGGAACTTCCCTTACTGACCAACTTGCGCTTGCGAGTGTCTTCCAAAGCACGCCACTTGTCTTCAAGCATGAGTGCCTTGTTCACCAGGTCAGGGAAATACGGGCAGTCGCACACGATAAGCGAGTATTGCAGAGTCTGATTAAGGTCTTCCATGAAGCGCTCCCTTTTGGCAGCATCAGTGCAGACATCTTCAGGGGCATACCTTGACAGAATACTGAACTTCTGCATGTACTCCTTGACAGTGCCACTTCCTTGCTTCAGGGCTCGGAACTCACGCTTTTTGATAGCCATGATTCCGGAAGGAATATGGGCCTTGCGGAATTCTGACTTGAAGCTAACCCAAGTGATGTCTTGTTCAGCATGCATGACCTTGAATCCATCCCACCAAGCTCTAGCAGTCCCCACGAGGCAGTGGGCTGCATAAACCACCTTCTCGCGATCTTCGGTGCATCCGACTAGTTCCAGAATTTCCTCAATGGAACGGACCCAGTCATCTGCATCCAAGGGTTCAGCAGTCTCGATGAAAGTTGGCGGTGCATGCTTCTTGAACTCTGCCAACGTGGAACGTCCATTGCCATTCCCCGCCGGCTGGCGGTTGTTGGTGACAGCTTGAGCAATCAGCTGGAGAGCTGCAGTGTTGGCTTGGCGTTCCTCTCGGAAAGCTTGGAGAAGCTGAGCCATGTCCATGCTTGGAGGAGGTGGTGGTGGAGCTTGGTCGTTGGTTTGGTCGTGGCCTGCCTCTGGCTAAGAGGATGCTCCGGCTTCGGGCTGCTGGGTAGAGGTACCAGTACGAGTTACAACAGGCATCCTGTTGGAGCGGTAAAAGGTCTCATGACTCGGAAGAGGGAAAGCAAGATAGATGGGTGCCTAGTAAGGGGGTGGGTGTGACACTAAATCAAATCATGCAAGGGCCGAGAGGCCAAAACACATTCATTAAAATCCAAATGGGTGATGTAGTCGTTTACACATTCCCGAAGGAAGAATACGACATACATCCAGGCACAACAAAAGCAAACACTAGATGGTTTCATATGAACCATACAAGGACTCGACTGCGCATAGGGGTTACACGACCTATCCTACCGTAGGGGTTACAACTGGCATATCCGAGTAGCGAATAATGCCTAAGCGGCGGAATGCTCGGTCGCGTATTCCGGCTCTTCTGGGTCTTCCTCCTTGTCTTCATCTGTCTGGGCTCCCTTGTCGCTTGAGGGAGTGGGGGAGTGGAGGAGTTGAATACGACGGTGCTTCGTCGGTGGTGCAGGGAAAAGCTTGTGATATTCCCTTGCTGTCATCCGGCGTCGCCGAGGTGGTTCTTCGCCCTTGGAAGACACATCCTCGGAGGGCCTTCCGCCTCGATATGCGATAGCGGATAGTCCAGATGGTGCTCCTTCCTTCTTGATCCTATTTGCCTTCTCTTGAGCTCGACGAAGAAGTGCCTTGGTCTTGTGAAGTTCTTCTCGAAGCTTCATTCATTCCGAGGCCAAGTCTTGTGCCAAGCTGTCGGCACACAGACTGAAGTAGGTCTGGAATTGTGGGGACCCCGACTCGTAAGTCGTGATCACCGAATGCACGTGTACAGTGATCCCAGAGATCAATGCTCACTGAACACACAAAAGCTGAATAACAAGAGTCTTACATCCTTACATACCGTGTTACACAAATAGGACCATAATGGCCAAGTCTTGAGTATATCATCGCAGCGGAAAAATCTTAAAAGACAACTGGGACCCATGCCATCTGCCTTAACCCTACAGGCATTCTGACTGGGAAGCGTCCTAGCTCGCATGCTCGTCACCGAGAAATCTTCATCATAACCTGTTCTCTCCTGCCTGGCCAATAAAATAACCAGTGGCAAGCCAATGAGTACATTGAATGTACTCGCAAGCAACCCAAGTGTGATAACAGAATATTTTATGCAAGGCTCTACTGCTAAATTGGTAGTTTTGCGGAAAGCTAGTTTTTCATGTGCAAGTATGATCAACATATAACGAGGATATGCATGTGTCTGTAACAAGTATCAGGAGGTCACAGACATCATCTTCAAGGAAGAGTTGTGATCAACTCATGCTCAAGCTCATTGTGACTTCCTCACAATCACATCAACATTATCTCTGAATCGTGTTGTTTCCCAGAAACTTATGGACATAGTCTAAGTAGCACCACCCAACTGTCCTTGACCGCGGACACGGCTATTCGAATAGTTTGACACTCTGCAGAGGTTGCACACTTTACCCACAAGATCCGGGGAACTTCCGTGTCATCCACGACCCGCGGTACCTCAAGTACCTGGGGTAAGCACCCGATCACTATCTTTCCCTAGGCGACACTAATATGGAGTCCACTCGATTGGTAACAGCCCCTGTGCCAAACATTCACATCTCAAGGTTTGTGGAGGCTCGCTCCGTTTTCATCACATATCACAAGCACGGGGTACCAACGGTGTGTCCGGTGCCCTGTAAAGACAGTCATGGCCGCCTATCCAAGCGCGACCCCGTCCCGAGAGTGACCTCATGTCACCCCCGTCACTAGTAATGCGGGCACCATGCTAGTATCGACCTAGGTAATCAATAATGCCCTTTTCCCATATAAGGGTAGAGTGGTTGCGCATGTTTGGTTGGGACGGTAGTCACACATAAATCTAATCCATCTCTGTAAACAACACCTTCGTCGAGCCTCGGCACACTACTTCTTCACCAAGTAGGGCCCTAGCTCCTCATCAACTCCCAGGGGCATTAGTGGCACCCACTGGGTCATTTGCAAGTATGTCAGACCACACTTGTTTCACTCAATGCATAACCCCGACCCACTTTGCATAGCCAACTACTATAGCATACTTCTATCTACTCCCACCCACATAACCCTCATAGGAAGGTAGGGTCATGTTTGATGCAAGTTTCAACAGTAAAGTAACAGGGGTAGCAACCAAAGTGGTTTCCACCTCAACATGATTCTGATGCATTGAATAATAAAGGTGCTATGAGACATGCATAAAAAGGTTTCTCGAACATGGTCAAAGGACTGCTTGCCTTATTCTTCCGAGTCTTCAAATCTTCTGGTCCATCTCCGAATACTCCGTTTATTACGTCAACTAACGATGGAAACAATCACAATAAGCAACACAATCAAAGCAACAATAAAAGTGCTCTAAAAACAGGAGTTGGACTTTTCTAGGATTCCTCTGGTCATATTAGAAATGACCAAGGTGGTTTCATAGGTATTGGATCAATGGGTAGTTTGGAACATTCCAATATGATGGAATCAAGGGTTTTATGGATTTGGAAAAAGTATACAGAAATAATTCCTTGAATGATGAGCAAAGGTACTCATCATCAAGTCATGATTTTAGAAGCATTTAGGAGTTGGTTTCAATGGATTTGGAATTGAAATGAATTTCCTAGGATTTTCCAAAGCTGATAAATAGGAAGAAATGGCTCAATAATTGGTGGGGCACAGAAACTATCATTAAAAATGTTCCAAAACTAAGTTTGGACATCACAAGCATCTAGGAACTTGAATCACTGCATTTGGATCCAACATGAGCCCTCTGTGATTTTCTAAAGTTAATCACAAAAAGTGGAAAATGGGCATTTGATAAATATTTGTATAGGAAAAGTTTTTGGAATAATGTGCATGTGGCACCATGTGATAGGGCATGATTTTAGAAGCTACCAGAAATTTGAATCATGCCATTTGGAGTTTATATGAATATTTGGGAAATATTTGAAGTTGACAGAATAAAGAAAAAGAAAAAGAGAAGGGGTTATACCCTATCTTGCGCTCTGGGCGAAAGATAGCCGCTGGGCCGGCCCAGCGGCTCGGCTGCGGCGAGAGGAGGCGACGCAGAAGGCGTATCCCGGGAAGACGCCACCCCGTGGGGCAAGCGAACCGGCCCGAAGCCGTTTCCACTTATCCCGACGGGTGGGCCGGCTCGGTCGGCACAGCCGCTGATGGGCGGGGCCCCCTGCCAGCTGGTGGGGAGGTCGTCCCCTACCTCTCGCCTGAGGCAGAGGGACGACGGGGAGGCCCGGCCTCGCTGGCCGCCGGCGTCACGCCGCCAGCTTGCGCCGGCCGGAGACGGGGGCGGTGCCGCGCGGCTCGGCCGCGCCCGGAGGAGGGGTCAGGGGCGAGGCATCTCCTCCCTTACGTGCGCGCGGCGGGGTCAGAGCAAGGCCTGGCCGCCACCTGTGCCGGTGATTCCAGCCACCTCCGGCGGTGTGCGGCGCACCGGGGTATCCAGGGAGGAGTGCCGCATCCATCCAGATGCTCAGGGGAGGTCGGGGAAGGCCCGAAGAGGCGAAGGGCCGAGTGGCCGTGGAAGGGGCCGCGGCGGTACTCCAGCCATGGAGGAGGTAGGAGGCCACGGGAGGGGGGTTAGGGATGTCTGGGAGGTGCACGGAGAAGAGGAGCATCCAGAAGAAGCAACGGGCGCTCGGGGGGAGACCCTTTTATAGCTACAGCCGCGGTGCACCGTGGGCGACGCCCATGGACGTGCCGGGCGAGCTCATGGAGAGAGGAGGGGGACCAGGGAGGATAGGGCCGACCATCCAGCGTGTTGAGGACGTCGAGGGGGCCTCGGGGGACACGCTCCCTCTGCCCAAGGTGGTCGGAGGCAGCTGATTGGGGGCGGCTACAGTGCGGGAGCGCACTGTAGCGCGCTCCAGAGCACGTCTTTGGCCGGCATGGTTGGGCCTGTGCTATCCTGGCCGTGTCCTGTTGTGTCCAACCGTGTCCAGGGGGTAGAGGGGGTAGTAAACAATGGCTCTGTAGTCTTGGATGCCCTGGGGAACCACTGGGATGAGGAGGGAGGTGAAGGAGGAGAAGAAAGTGGCTGTCCACAAGGGTAAAGATGGGGTTTTTACCCTCCAATAATTGAGATAAGGCAGAGGAGAGTTACTGGAGGGTAGAGGATGATCAGGGGGAGCTGTGGTAAGAATTTGGGGCCATGGAGAAAAGTAAAAGAGGTTCAACCACTTGTTTTGGTAAATGAACAGAAGGTGTTTGATCAGGGTTTGGACTAGCAAATGACCTCCAATTGACATGGGACTTAACAGGATCAAATGTCACATATAATTAGGCCCCTACACCAAATTTGAGCTCATTTGGGCAAAGTGGCCAATGTAACTTTGGTGAACCCTAGAAATGAACAGAAATGGTTTCACCATGTTTGAGTCAAGCAATTCATCTCCCCTTGATGCACCACTTGGTGTAGCATCATCATTTGGGGATATGAACATGCCCACAAAGTTTGAGGCTCCATATAAAAAGTTGACAATGTAAAGTTGTTCAAATTTGAATTTGAACAGAAGTGGTTTTGGGGTGATCTGATCAAGTTGCTCTATTCCAAATCTTGTGCCATTTGGTCTAGATTCCTTATTAGGTCATTCTAGCATGTGCACCAAGTTTGAGAGCATTTGGACAAGTTTGGCAATGTAGAGTTGCTCAAACTTCAAATATGGACAGAATGGTTTTGAAAGGGTTTGAAGATGTTTCCTTGATCTCCAATGCATGAGGCTTTGCAAGATCATCAAATATGTCATATGTGACATGATAGAATTTCCCTGGAATTTTTGGAGAATATTTCCTTTGTAAATATTTCAAAAGCTTGAAATATCCAGAAAGGGTTTTGGAAGGATTTGTCCAATATTTTGAACATGACCATGTGTTAAAACTCTTATATATGGACAATATATGTCCTATGAGTCTCCCTGAATTTTGGCAAATATTTTTGAAATGTTTAAATAATTTTTCCCTATTAAAGACCATTTCTGGCCTTAAGAAAAAGCTTTTAAATAAAATATAAAAATAACTTTTAAAATTATACTTTTGTGGTTTCTGGGAGTCCTATATCTAATAGGATTCAAATAAACTTTTTGAAAGATTTTTCACACCCTAAATAAGGTACTTGCAGTGCAAACCTCAATTCAGGGGTTTTTGGAAAACTAATTTCAGAAAATACCATTTGGCCAAAATATTTTTATAAGAAAATTCTATACTGGTCTATACACATGGCATGATCATTGGAAAAAGGTTTTGGGTCAAGGAGATGAAGTATAAGAGTTGGAGGATTTATTTGATTTTCAGAGCACTAGCAAACAGCAGACAAAAGCCAAATCAAGCAAGGTCAAAAACACTCAAAAGTTTTTGCAAATCCACATTTTTGACATGAAAATTAGCTTAAGCAATGTGATATGAAAATCAGGGTGTGACAGACCTACCCCCCTTACAAGAATCTCGTCCCCGAGATTCCCAGACTAGGCGTGGAAAGAAAAACGGAGTCTTGGATACGGGGTAGTCTTCACTTCTTCTTGTTGGTTCTGCTTCCGAGCGGTGCTCCTTGGAATCTTGAAGTGCTTGATGGTATGGCTTCTTGCTTGATGCCGTCCTTGATGGAGGTTGCTGAGGGGTCTCTTGCATAGGTTAGGTTGGGTTAGCTGCCAAAGGCTCGGTGATCGATGTCCTTGCGGGCATCGGGCTAGCTAGGAGGTAAGAAGTACTTCCAGAGTGGGGGCTCATGGAAGACTTTGTGCACGGAGAGTATCTCAGGTGGTAGATCCAGCTGGGAAGCCGTCTACCACATGACTTGTAGTGATCTCAAAGAGTCCAATGAACCTCAGTGCGAGCTTCTCCTTGACGTGGAAACGCTTGTTTCCCTTCAGAGGAGTTACCTGCAGGTACACATGGTCCCCGATATGGAAACTCATGCTCCGATGGTGAGTGTCAGCATAGCTCTTTTGTCTTGACTTGGCTGCCTTCAAACATTCTCCGACTAGTTGGACTTGCTCCTCCGCTGCGCGGAGAATATCCGGTCCAAAGACTAGTCCTTTTCCAGTCTCTGACCAGTTGAGGGGTGTGCGACATCAGCGTCCGTACAACACCTCAAATGGTGCCGTATGAAGGCTCGACTGGTAACTTGTTGTTATAGGAGAACTCGGCAAAAGGGGAGACAATCCTCCCACTTGGCTCCATATGCCAAGACACATGCTCGGAGTCATGACTTCGAGAATCTGATTGACTCGTTCAGTCTGACCTCCGGTCTGTGGGTGGAAAGCCGTGCTGAAAGATACTTGGTTCCCAAGGCTTCTCGGAACTTCCTCCAGAACCTCGGGGTGAACTGGGTTCCTCGACCTGACACAATCTCCTTGGGAAAAGTCGTGAAGACTAACGACTTGGTCGATGTAGAGAGCTGCCAGCCGGTTGCCATCATAAGTGGTCTTGACAGGAATGAAATGGTCCACCTTGGTCAAATGACCGACCATGACCCAGATAGAGCCATGTCCTCTTATCTGACCTTGGTAATCCAATGACGAAGTCCATTCCTTCTTTATCCCACTTCCACTCAGAAGCCTTGAGTGGTTGAAGCAATCCAGCGGGTCGCTGATATTCAGCTTGACCCTTTGGCACACATCACACTTTGCAACGTAGGTTGCAAATCTCTCTTTCCATCTCGTGCCACCAGAATCGTGCCTTCAAGTCTTGATACAATCTTGGTGTGAGCGTTCCTTCGACACGGAAAAGCTCGGCTTCTCCGGGAGGAGTGGTTTGCAGATACGCCCGGTCTTCGACGCGGAAGTTTCTTCTTGATGTCGATGGTCGGTGTAGATCTTCCTTCTTGACAGGGCGGTCTTCAGATGTCTTCTATCCAGTTGTCCGTCTCTTCTTGTCTTCGGGCAGACAAGTAGGCCATCAAATGATGATGTTACCCAACTTGTCCAATAGCTTCATGAGGTCTAAGGGGGGTACGCAAGGTAAGCTGGGGTATTGGTGGTGGTCTCGGAGGAGTATTGCAGAGGCCTTCCTGACTCTAAGTCAAGGCCCGTGGTCAGAATCTGACCAGGTGGTGGCTCGGTGGGGCTTAAGGGTTTCTAGGGTTCTAGTGAGTGAATGAACTTATATCATCTTATCCTTAAGCACAGTTTCTGAGATGCCAATAGCTATATCTAGTACTCCGAACGGAAAAGCAGCCTCTCGCATAGACCAACTTTAATCACCACTCATAGCCATGCATATCCTCATGATTCTCAAGAGACGGTCTATCAAAATTATACTTGTCTAAGATCCCCAAATCCATATGTACGTTTACCTCTAAAATCCAAAGGTAGACCATACATGCTGCTGAGCTCTAATTAATCTCCACAATCCAAGCACTCAACCTAGTCTTGCGAGGCTCAAGATAATGCATCTCTAATCTAAGGAAACACGTCATATGCCACTCCAAGATTTTGTTTCCTTCCTAGAGATCAACTCCGATAGCCCGGTAATTCCATCAATCACCACATAATCCGACAATCCTACAAATCCGATGTCTACGGTGATCCACAAGATCTCAAGTCCCAAATACTTGGAAGGACTATGCATCACGATAGTTAATCCACCAAATTCCCATCATCCGGGTCAAGTAAACTCCAAGATCACAACTATATAGATCCCTAAATCAACTCTGACAAATAATCCAATCTCCTAGGTTATCGTCCACCGAGGAGCATGATATCATAATCAGGATCATAGGTCTAAATCCAATCTCTCTCCGAATCACGCAGACATATCCAGCATCTATACCAACCAGAACCACCTACATGAATCCAAGTCTCATGCCCAACGGGCACTCCTACATACTTCCCCAAAGTCATGACCCAACCAACATGAAAACCTCACAATCCATCAAGGTCTCAGATAGTTCCTCGAAGTTACTGATATAAACCACCAAGTCATCTGTCCAATATTCTCGAACTGGTCTATCTATGGCATCGTCAGACCTTGTGCTATATCAGGATGAAAATGTGCTCACTCATCGTGTCCACTAGCTTCTTTACGAACCCAGTGTTGTGCAAGGTTACAAAGGCTTAACAGGTTCTCTCGCTTTACCATGGGTTAAGCACATGGTTAAGGATTCGTGCTGGAGTGTCTCGGAAAGTCTCAAAGGGTCTAGGAAAAGGGGTTACTGGTCTGGAGGGTTAAACATAACACTACGGGGTTGCAATAGATCATGGAGGTTGTAGCAGAAGTCTTCGGTGCCAGTTGGTTGCCGAGGTAGAATCCTTGGTGCATCTTGTCTTGCGGGTCTTCAATTGGGGAGAGAGAGATTAGAGGGAAGAAGCAGCGTAGAGGAGGGGAATGCCTAAGGGGGTTCTATAGTGCAGGTGCAACAAACAGGTGCAAAAAGGCAGAAACAAAGGAAGCAAGGCAAGGGAGGTGATATAGCCATGCACTTGTTGCCTGGGGCAAAAGTGCGACTTATATCAAAACACAAACGAATTAAAAACAAACAACACACAATCATGGTTCTATTCGAACCATCATATGGACTAGACTGCGCATAGGGGGTACACGACTCATCCTACCCTAGGGGTTCTCGGACTCAGTGTCGCGACTTGTGCCTCGTGCAGTCTTCTGAGCTTCCTCAGGTGTTGCTATGTCCCTTGTAGTTGCTTGATGAATGATCCGGGTTGAGCCTGGAGAATCTTCAACAACTTCTCGCCTGATGAGGTGATGGGGTGAAGGTGCCTCCTTGTAGCTGGTGTTGACTTGTCTCCTCTTGTTTCTTCAATCATGACGATCCCTTGTGCCTTCTGGGGCGTCGAGGGTACCAGGTAGGCAAACCATATGTAATGATAATAACAAGGCATAATAGAGGTTCAACATGTCGGTTTCGTTGATGAAAACATCGACTCCAAGCGCGGGGGATGAAGAGAACCGTTTTCCTGCTCACTATAGTGAGGCGGACCAAATGGCAAGGTTCTCATCCACCGGTGGTTGCCGATACAACAACGGTAGTGACATGATTACTCTATTAGCGGTTTATATCATGATTTTGCATAACCTATTCCCTGGTCATCGTAGGCTAGGGTTGCTCTATCTTGGGGGCTCTGGTCAAGGGTACCACCATCTTCTGGGTCTTCATGTCCTCATCCATCGAGGATGTAGTTTCTGTTGGTACCGTCTTGTTGTGGTGTCACCAATCTTGTGTGCAAAAGTGGTGGGTGAGTGTTTGGCAAGGTGCACTCCACGAGGATTACTGAAAATCCAGTGGTCAGGGGCATAGGGGTTTTAGCGACCAAGGTTTTGAAGGGGAAGAGATCAAGTATAGCCTAGTTTTCGAAAAACTGAGAAGGGAAGAGAAGTATGGATAGTTTTGAAAACTACTAATAGTTTTGGAAATAGTTTTACCCTAACTAACGACCATGCTAACTAAGGCTTCCTACAGTCAGGATGGCTCTGATACCAGCTCTGTGGGGACCCCGACTCGTAAGTCGTGATCACCGAATGCACGTGTACAGTGATCCCAGAGATCAATGCTCACTGAACACACAGAAGCTGAATAACAAGAGTCTTACATCCTTACATACCGTGTTACACAAATAGGACCATAATGGCCAAGTCTTGAGTATATCATCGCAGCGGAAAAATCTTAAAAGACAACTGGGACCCATGCCATCTGCCTTAACCCTACAGGCATTCTGACTGGGAAGCGTCCTAGCTCGCATGCTCGTCACCGAGAAATCTTCATCATAACCTGTTCTCTCCTGCCTGGCCAATAAAATAACCAGTGGCAAGCCAATGAGTACATTGAATGTACTCGCAAGCAACCCAAGTGTGATAACAGAATATTTTATGCAAGGCTCTACTGCTAAATTGGTAGTTTTGCGGAAAGCTAGTTTTTCATGTGCAAGTATGATCAACATATAACGAGGATATGCATGTGTCTGTAACAAGTATCAGGAGGTCACAGACATCATCTTCAAGGAAGAGTTGTGATCAACTCATGCTCAAGCTCATTGTGACTTCCTCACAATCACATCAACATTATCTCTGAATCGTGTTGTTTCCCAGAAACTTATGGACATAGTCTAAGTAGCACCACCCAACTGTCCTTGACCGCGGACACGGCTATTCGAATAGTTTGACACTCTGCAGAGGTTGCACACTTTACCCACAAGATCCGGGGAACTTCCATGTCATCCACGACCCGCGGTACCTCAAGTACCCGGGGTAAGCACCCGATCACTATCTTTCCCTAGGCGACACTAATATGGAGTCCACTCGATTGGTAACAGCCCCTGTGCCAAACATTCACATCTCAAGGTTTGTGGAGGCTCGCTCCGTTTTCATCACATATCACAAGCACGGGGTACCAACGGTGTGTCCGGTGCCCTGTAAAGACAGTCATGGCCGCCTATCCAAGCGCGACCCCGTCCCGAGAGTGACCTCATGTCACCCCCGTCACTAGTAATGCGGGCACCATGCTAGTATCGACCTAGGTAATCAATAATGCCCTTTTCCCATATAAGGGTAGAGTGGTTGCGCATGTTTGGTTGGGACGGTAGTCACACATAAATCTAATCCATCTCTGTAAACAACACCTTCGTCGAGCCTCGGCACACTACTTCTTCACCAAGTAGGGCCCTAGCTCCTCATCAACTCCCAGGGGCATTAGTGGCACCCACTGGGTCATTTGCAAGTATGTCAGACCACACTTGTTTCACTCAATGCATAACCCCGACCCACTTTGCGTAGCCAACTACTATAGCATACTTCTATCTACTCCCACCCACATAACCCTCATAGGAAGGTAGGGTCATGTTTGATGCAAGTTTCAACAGTAAAGTAACAGGGGTAGCAACCAAAGTGGTTTCCACCTCAACATGATTCTGATGCATTGAATAATAAAGGTGCTATGAGACATGCATAAAAAGGTTTCTCGAACATGGTCAAAGGACTGCTTGCCTTATTCTTCCGAGTCTTCAAATCTTCTGGTCCATCTCCGAATACTCCGTTTATTACGTCAACTAACGATGGAAACAATCACAATAAGCAACACAATCAAAGCAACAATAAAAGTGCTCTAAAAACAGGAGTTGGACTTTTCTAGGATTCCTCTGGTCATATTAGAAATGACCAAGGTGGTTTCATAGGTATTGGATCAATGGGTAGTTTGGAACATTCCAATATGATGGAATCAAGGGTTTTATGGATTTGGAAAAAGTATACAGAAATAATTCCTTGAATGATGAGCAAAGGTACTCATCATCAAGTCATGATTTTAGAAGCATTTAGGAGTTGGTTTCAATGGATTTGGAATTGAAATGAATTTCCTAGGATTTTCCAAAGCTGATAAATAGGAAGAAATGGCTCAATAATTGGTGGGGCACAGAAACTATCATTAAAATGTTCCAAAACTAAGTTTGGACATCACAAGCAACTAGGAACTTGAATCACTGCATTTGGATCCAACATGAGCCCTCTGTGATTTTCTAAAGTTAATCACAAAAAGTGGAAAATGGGCATTTGATAAATATTTGTATAGGAAAAGTTTTTGGAATAATGTGCATGTGGCACCATGTGATAGGGCATGATTTTAGAAGCTACCAGAAATTTGAATCATGCCATTTGGAGTTTATATGAATATTTGGGAAATATTTGAAGTTGACAGAATAAAGAAAAAGAAAAAGAGAAGGGGTTATACCCTATCTTGCGCTCTGGGCGAAAGATAGCCGCTGGGCCGGCCCAGCGGCTCGGCTGCGGCGAGAGGAGGCGACGCAGAAGGCGTATCCCGGGAAGACGCCACCCCGTGGGGCAAGCGAACCGGCCCGAAGCCGTTTCCACTTATCCCGACGGGTGGGCCGGCTCGGTCGGCACAGCCGCTTACGGGCGGGGCCCCCTGCCAGCTGGTGGGGAGGTCGTCCCCTACCTCTCGCCTGAGGCAGAGGGACGACGGGGAGGCCCGGCCTCGCTGGCCGCCGGCGTCACGCCGCCAGCTTGCGCCGGCCGGAGACGGGGGCGGTGCCGCGCGGCTCGGCCGCGCCCGGAGGAGGGGTCAGGGGCGAGGCAGCTCCTCCCTTACGCGCGCGCGGCGGGGTCGGAGCAAGGCCCGGCCGCCACCTGTGCCGGTGATTCCAGCCACCTCCGGCGGTGTGCGGCGCACCGGGGTATCCAGGGAGGAGTGCCGCATCCATCCAGATGCTCAGGGGAGGTCGGGGAAGGCCCGAAGAGGCGAAGGGCCGAGTGGCCGTGGAAGGGGCCGCGGCGGTACTCCGGCCATGGAGGAGGTAGGAGGCCACGGGAGGGGGGTTAGGGATGTCTGGGAGGTGCACGGAGAAGAGGAGCATCCAGAAGAAGCAACGGGCGCTCGGGGGGAGACCCTTTTATAGCTACAGCCGCGGTGCACCGTGGGCGACGCCCATGGACGTGCCGGGCGAGCTCATGGAGAGAGGAGGGGGACCGGGGAGGATAGGGCCGACCATCCAGCGTGTTGAGGACGTCGAGGGGGCCTCGGGGGACACGCTCCCTCTGCCCAAGGTGGTCGGAGGCAGCTGATTGGGGGCGGCTACAGTGCGGGAGCGCACTGTAGCGCGCTCCAGAGCACGTCTTTGGCCGGCATGGTTGGGCCTGTGCTATC
>LR738710.1:824751010-824843801 GCA_902687465.1 Secale cereale
AGAGGAGAGTTACTGGAGGGTAGAGGATGATCAGGGGGAGCTGTGGTAAGAATTTGGGGCCATGGAGAAAAGTAAAAGAGGTTCAACCACTTGTTTTGGTAAATGAACAGAAGGTGTTTGATCAGGGTTTGGACTAGCAAATGACCTCCAATTGACATGGGACTTAACAGGATCAAATGTCACATATAATTAGGCCCCTACACCAAATTTGAGCTCATTTGGGCAAAGTGGCCAATGTAACTTTGGTGAACCCTAGAAATGAACAGAAATGGTTTCACCATGTTTGAGTCAAGCAATTCATCTCCCCTTGATGCACCACTTGGTGTAGCATCATCATTTGGGGATATGAACATGCCCACAAAGTTTGAGGCTCCATATAAAAAGTTGACAATGTAAAGTTGTTCAAATTTGAATTTGAACAGAAGTGGTTTTGGGGTGATCTGATCAAGTTGCTCTATTCCAAATCTTGTGCCATTTGGTCTAGATGCCTTATTAGGTCATTCTAGCATGTGCACCAAGTTTGAGAGCATTTGGACAAGTTTGGCAATGTAGAGTTGCTCAAACTTCAAATATGGACAGAATGGTTTTGAAAGGGTTTGAAGATGTTTCCTTGATCTCCAATGCATTAGGCTTTGCAAGATCATCAAATATGTCATATGTGACATGATAGAATTTCCCTGGAATTTTTGGAGAATATTTCCTTTGTAAATATTTCAAAAGCTTGAAATATCCAGAAAGGGTTTTGGAAGGATTTGTCCAATATTTTGAACATGACCATGTGTTAAAACTCTTATATATGGACAATATATGTCCTATGAGTCTCCCTGAATTTTGGCAAATATTTTTGAAATGTTTAAATAATTTTTCCCTATTAAAGACCATTTCTGGCCTTAAGAAAAAGCTTTTAAATAAAATATAAAAATAACTTTTAAAATTATACTTTTGTGGTTTCTGGGAGTCCTATATCTAATAGGATTCAAATAAACTTTTTGAAAGATTTTTCACACCCTAAATAAGGTACTTGCAGTGCAAACCTCAATTCATGGGTTTTTGGAAAACTAATTTCAGAAAATACCATTTGGCCAAAATATTTTTATAAGAAAATTCTATACTGGTCTATACACATGGCATGATCATTGGAAAAAGGTTTTGGGTCAAGGAGATGAAGTATAAGAGTTGGAGGATTTATTTGATTTTCAGAGCACTAGCAAACAGCAGACAAAAGCCAAATCAAGCAAGGTCAAAAACACTCAAAAGTTTTTGCAAATCCACATTTTTGACATGAAAATTAGCTTAAGCAATGTGATATAAAAATCAGGGTGTGACAGGAATCGAAGCGAGAGTCCTTCCTTCAGTGGAGGGGCTAGTGCGCTGCTTTCTTCGTCACCTTCCTTCCGGTAAGGTAAGAAGCGGGTTGTCATCTTGGCTGCCATATCCGGGAGAAGCTCGCGGAGACGGGTTAGTGCCTTGAGTGCAGCAGCCTCGACAGCGAGTGGTAGTGTTGCCATCTGTTGTCCCTCGAAGAACCAACTTGTGGGAGGATCGTTTGCCTTCACGATCACTTCCACATGGTACTCCACCTCAGTATCGCTCACCCAATGCTCAAGGTAGGTGAGGATGGGTGCTCGGTGGAACTGACACTCCTGGAGGCTATCCTCGAGAAGTAAGGGAAACCCAGTGGTCAGGTGCTCTTCGGGTACAGCGGCCATCTACAAAGGTAGAATAGGAGGGGTTAATAAGCTGATGAAATCTCAGGTTTAGAAAAGAAGAGAGGTTCAGAAGGTTTTTGAAAAAGGGTCTCAACTAACTAACGCCCATGCTAACTAAGGCTTCCTACAGTCAGGATGGCTCTGATACCAGCTCTGTGGGGACCCCGACTTAGAAGTCGAGATCACCGAATGCACGTGTACAGTGATCCCAGAGATCAATGCTCACTGAACACACAGAAGCTAAATAACAAGAGTCTTACATCCATACAAATAGTCTTATACGAATTAAGGCCATTATGGCCAAGTCTTACATAGATAGAGCCTCATGGGCTGAATAGCAAATAACTCAAATAGCGGAAGTCTTCGATAAACGGGTAGAACCCATGCCATCTGCCTTACCCCTACATGCATTCTGACTGGGATAGCGTCCTAGTTCGCATGTTCGTCTCCAAAGAACTCTTCCTCATAATCCTGTTCTTCCATGCCTGGCCAATTAAATAACCAGTGGCAAGCCAATGAGTACTTTGAATGTACTCGCAAGCAACCCATGATGTGGTTCAAAGTAATAGTGCAATTGAATAATAATGATCAATCTAGCAAGGCTAGAACAATATTCTACTACCAAGTTTTATGCATCAATAACTTCGCGTAACCTCGAAGACAGGTTACCGATATCAACATGAATATGATTCAACTCATCGAGTCAAGTCACCACCTTGACTCACATACACACGCATGGTTTCACAAACATTGGACGTAGCCCAAGAGCGGTTACCCAACTGTCCATGACCGTGGACACGGCTATTCGAATAGTTTGACACTCTGCAGAGGTTGTACACTTTACCCACAAGATCCGGGAAACTTCCGTGTCATCCACGACCCGCGGTACCTCAAGTACCCGGGGTAAGCACCCGGTCATTATCTTTCCTTAGACGACACTAACATAGAGTCCACTCGTTGGTACACGGCCCTCGGGTACAAACAATAGATCACGGGACTTGTCCTAATTTCAATGTCACGCGTACCCGAAGGGACCAACGGTGTGTCCGGTGCCCTGTAAAAACAGTCATGGCCGTCTATCCAAGCACGACCCCGTCCCGGGAAAGACCTCAAGTCTCCCCGTCACTAGTAATGCGGGCACCATGCTAGTATCGACCTAAGTAATCAATAAAGCCCCGTCCCATAAGGGGTAGTGTGGTTGCACATGTATGGTTGGAATAACGGTCGCAACTTAAACCAATCCATTTGAAAAACACACACACTTGCCTTGGCACACCACTTCGTCATCAAGTGGTCACCCAACTCATCATCATCTCCCTCGTGCATGAATGGCACCCGACGGGGTTTTATGTAAAGACTTCAACCACGAAGGTTCATGTCACACATGCATCACTATTCATTACTACTACCCACATGCATGTCATCTAGCACATAGCAAGATCAAGATCATGGCATGCATCATATGGTGGAATCAACTAGGTCACTATCGTAACCCTAACATCATGCATCGGAAACATACGGGTTCCGAAGAACAAGTGTATCATGGTCAAAGGGCTGCTTGCCTGGATTGGCTTGGTCTTCAAAGTCTTCAAATCCTTCTCCTTCTTCTTCCACAGCAACTTCGTCAAATACGGGAACTATACGTCGCATAATAACCACGGGAAAATAAGAATACAAACAAAACAGAAAAATCAAAGTGCTCAGAAAAATGTCAACTCATTTTTGTAAAATACTAGAGGAATTTATAAGATGGGGAAAAATCTTAGTTGGAGTTTTGGAGTTACAGGATAGAATCTATTGATTTTTGAACAGGAGTATTACTGCTCAAATTTGAATTTAAATTTGAACAGAACAGAAAAGTTTCATGGATTTGAGTGAAAGTGGTACCATTAAATAAGTTGGAATATTAGAAGATTTTAGGAGTTGGGAATATTTAATTTGGACCATTATTCTTTTCTGTAGAAATGTTTAAAACATTAACAGAAAAGAAAAAGAAAAAGTGTCCTGTGCACTGGGCCAGGGAAGGCCACAGTGCACGGCCCAGACGGACCGGCCCAGCCGCACGGGAGCCTGCGCGCGCACGTCAGGTTTTTAAACCTGACGGGCAGGGCCCGTGGGTCAGTGGCAGAGAGGAGGGGGGAAGAGGTGTGGGGATGACAGGCGGGGCCCGCCTGTCATCTCCAACCTTGCGGCCACGGCGACGGCGAGCTCACCGGCGAGGTTCCCGGCCACGGTGACGGCAACGGAGGGCGGGGATGGAATCAGCGTCGTGTCGCGGATGCAGGGGTGGTGGTGCGGCACGGCGGGGAGGTCTGGTTCACCGGCGGCGAGGTGGGACGGCGGAAGCTCGTCGGAGGGTGGTGGATGTGGCTGTTTCCGACTGCAAACGGAGGGGGGAACAAGGGGGAAAGGATCATTGAGGCGAGGGGGTTCCGAATCAGGTGGAAGGAGAGGCAGGGGAGGCCCGTACCACGAGATCACCGGCGGCCCGACGCGGCGGCGCTCCGGTCGATCCCGAGTACTGGAGCTCTCTGGGGAAGAATGGATGGTGCTGGGAGGCTCAGTGGAGTGAGGAGAGGTCGCTGGTGCTGCTGGAGAGGCTCGGGAGGGGCTATTTATAGGAGCTCGACGGAGGCCCGTGGTCCAGTGCACCGGTGAGCTCCGGCTCGAGGCTACAGCGCACGGGAGGCCAAGGGGGTGAGTCCATGGAGTTCCTGGACGATCTCCACGTCTAGTAGAAGTGAGAGGAGGAGCGGGGGAGCGTCTGGAGTGTGCGCGCGTGCGAGGCAGAGGAGTGGCCGCCGCGGGCGGCCAGCGCGCGTGCGACGACGGCCACTGGAGGGCGCAGGAGGAGGGGGACAGCGCCGGGGAGGTCGCGGACGTCGAGGGGCCTCGACTGGCGCGAGGGGGAGGCCCGAGGCTGTCGGGGTCAGCGATTGGCCGGAGCCACCGTGCGGAGGTGCACTGTTGCGCGCTCCAGAGCGTGCGTATTGCTGGCATCATCGTGCTCTCGCCATTTTGGTCCAAACCAGCGTGTCCAACAGTGTCTAGCATGTTGAGGAAAGAGTAAAGAAATGGCCTGAGGCCTTGGATGCCCTGGAGATGCTGTGAGAGAGTGGAGATGCTGGTGAAATGGTGAAAACCTGCTATCCAGCAAGGTAAAACAGGGCTTTCACCCCTCAATCATGGAGCTGGGGTGCTGGGGAAGTTACTGGTGGTAGCTAGTAACTCAATGATCATGTGGTAAGAAGTTGAGGCCATGGAGAAAAGTAAAAGTGATCAAGTTGGAGGTTTTAGCAATTCCGCAGAAGGTGTTTGATCAGTGTTTGGTCAAGCAAATGAGCTCCACTTGACATGGCACTTAACAGGGTTGAAAGACATGAGAAAATAGGGTGCTTCACCAAATTTGGGCTCATTTGAAGAAACTAGCCAATGTAACTTTGGTGAACCCTAGAAATCAACAGAAACAGCTTCATCTTGATTGAGTCAAGCTAATCATCTCCCCTTGATGCACCACTTGGTGTAGCATCATTATTTGGGGTATTGATCATGCCCACAAAGTTTGAAGCTCCAGATAAAAAGTTGGTAATGTAAAGTTGTTCAAATTTGCATTTGAACAGAGAGGGTTTTGAGGTGATCAGATCAAGTTGCTCTATTCCAAATCTTGTGCCATTTGGTCTAGATGCCTTATTAGGCCATTCTAGCATGTGCACCAAGTTTGAGAGCACTTGGACAAGTTTGGTAATGTAAAGTTGCTCAAACTTCAAATATGGACAGAATGGTTATGAAGGGGTTTGAGGATGTTTTCTTGCTTCCCAAGGCATGGGACCTGGCAAGATCAACAAATATGTCATATATGACATGATAGAATTTCCCTGGAATTTTGGAGAATATTTCCTTTGTAAATATTTCAAAAGCTTGAAATATCCAGAAAGGGTTTTAGAGGATTTAGCCCATTATTTTGAACATGACCAAGTGTTGAAACTCTTATATATGGACAATATATGTCCTCTGAGTCTTTCTGAATTTTGGCAATTATTTTTGAAATAGTTAAATAATTTTCCCCTATTAAAGACCATTTCTGGCCTTAAGAAAAAGCTTTTTAAATAAAATAGAAAAATAACTTTTAAAATTATACCTTTGTGGTTTCTGGGAGTCCTATGACTACTAGGTCTCAAATAAACCTTTTGAAATAATTTTCTCACCCTAAATCAAGTACTTGCAGTGCAAATCTCAATTCAGGGGTTTTTGGAAAACTAAATTTATAAAATACCTTTTTGGCCAAATTAATTTTGTAAGAAAATACTATACTGTTATATAACACTTGGCATGATCATTGGGCAGAAGTTTTGAGTATGGAGATGAATTCTACAAGAGATCATAGTTGACTTTAATGAGCACAAGAAAAAGCACATGAAGAAAACTCAATTCCAAATGAAAGCCAAATGATGCTAAAAAATTTTGCTGGTCCAAATGTTTCATGCTCCAAAGTTACAAATAACATGCTACAAAATGCAGGGTGTGACACTTTCTTGCAACATAGTTAGCATTGGTTTGCGCACATAATTCTGTCAATTGCCCAACTGTAATTCGTTTACCTCACATAGCTGTTTTATCGTCTTTTGGGAGAGATTCATCACTAGTGAACATCATGGGACTCCGGTCCATATTACCATCATTGATCACATCCGCTATTTACTTTCCGCTTTTACTTACTATTTGCAGCATTACCTATCACTATTACCACTTGCGTTTGATCCTTTGTAAACGACAAGGCCGGAGGGATTGACAACTTCTCTGTACTCGTTGGGGCAAAGTTATTTGTATCTGTGTGCAGGTCCACGTTGATTGCCAATATCTGGCGCCGTTAGCGGTTGACACCTTCTTGTTGAAACTGGGAGTCTCAGGGAAATCGATCCTTGGTATCTTTGCCAAGGGAAAACTTCCGCTACACTGCATCTCAAACCTTCCACTTGGGGTAACCAACGAGGGGTGAGAAGCCATCAGCAACCCTCTCACTCGGGGGCTTAGATGCGGTCCTCCAAGCTACGCTAAAAGTATAAAGCAGCTCGGTCCTCAGAACTCTGCCACAAGTACAACGTAGCTTGGATCACCTAAGTTATAAACATTCCACTCCGAGTGAAGAGCGACCCTCTCACTCGGGGGCTTAGCTGCGACCCCGTGACTCGCCTAAGTTACAATCTTTTACTCCGAGTGAAGAGCAACCCTCTCACTCGGGGGCTTAGCTGCGGTCCTCCAAGCTACGCTACAAGTATAAAGCGGCTCGGTCCTCCGAACTCCGCCACAAGTACAACGCAGCTTGGAATCGCCTAAGTTATAAACATTCCACTCCGAGTGAAGAGCGATCCTCTCACTCGGGGGCTTAGCTGCGACCCCATGACTCACCTAAGTTACAATCTTTTACTCCGAGTGAAGAGCAACCCTCTCACTCGGGGGCTTAGCTGCAGTCCTCCAAGCTACGCTACAAGTATAAAGCGGCTCGGTCCTCCGAACTCTGCCACAAGTACAACGTAGCTTGGAATCGCCTAAGTTATAAACATTCCACTCCGAGTTAAGAGCGATCCTCTCACTCAGGGGCTTAGCTGCGACCCCGTGACTCGCCTAAGTTATAAACATTTACTCCGAGCGAAGAGCGACCCTCTCACTCGGGAACTTAGCTGAAGACGTCGACTCGAAGATTCGAACAATCAGAAGAAGAGCGACAAACCAAAGGATCAAAATCAAATAAAAGCCCCGCAAAGATCGGGCAAGAGTACTTGGGCCACAGACCCACCAGGGTTTAACGATTACAAATCCACGCGGCAAATGAGATTAATGTATCAAAGTCATGGCTCGGGAGGAGGTGGGCTTGCAGGCGCAACAAATTCGTCCAGATCGATCCCATCGGTGATGCGAGTGGCGGCTTCCAGGAAAGTCTCCATAAACGACTGGAATTGGAGCTCCTTCGTGTTTGCGACCTTCAGCGCAACAAGCTTCCTCTCCTTCACCTCCCTGCAGTGCACACGGACCAAAGACAGCGCCACGTCAGCTCCTCCCCGGGCTGCCGACTTCTTCCACTCCTGCACTCGGTCAGGGATCTCGTTGAGTTGAGTCATCAAGGACTCAAGGTCGTTCTCCTGCACGATCCCCCTCCAGAGCGCGGTGTCGATTCGGGCCATCACTGCCTTCAGTCGTCCCAGATAATCCGTGGCTGCAGTGAGGCGGGACTCCAGCCTCAGTATATTCATGGACACCTCGTCCTTCACGATGGAGTTGGTTGGGTCCAAGCCGGGCTCGACCCGTCCAGTCTCCTCCTTGAAGTTACGACAGAACTCTGCACCAAAAACAGCAAGTCGAGTCAACGGATAAGATACAGGTCGACCGATCCAATTTTAACCAAGCCGAAGGAGGCATACCGTTCGAGCACGAAGTACCATTTCTTGGTAATGTCGCCCAGATATGCCTCAAGATCAACCCTCTTCCGAAAGAGAGCCTCGTACTTGTCGTTCAGGACGGCCTTGGACTTCTTCAGCTGAGTCACCTCTTGGTTGGCCGCGTCGAGTGGGCCTCTCAGTCGGATGATCTCCACCTCGAGCGCACCCACGGAAGCCAGCTTCTTCGCCGCCAGTTCCGACTTCTCTTGAGCCGCCTGCTGCGCCGCCGCTAGGTCAAGATCCTTTTGCTCCAAGGCTGCCTTCAGTTGACCTACCAAAGCCGCCACTGGACAGATGAACATGAAGGAACACAAGGCACATCTATCGAAAAGTCAGTCGACAAAAGATAGGAGTAAGTTACCAGCCGCATCATCCTGCATCTTCTTCAGGTGGTCCCGAGCCAAGTGCAAGTCAAGATTAGGCTGGATTTGCTTCTTCTCAAGATCTGCAAACTTGGCCCCAAACTCGCAAGATTTCTGCATCAACACAACAAAGCAAGATTATAAGACTACAGTCGAGTCAAACTACTCAACCGCAGTCTCGGGGACTACACCCCGTGGCTGCACTAAGCGTGCCCCCACTGGTTTCACTCGGCCAAGGTCAGTCCGGCGCGAGCAAAAAAAAATTTCAACAACAAGAAAGAATGGTTCTATAGTAAGACCATGGCCGACCGCGAGCAGTCGACCATGGTCTCGGGGACTACACCCAGTGGGTGCACTGAGCGTGTCCCCACTGGTTTCACTCGGCCAAGGTCAGTCCGGCGCGAGCAAAAAGAAGAGAAGAAAAGAAGAACACCCAGTGGGTGTGGTATCTCACGAAACAAAACAAGCAGATTCTCTCGAAATTAAAGACTACTTCAATGAAGACAACGTACCTGGACGTTAGCCCGAAGAGCAGAGCTGGCATCATAAGCTGCCATGCTGGCCTCATACGCCACCTTCGTCCTCCCATCATCACCTCCGCCTGGCGAACGGCTTCTTGAGCCGCCCCCACAGGGTCCTCCGGGAGGCGGTAGGTAGAGAAGAGGACTGATGAAGCGGCGGGCGTCGGGTCGGCCGCAGGCACGGGCGCTGGATCTATGCACGAACCGGCGCTGAGTCGACGGCTGGAGTTGGCACTGGGTCGACGACTGGAGTGGGCGCTGGGTCGACGACTGGAGCGGGCGCTGGGTCGACGATCGGCGCAGGCGTCGGGGCGGGCGCTGGGTCGACGTTCGGCGCATGCGATGGGTCGACAGGACGCACGGTCGACACAGGGACGGCGAAAGAGACCGTGGCTCGGGCCGCGTCCTCCTGTCGCTGGGCCTCTGAGCCAGAAGGCGCCTTCCGGCCCTTCTTCCCTGCGCGCCGGCGGTCCCCGCCCAACTGCTCCTCGTCTTCGTCGTCATCCGGCAGCTCTATGACGAGGCGTGGCACTTCGGGTCAAGCGAAGAACTAAGTCAGTCGACCGTCGCCCGCAAAAGAAAAGAAGGATAAGACAAGTCTCATAGAGCCCACACCTGCGCGAGAAGTCACGGCATCCGCGGTCTCCTCGTCGTCTCGACCCCGGTCGATGTCCATCGAGGTCGTGGAAGCAGCGGCTCTGAAAGATTCAGTCAAGAGATGAGTCGACTGAAGTTGCAGTCGACCTCCAAGAAACAAGTCCAAGTGACACTTACGTGGAGGCGATGGGTACATCCACCTTAATCCTAGGCAGGGCCTTCCGTGGCTTGGTGGTGGCGACCTTCGGCTGCTTGGGCGTCTTCTCGGCGGGGTCGGGAGTGGCCGTTCGAGTGCGTTTGGGCGTCCGAGACCCAGAAGGACCCGCCTGGAGGCGTGTGGCCCCTGGGTCGTTCTTCTCCTTGGATCGACGCTCGACACAGGGAGGTGACTCGACCTCCTCCCCGCTGATATAATCCTCACTCTCCTCGGTCTCCTCCTCCGACGTCCACTCGGCGGCGTAACCCGTGCCCTCCTCGCCCTCCTGGTCCAAGTCCCCGTTGGGCAGCGAATACATCTCTGTATAGATCTGCAAAGAAAACAAGTTTGACCAAATATCAGTCGGATCCATCAAGACAAATCACAAGCCAGTCGACAGACACGTCACTCGGAAGCAGAAGACTAACCTTGTCTGGTAGGTGGTCAGCATCGAACGGGATGATCCTCCCAGACCCCCTGGGGTTGTCCTTGTTCCCGGTGATGCTCTTCAAGCACTGCACCACGTACTTCGGGTCGGCCGCCTCCGGGTGGACTCGCGACGAGTCGTCGGTGCCGGAATACAGCCACATCGGATGGTCCCGGGCTTGGAGCGGCTGGATCCTCCGCGCGAGATACACCTCAAACAGGTCCAACCCCGTGACCACCTCGCGGACTAACTGGACGACCCTCTCCATCAACATGTCTACTTCGGCCCTCTCAGCCTTACTCACTATCATCGAAGGAGGTGGGATGGCTCGACCTAGAGTGAATGGAGGAAGGCCAGTCGACTGACCCGGAGTCGGACTGTCCTTGTAATAAAACTAGGTCGACTGCCAGCCCCGAATCGGCTCCAGAAGGTTCATGGGGGAAAGGCGCTCCTATTCCTAAGCTGAATCCCGAGCCCGCCGCACGCCTGGAGGACGTGCGTCTTGCCGTCACTCGGGTTCACCCTCTTGACGGTTTGCGAGCGACAGGTGAAGATGTGTTTGAACAAACCCCAGTGCGGTCGGCAACCGAGGAAGTTCTCACGCATAGAAACGAAGGCAGAGAGGAAGGCGATAGAGTTGGGCGTAAAGTAATGCAACTGGGCACCAAAGAAGATCAAGAACGCGCGGAAGAAAGGATGCGGGGGCGTAGAGAAACCTCGGTCGACGTGGGTGGCGTGGAGTACACACTCGCCCTCCCGCGGTCGGGGCTCGAGCTCTCCCCCCGGCACCCGCCAGGAGTCGCGGGCGATCAACCCTTCCTCCTCCAGCTCCTCCAGATCCTCCACCACGACGGTGGACCGGATCCAATCCCCCTGGATCCATCCAGCGGGGAGTCCGGACCTCGACGACGAACCGCTCCGTCCAGCTCGCCTCCCCTTCCCCGACGCCGCCTTCTTGGAGCGCTCCATGGCCGCAGTCTTGTCCTTGCCCATGGCTCGCGCGATGGCGGTCGCTGCGGAGAGAGGCAGGAAGGAACGGGGGCGCAGCAGAGAAGCAAGAGCGCTGCAGAGAAGCTGAGGCGAACGGGAGAAGATTGGGCGCACAGTGCCCCCCGCTGCGGGCTCGGCGCGCCTTTATAATGGCTCGGTCGAGTGGCTGACCGGTGGCCCCGAGCAATCCTATCCGATCCCGTAACAGACGCTGACGCGATACGTGGCGAAAAAGGAGGCGCGGGAATCGAGGCGTTCGAAGCGCACCTCTCTGATTGATGCGGCACGTCCCGCCCCGCGCGCTCCCCCAAATTTCGAAAGCACCGCCGAATCCGGCGACCGAAGGGCAACCGATCACGTCGAAAACGACACGCGCTCATGGCGCCCGACGCCTGGCGCAAAGTCTAGTCGACGCAGGGAGTCCAATCGACGCAAGAAGTCCAGTCGACGCAAGAGGCAACTAATTCACTGATGGCTTCAGAATCGATCGAGGGGACCAAGACACAACTGAGGGAGCCTGCCCAAGTCATGAGCTCCGAAACAATATACCCCAAGGACGTCGAACCAAGACCAGAGCTTCTCTCAGCATCCCCTTGCTTAAGCCTCGATCCATTCGGGGGCTACTGACGAGGTTACAGACCTAGGGTAGGGTCACATGCCTGATCGAGGTACCCCACCCAAGGTCACTACCCTAGAAGATCAAAAGATAAGACCCATGGAGACAGTCGACTGAGACGGTCCAAGGAGACACTTCACTCGACTGACTCAGGTACGCAGGACGACTCAACTCCACTCGACCGGATCAGGCACTCGACCTCCGAGGGTCAAGCTCCTCTTGGAACAGCAACGGTCCTATATTTACTCACTGTAGTAAACACCTTAATTATCCTTTACTACACGCGTTATCAGTAACGTCTGCCTTAAAGTACCTTTAAACCTTTGGTAACGTGGAGCATGGCTGGGGTCCTGGCACACTATATAAGCCACCCCCCTCCTCCAGAACAAGGGTTCGCACCTCTGTAACACACACATACACATATCAGTCGACCAAGCCCCTGGGCACCGAGACGTAGGGCTATTACTTCCTCCGAGAAGGGCCTGAACTCGCTAAACACCTTGTGTACAACCTCGCCATAGCTAGAACCTTGCCTCTCCATTCGTACCCCCTACCCTTACTGTCAGACTTAGAACCACGACACTCGTAATGTACCTTGTTCCTCTTTTTCTAACGGAGTGTTTTCATCTTCATTCATCTCTGTTGTATTCTTCTTTCAATTTGTTCAACCCTCCAAGGTTCGTGGTTTCACCAGTTTGTCGAAGAAGCAACTTTGTTTTACCTCTTCTTTTTCGTTTTTATCCGGTGCCATCTCCAGGATCTCGGGTCGAGATCCTCTGTTAGTGTGGGAGAGTTGTGACGCCCGAAGACCGACGCTCTGGTCGCTGTGTGTTTCAGTTGTGCTTGCTCTATTTATTTTGCATTGCATCATAGCATCATGCCATCATGTCATAATTCTTTTGCTTTTCATCTAAATAAATTGTGTGGATCTTCGATCCATTTAAATTGAGGGAAGGATGACTTCTCTTTACAACATATCCTCCTAATATTTATGGAGCTATTAAAAAAATATTCCATTTGTTGGAAGTAACCATAACACACTTGCATATTTTCCCCATGCCTTTTCTTTCTCAATTCATTGCCTCAAACCATGCTAACTTTTCCTTTCCCTTTTATCGAGGCTCTTCCTAGATTCCCAACACTTTTTGGACACTCCTAAAGTCTAGACTCCATTCAAACTCCTTTAATGCAAGTTAAATAATTTTGGTTTGAACTTCCCCTGTTTTGTTGGAACCACTTTTGTTGGGTTGGTAATATTCCATAAAGCCTTACAAAAATGTTCCATCATTTATTTCTTGTTCATGGCCTCTTTTCTTAATAAATTTTGAACTCTCTCTATTTTCTTCTGCTAAAGAAAAAAAGGGAGAGAGAGATAGGCCATCTGGGCCTCCCAGCCGCAGCCAGCAAGGCCCAGCTTCCCCTCCCCCGCGGCCCAGGCCAGCCTCCAGGCCAGGCCCATCTCATCTCCCTCCTAACCCTAAGCCGCCCGATCCCCTGGCCAGTCCCTCGACTGATACCCTCGTCCTCCCACTCAGCGCCGCTCCCTCGATCTCCGTCCTCCTCGCGCCTCCCTCTCGTCCTCACCCCTCCTGCTCGGCCGACCCTGCACCGTCTCCGTCCTCCTCTTCCGCCGTCTCCTACGCCGCTGCCCACGTCGGCGAGCGCCAGCTGGACACGCCGTCCCCTGCGCCACCTTCCCGCGCCCGAGGAGCTCCTGAGCGAGCTGTTCGCCGCCGGTCCCTCTGCTTCTTCCCGCGTAGGCCGCAGCAGCGTCGCAGCGCTCTGCCTCGCCAGGGGAGTGGAGCCCCGTCGGCCCTCCTTCGTGCCCCCGCGCTTGACCTCCTCCAGCCGCGCCCCGCCGCAGTTGAAGGCCACCAGGTGCCCGCGCCGCCTTGGCCTCGTCAAGGTCACTGGAGGCCGCTACCGTGCATCTTCCGCCTCCCCCCGCGCCCGAGGCACTCGACCCTCGTCCAGCGCCGCCATCTTCCTCGACACCGAGCGCCACCGCCGGAAGCTGCTGCATCCGTTGCATGCTACCCCGCGCCCCAGGGCTTCGTCCGCATCGCCTCTTGCTGCTGTCCCCGTGGAGCCCAAGTTTGGGTTTTCTGTTGTTAGCTTCGGTTCTGCAAAGTTCCAAGTACCTCGACGCTCGACGCCCAAACGACTACCTTCGGTGAAGAAACGTGTACGACTACCCTCGAAGACCCGTGGATGCGCCAAGTACCCTTCGGACCGAGACGCCAAGTACCACTACGTGCATGTACCACTACCGTCGCCCCGAAGACGTTCGATTCGCCAAGTACCTCTACCGTCGACCCCGAACATCTTCGGAAACGTGAACGGCTACGAAACGTGTACCACGACCCGCGAGTACCACTACTTCCTCTACGACCTCGAACCGCCGCGAAACGAACGCTTCGAAGGTATACCACCGAGACGACCCCGTGGATGAGTGCATGTGAATGTGTGATGTATGAGGTGAAGTACTTGTGCGCATCGTGCCCGATTCGTCGCTTGTCATGCCCCTCGTTTGCCTCGTCGCCAACCCGTGGGAACCCGGTGACGGGATCACCCCACCTTTCATCTTATTCGACTCGATCACGCCACCTTTCTTTTGCACCGGTCTCTCGACGAGTTACCGGTACCGATATGTTGTGTGGCATCATTTTCGGATTCGTCGCTGTGGCCCCTTCCGTTCCACCACGGTGATAATACTTCATATCTCTTCATGTTAACGTTTAACTAAAAATTGCATAAAAGTTGATCATGTCATCCGCATCATGATAACAACCTTTGAATGTTAAATTGTTGTTGCTTTAATAATTGCTAAATTGGTCATGGAGATTTTCCAGAATTGTTGTTGTTATTTCCGGCCTCATTTAAAATTCCTAGATAGCTAGTTTACACTTGCTTCACCTCTTGCCATGTTAACATACATTTAATCTTGTCTTGTAAATAAACAAGAGTCAACTAAATAAATAAAATGTGGTGTTTCGTCAATATGCAACTCGTTGCATATTGAGCTCCACTTGACTTGTAGTATTGTTGTGCACCTTGCCATGCCATGCATATTTAAAACCAGACATGCATCATACTTGGATGTGCATCGTATGCCATGTTTATGCCTGTGTGTTTACCGTGTTGTTTGCTTCTTTCCGGTTGCTTCTCTCGTTAGCTTCGGTTCCGTTCCGGAGTTGTGAGGATTTGCCTTCTTCATGGACTTGTTCTTCTTCCTTGCGGAATCCCAGGCAAGATGACCATACCCTTGGATACCTTTACTACCATTGCCATGCTTAGTGTCTCGATGCTATCGTTATATGTCGCGTTACCCATCTTTATGCCAGCCTCTCCTTGTTGCCATGAAACCTCTAACCTTTGACACCTTCCTAGCAAACCATTGTTTGGATATGTTACCCACTTGCTCAGCCCCTCTTATAGCATTGTTAGTTGCAGGTGAAGATGAAGATCGTTCCAGGTGGGAACTTGTTGTTGGAATATCATAATATCTATTATTATTATTATTATTAACACACCTATATACTGGGCATGGGTGGAAGGCTTGGCCTTTTGCTCGGTGTTTTGTTCCACTCATGCCACCTTAGGCGCCGATAAACCGACATTATGTTCCTTGATTTTGCGTTCCTTACACGGTTGGGTATATGGGGACCCCTTGACACTTCGTCTTTGAATAAAACTCCTCCAGCAAGGCCCAACATTGGTTTTAATTTGCCTCATAATAACAACTTAATTAATTAATTAAATTTGCATAGGGGGTCGCGCCCTCGGGATTCTTTTCTACATAGCAGGGGGGCCAGTGCTGCTGGTGTTGGTCCCAAACGGGCAACCTGCGGGGCCACCTTGGGGAAACCCGAGGGCTGGTTTTACTCGTAGCTTGTCCCATCCGGACGTGGCTTGAGACGAGATACGCGCGGCTACTATTAGGGTGTCGGCACGCCGGGAGGTCTTGCTAGACTTGTTTTACCATTGTCGAAATGTCATGTGCACCGGGATACCGAGCCTGATCGGATTTCCCTAAGATAAGGGGTAATAATTATGATTACTTCAGCTGATCGTGAGAGCTTGTGATGGGCTAAGTTGGGACACCCCTGCAGGTTTATGATCTTTCGAAAGCCGTGCCCGCGGTTATGTGGCAGATTGGAATTTGTTAATGTCCGGTTGTAGAAAACTTGACAGAGGATCCGAAGTAAAACACACCACCGCGTGAGTAACCGTGACTGTCTCTTTTCACTTTGAGAAGAGAACACGGTGGGGTTATGTTTGACTCGTAGGTAGTTCAGGATCTGTAGCGATCACTACTAGTTTATGTAGATGCTCATCTTATTCTTGTACTCGTAAGTTAGCCACCATATTATGCTTAGCCGCTGCTGCAACCTCACCACTGCCCTCTTCCATACCCATAAAGCTTTGCTAGTCTTGATATCCATGGTTATGGGATTGCTGGGTCCTCGTGGCTCATAGATACTACAACACCAGATGCAGGTACTGCTGAAATCAGCACAGGAGTTGGTCCAAGAACTTTAGTGGGAGTCCGATAAAGAGAGGGCCGTATGTTTGTGACGTTTTCGACGATCAGTAGTGGTTCCTACTAGGGGCGATCGGACCTTGTGTTGTTTATTTATTTGGTATCTTTCTTTTGGATCTTCGCCCGTAGTCGGACTATGATGTTATTTGGATGATGATTGTTTATGTAATGCATTGTGTGACGTGGCGAGTGTAAGCCAACTATCTCTTTTGCAATTTCATCCCTCTTTTACATGAGTCGTGCAAAGATACCATACTTGAGATCATTCTAGTATGAGCTTATGCCTTTAAGTCGTGCCTCGACACGTAGGAGGTATAATCTCATACTAGGCATTACACCCCCCGGACAGATTATGCAAAGAAAGAACATTTTCCTGACGTTGATAATTTCAGGGCCCAACTACCTGGGGAAGAATATGAATGTGTACATGCAGCCTCTGAAGGACGAATTGCAAGAAGCCTGGGATAATGGGTTCAAGACATATGACGCCCTTAGCAAACGAAACTTCATAATGCATGTCTGGTACATGTACTCGACGCATGAATTGCCGGCGTATGCGCTATTCGTTGGCTGGTGTGTGCATGGAAGGTTCCCGTGGCCCACATGCAAGGGAGCTCTTGAGTTTCATTGGCTTCAAGCCGGTCACAAGTTTTCTTGCTTCGACATGCATAGACAGTTCCTGGATCCTCGCCATAAGTTCAGGAAAGACAAGAAGAACTTCATCAGAGGTAGAGTTGTCAAAAACTCTGCACCACCTGCGTTGACATGCAAAGAGACACTAGATTAGTTAAACGCTCTCGAGGCAGATCTAAAGCGTCCAGGGTATTTCAAGGGGTATAATTCGAAACACGACTGGACTTACAAGACATGCTTGTGGGATTTGCCTTACTTCAAAGACCTACTTTGCCCACACAACATCGACGTGATGCACACTGAGAAGAATATCGCCGAGGCACTTTCTGGTACATTGTTCGGCATATATGGGAAGTCGAAGGATAATACTAAGGCTAGAGCCGATCTGGAAGCGCTATGTGATATGCCGTTACAAAACATGAAAGAACCGAAAGGAAAGCAGAACTGGACGAAGCCAAAGGCATGGTTCAATCTTGGAAGGCCAGCTATGAGGGAAATTATCTTGTGGGTGCAATAGCAGTTGATGTTCCCCGATGGGTATACAACGAATCTAAAGAGGGGAGCAAGTCTTGACAAATTGAAGATATTTGGTCTCAAGAGTCATGATTGGCACATATGGATTGAGCGGGTAATCCGGGTGATGTTGCGTGGCTTCATCCCTGAGGATGAATGGCTAGTACTGGTAGAGCTGAGCTATTTCTTCCGTGTTCTCTGTGCGAAAGAATTATCACACCTGGCCTGCTAGAATAAATGGAAGAGTTGGCGCCGGAGTTGATCTGCAAGTTAGAGAAGATCTTTCCGCCGGGCTTCTTTAATCCAATGCAGCACTTGATTTTGCATCTCCCAACCGAGGCAAGATTGGGGGGCCCATGCAAAATCGTTGGTGCTACGCCAATGAGAGGATGCAGAAGACGCTACGAGCTAAATGTAAAAATAAACGTAGAATTGAAGCATCGATGGTTGAGGCATTCATTTAATGAGGAGGTGGCAAACTTCATGACAGCACACTACAAAGCCAAAAATCGTCATCTGCATAACCCGAAGCCTCGGTACAATGCTGACGAACCTAAAAAGGGTGGATCCAACCTCAGCCTATTCAAAGGGGATCTCGCACCAGCCGGTGCTTCTAATTCCTTAACGTCGGATTTCGAAGAATGGCAGATCATTTCGTTGTATATCTTCACCAACCTAACAGAAGTGCGTCCGTACATCAAGTAAGTTCTCGGTACATTGTTTCGCAACTTCTAATTCCTTTGAACTGCTCTTATTCTCGGATAAATTTGATACAATCGATACGTCGCCATATTCTCGTATGGAGCGGTGATCCAAAAGGATTCTGTCAAAGAGTATGAGCTTCTGGCAAGGCATGGACGTGGTTATCCCGGTTTCATCTCTTGGTTCAAACAAACGGTAATTTCCATTAGACAATTTCATTTCTTCGTCTAATTTCTGGCTTATGCAAACATCCCTTTCGTATTAAACTTGCAGGCTAATTCAGAGCTTATGGACGCCGAATTGAGACAAGTCGCTAATGGTTTTGACTATAAGGTCCGTTCATTTGACAAATACGACATCAATGGGTATCGCTTTCGTACCTATGGCAAAGAGCTATCTATGGCCGACCGAAAGTCTACAAATTGTTGTGTCTCTGCTATCGGCGAAGGAGATACCGAGTATTATGGAAGAGTTGGAGCAATTTATGAACTTCAATTCAATGGTGCAAACCCACCAAACATCGTAGTCTTCAAATGTTATTGGTTCCAGCCAAAGGAGACTAAAAGAACTCATGAACATATAGGGCTAGTGGAAATTAATCAAAGCACCCATTTGGATGTTCCCGATGTCTATATTATGGCTCAACAGGCAACCCAAGTTTTCTATCTACCGTGGGCCTGTCAAAGTGATCCTAATCTCAAAGGTTGGGATGTCGTTTATGAAGTGCCGCCACGTGTTAGACCACCTCCCCCCAATGAAGATATGAACCTCACATTAACCTAGACACATATGAAGGAGAATTCTTCCAAGAAACATGTCTTTCCAAAAAACGTTTCAAGAGCCGCTCTACTTCACCCCAAAACATTGAAGTAGACAGCGACAGTGAACCCGACTTCACCCCTCAGCTGGAACAAGAAGAGCCTGAATTAGAAGAGGTTACTGCTGCGGGTGGCCTGTCAATGCTTGACAGATTACGTAGATGTGGTCTTCCACATGATGATGCATTTATTAATGATGATGATGAGCACATCATTACTGATAGTGATGATGATGATGCATTTATTGATCCCAAAGCATTTACTGAACCAGATTATGACTAGGTATTGATTTTTTTATGTTGTACTTGATTTATATAGTTACTTGTATGATTGTATGATTTATATAGCTGCTTGTATAATTTTCTTACTTTGTATGATTGTTTGTTATACATAGTGTCATGGTCTTGATATCCGTCCCCGTCGGTCCTCGCCCGCTTTATGATTCAGATGTGGTAAATCCTCTTTTATAGCTATTTGTTGCATTTCGCATTTATGACAATTATGGCCGTCAAGTTGACATAGAGATATTTTAATCTAGGAGGTATGTGAACCGGAATTTGCAACCGACCCTCTTGTCGAGAAGTTAAATTTAGTTGAAAAAGAAAATGAGCATTTGAAAGAAAAATTAAAGGAGTTGAAGAAGAGAAGATGATATTGGAGTTGTATGTTGCGGATGTCGTCGATGATCGCAAGATGAAGATTAATGCAATGTGTTTGAAGATGGATGCAATGCGCTTGAAGATTAAGAAGATTAGAAAATATGCCATTGGTAATGAGGCTTGGTATCATTATGCCGTTGGATCAATTGTTATCTTTGTTGCGATCTTCATCACATTTGTTGTGATGAGGGTAAGTTTTCTCTAGTGTTTTGTTTAACAAATGCGTACTTAATTACCTTATTTACCTAGCTAGTCTTCTTCTAGATAGTTTTCTTATTCTAGTCTTCTTCTTCTTCTTCTAACTTTTTTCTTTCCCAATTTGCAGATTTGCTTCAGACGAGGAAGGCTTGCGTTGATGGAGTCTACTCTTCTCCTTGTCCTTCCTTTTTCTTTGGATTTTGTAGGATGAACAACGTTAAACTTGCTACCTATATGTGTATGTATGGATGAAACCATTGTATGCTTGTTGTTGGATATGTTGGCTAGCTATATATGGACTTTTGATTTGGTGGCAGGGATATGATTTGGTAAGCTTGTTGAAAGTATTGTCAAATGTGTGTGTGTGTCTATATATATATATGTGTGTGTGTGTGTGTGTGTGTGTGTGTGTGTGTGTGTGTGTGTGTGCGCGCGTGTCTATATATATATGTGTGTGTGTGTGTGTCTGAAATTGATTGAATTTAATAAAAACCAGAAAAACAGGGGCTATGCAGGCACTTTGCCGTCTGCCAGCAGACAGCAAAGCTGCCACGTGGCAGCTACATGTGCAACCTGCCACGTACCGGGCTGGCCTATATGGCGTGCTTTGCCGTCGGCTGGCAGACGGCAAAGACATTTGCATCTTTGCCGTCAGCGAGCTGATGGCAACGAATGCCACATGTCAACTACCAGGGGCCACCTGGGACAACTTCTTTGCCGTCCGCTGGCTGACGGCAACCTGCCGTCCAACCTCTTTGCCGTCCGCGGGCTGAGGGCAAAGGGGTTTGCATCTTTGCCGTCCGTCAGCAGACGGCAAAGTAGCCTTTACCGGAGCTCGTTCAGCCGGACGGTTTGCCGTCTACCAGCTGATGGCAAAGACGTTTGCCGTCCACAAGTCATGCCTTTGCCATTGATACGTCTCCAACGTATCTATAATTTTTTATTGTTCCATCCTATTATATTATCCTTCTAGGATGTTTTATGGGCTTTATTATACACTTTTATATTATTTTTGGGACTAACCTATTAACCCAGAGCCCAGTGCCAGTTTCTGTTTTTCTCCTGTTTTAGGGTTTCGCAGAAAAGGAATATCAAACGGAGCCCAATTGACCTGAAAATCAACGGAGATCATTTTTGGACTAGAAGAAGCCCACGGAGTGCCGGAGGGGGATGAGAGGACCCATGGGCTGCCCACGACGGTGGGGGGCGCCCCCCATACTGGGCGCGCCCCCTGCCTCGTGGACAGCCCGTAGCACCCCTTTGCTTGGCCCCGACTCCAACACCTCCTATATATATAGAAACGTCCGGAAAATAACCTAGATCGGGAGTTCCGCTGCCGAAAGCCTCTTTGCCACCGAAAACCAATCTAGACCCCGTTCCGGTACCCTGTCGGAGGGGGGTACCCTCACCGTTGGCCATCTTCATCATCCTGGCGCTCTCCATGACGAGGAGGGAGTAGTCCACCCTCGGGGCTGAGGGTATGTACCAATAGCTATGTGTTTGATCTCTCTCTCTCTCTCTCTCTCTCTCTCTCTCTCGTGTTCTTGAGATGGTACGATCTTGATGTATTGCGAGCTTTGCTATTCTAGTTGGATCTTATAATGCTTCTCCCCCTCTACTCTCTTGTAATGGATTGAGTTTTCCCTTTGAAGTTATCTTATCGGATTGAGTCTTTAAGGATTTGAGAACACTTGATGTATGTCTTGCGTGGCATACCTGTGGTGACAATGGGGTATTCTATTGATTCACTTGATGTATGTTTTGGTGATCAACTTGCGGGTTCCGTGACCTTGGGAATCTATGCATAGGGGTTGGCACATATTTTCGTCTTGACTTTCCGGTAGAAACTTTGGGGAACTCTTTGAAGTTCTATGTGTTGGTTGAATAGATGTTTCTGAGATTTTGTGATGCATATCGTATAATCATACCCACAGATACTTGAGGTGACATTGGAGTATCTAGGTGACATTAGGGTTTTGATTGATTTGTGTCTTAAGGTGTTATTCTAGTACGAACTACACTCTTGAATAGATCGATCAGAAAGAATAGCTTTGAGGTGGTTTCGTACCCTACCATAATCTCTTCGTTTGTTCTCCTCTATTAGTGACTTTGAAAGATCGTGGATGTCGCCTAGAGGGGGTGGGGGTGAATAGGCGCTTTAAAATAATTACGGTTTAGGCTTGAACAAATGCGGAATAAGCCTAGCGGTTAATTTGTCAAGCACAAAACCTACAACAACTAGGCTCACCTATGTGCACCAACAACTTATGCTAAGCAAGATAAACAACTAGGTGATAGCAAGATATATGACAAGAAACAATATAGCTATCACAAAGTAAAGTGCATAAGTAAAGGGCTCGGGTAAGAGATAACGGAGGCACGCGGAGACGACGATGTATCCCGAAGTTCACACCCTTGCGGATGCTAATCTCCGTTTGGAGCGGTGTGGAGGCACAATGCTCCCCAAGAAGCCACTAGGGCCACCGTAATCTCCTCACGTCCTCGCACAATGCAAGATGCCGTGATTCCACTAAGGGACCCTTGAGGGCGGTCACCGAACCCGTACAAATGGAAACCCTTGGGGGCGGTCAACGAACCCGTACACTTTGGCAACCCTTGGGGGTGGTCACCGAAACCCGTAAAATTGCTCGGGGCGATCTCCACAACCTAATTGGAGACTCCGATGCTTGCCCGGAGCTTTACACCACAATGATTGAGCTCCGAACACCACAAGGTTGGGGCTATCTCCCCAACGACGCCACGAAGCTTCACCATAATGGAATATGGCTCCGAGGTGAACTCAACCGTCTAGGGCTCCCAAGCACCCAACAGGAACAAGCTCAAGGGTACCAAGCACCCAAGAGTAATAAGCTTCTCAACTTGTAACTTCCACGGATCACCATGGAGAACTCAAACCGATGCACCAAATGCAAATGCAAGGGCACACAGAGTGCCCAAGTCCTTCTCTCCCAAATCCCACCAAAGCAACGAATGCTAGGGAGGAAATGAGAGGAAGAACAAGAAGGAGAATGTCAAGAACTCCGAGATCTAGATCCAAGGGGTTCCCCTCACCTAGAGGAGAAAGTGATTGGTGTAAATGTGGATCTAGATCTCCTCTCTCTTTTCCACCAAAAGCTAGCAAGAATACATGGAGGGATTGAGAGATAGCAAGCTCAAAGAAGGTCAACAATGGGGGAAGAACACGAGCTCAAAGGATTAGGTTCATTGGGGAAGAAGACCCCATTTTATAGGTGGGGAAAAATCTAACAGTTATGCTCACAGCCCGCACCGAGTGGTACTACCACTCCAAGGAGCGGTACTACCGCTAGGGCGGTAGTAGCCCTTTCAAACACAACAATGAGGAGGAAAAACCGCCAAAAGAACCGTCGGAGCGGTAGTACCGCTTGACCTCATGGTACTACCGCTAGGGGTAGCGGTACTACTGCTAAGGGTAGCGGTACTACTGCTTGCGAGCGGTACTAAAAAATTACATCCGTGCCTACCACCGCTGGACTTGTGTCGAGTTTTTGGTCCGGAGCGGAAGTAAGCCACGGAAGTAAAAAATTAATTCCGCTCCAAGCGGTAGTACCGCTCCCATTTGCGGTAGTACCGTTGCAGCCCTTCTGGGGACACCAAAACTGACATAACTTTTGCAAACGGACTCCGAATTCAACGAAACCAAGTTTGTTGGAAAGCTAACGACATGGCCTAACACAATCTTGATAGAAATAACAATAAGAAGCAAATGAGAAAAGGCCCATCAGAAAATGGTGAGAAGCCTTCCTCGAAAGAGACCAGTAAAACCTCCAACACCGAAAACGCAATAGAAGAAGCATGTGAACTCCGTTTTCGATGAACTCAAGCTTGTCATGAAAATGACCATAAGCTCCAAATATCACAAGGAGAAGAACCAAACAAGAACCAATAAAGATGATGCAAGCATGCAATGGTTTGAGCTCTCTACGAACGATATGATCAAGCTACTCATTGAGAGCCCCCCTTGATAGTACGGCAATCGATCCTATAACCCGTTCTCCCAACTACCACCATGAGACCGGTAAAATAGAAAATCTATCAAGGGCAAACCTTTGCCTTGCACAAAGTCCACTTCAGCTATATGTGGACAATCTTGACTTCCTCAAGTTGGACCACCTTTCTTGATTGCGTTGGCTCGGTGAAGACTAGTAGATTGCTCCCCCATACTCCACTATGGGTGAGCCACTTTCGGCATATCTTCACAAGTCCATTGTCACCACAATGGACGGCAAGCTTCAAGCACTTGATCTCCTCGTGATGCATCACTTGAACTTGCACACCGCAACCTAACCCCACAAAGAACTCTCACAAAGACCATGTGTTAGTACACAAAGCGTAATTGACAATGCTTACCATACCATGGGATCACTTGAACTCTGTCGGTACATATTCTATGATTTGTGTGTTAATAAACTCGATTCACTCTTTAACTTAGTCTTGATCAACCTTGAATCTTTCGAACTCTCTTCATTTGGATGATGTCTTGAAGGTAAACATGAATGATAACACACTCTTCTTCTTCATGACATGCTTGCAATAAGCTCAACACTCACAAGACCAATCTTTGGATAATTCCTTAATAGCACCTTGGTCATCACAAACTCTTCTTAAAACCAACACATGGACTCCAAGAAAAGCCTATGGACAAACCCTTCAAATATAACTCAAGGCAACCATTAGTCCATAGAGATTGTCATCAATTACCAAAACCAAACATGGGGGGCACCGCATGTTCTTTCAATCTCCCCCATTTTGGTAATTGATGATAATCACTTTCAAGAGAGTTTATATAAGGAATTATTGTCGGTGTACTAAAGTAGGGGTACCTTAGTATCCCGAACTTGTGCACGGGCAGTTGCAGCGTCCCGTGGCAGGGCTTGCCGTGTGACCGCCAAGGTCCACTATGGTTCCTTTGGAGCCATTCAAGAACAAAGTATTCAAGATTAAAGAGACAAGGCCCCGGCAAGAGGAGCTTGCCGGGAAGGCCACTCGAGGCATGAGATCACTCAAGATCACTTCTTTTACGCAAGGCCCTGGCAAGAGGAGCTTGCCGGGGAGGCCGAGCAAGGCATTCCAAGAGAACTTGCCGCGACGCGCCACGCGTCCCGGCAAGGCCTGGCGAGCGACAAGCTCTCAGGCGCGACAAGATGGCGACTGCGGCAAGGCACTTGCCGCGGCAAACTCCCACCAAGTACCCGCGCTCTAGCTCATCCGTCCACGCGTCGCCCTGGGACCCTTCCAGGCGCACGTGGCGGAAGGCTGTGCAGCCTGGGGTACACGGTGGCAAGCTGCGATGACGAGGCCACCGTCGTGGCGAACGGTGGTGCCCTGACGGTCGCCTTTTGCACTGTTTGGGGCGACGGCGACGGGCATTTAATGCCCTTGTCCCCTGCCGTCAGAGTTAGGTATAGAGCACTATGCAAACATTGTTCCAACTACCACCATTTTTACATTTTTACCCCCATTCGCGTTGCCACCTGTCGGTGACCCCTTAGACCTATAAAAGGAGGCCCATGCGCAACGTAGAGGGGGTTCCGATAATCGATCACTCTCACGCTCGGTACTGCTAGCGATCAGCACTGTAGCTCTTCTTGCTCCCGAGCCTAGAACGCAATACAAACCAAGGCAGGAGTAGGGTTTTAAGCGTCCGCGCGGCCCGAACCTGGGTAAACTGCTCGCGTGCTCGCCTCGATCCGCTCTTTGTGCATCCTCCGCCCCCTTGCCGTACCGAAAAGGGGCTTCGGTCCCATAGGTGTTCGTGGGCGATCAGTTTCCCCGACATCTTTGGCGCGCCAGGTAGGGGGCGCGTCGAGGTTGTGTGAACCCGATCCGGCGTTCACGCAGGCGAAATCTCTACCAACTTCGTCAACTTTATCAACTTCATCGAGTCAATCAGCATGCCGCCGAAGAAGATGGCTTCGGAGGCAGCGGGCCCGTCCGCGGCGATCCCACCACCGCCGGAGCCAACGGCTGGCGGGGTAGACGCCGGCGGAAGGACGGACATCGGCGAGGAAACTCACGGCGCCGCCAAGTCCAAGGACAAGACAGACGACCGAGCGCACTCCAAGGCCTCGGCGTCCGTACATGCACCGCGCCCGTCTTAGGAGGCACGGGACCGGTAGCGGCATGGTACTCAAGGTACCATATGCTTGCTGGGACAAGGTCAAGCTGGCGGGTCCCGGGACGCTCAAGGCCAACATGCGCACCAGCATGCCGGCACGAGCAAGGCACGGTCGCCGGGACGGGACAATGCTCCTTCTAACGTAGTTAGAAGTCCGAGCGTGTCCCGCTCCTCGCACCGCTCGCCGCCGCTACCCTCCACTCCAGCAGAAGCTCTAGCTCGAGCTCAGCTACTCCTCGACTTCCCTCCAGCGGCAGACAAGGCCGACGACTGGAGGGCCACCATCCAGAGCCTCATCACCTTCGCCAACGGCGACACTCCGCAGCAGCCGACGACGTCGCGGCCGCGGCAAGTTAGCCAGGCGCGGGCTGATGGCGACCAGACCGCCGTGGGTGCAACCACCGTGCACTCCCCGCCCCGAAGGTCGAAATCGCCGACTCGCCGGATCAACATCGACGACGACTCCACCGCGTCGTCCGATCCGAGAGCTCGCCGCGATCACCGCCAAGTCCTTGACGACAGACAACAAGAGGACGCTCGAACCCGCATCGAGCGTCGAAGAGAAGCGCGGCGACAATCCGACCAGCGCGCTGGGCCCGCTGTTGACGTGCACACGCCCGGGGGACCAGGCGACTTGCCTACGCGGCGGGTTGCCCTGCGTTCACTCGCGAGCTGCGGCAAGTCCAGTGGCCCAGCATGAAGACCTTCAAGCCCGACGTACCCGAGAAGTACGACAACAAAACACATCCGTCGGAGTTCCTCAGCATCTACACCATTGCGGTGCAGGCTGCCGGGGGACGAGACGAGAAGATACTCGCCAATTACTTCCCGCTCGTGCTCAAGCCAAACGTCAGATCTTGGCTCATGCACTTGCCGGAGAACTCCATCTCTTCTTGGGCCGACCTGTGCCATCAGTTTGTCGGCGCCTTCACAGGTGGCCACAAGCCCCATGGCCAGGAGAGTGACCTGCATATACTCGCCCAGAAGGAAGGAGAGTCCCTGCGAAAGTATATCCAAAGGTTCAGCCGCGTGCAGCACAACATCCCGGACGTCCACCCTGCCGCGGTTATTAGTGCGTTCCATCAGAACGTGCGTAACCGTCGGATGAGGGAGGAGATGGCGATGTGCAAAATAAGGGACGTCAGCGAGCTGTACGCCCTGGCTGACAAGTACGCACGCGCTGAGGAGGGGAGGAGACTCCCCGAGGAGGATACAGGAGCAGCGGGATCAGATAGCGAGGATGCCGCCCCGGCAAAGAAGAACCGGCGGCGGAACAATAGAAAGAAGAAGAACAAAGAAGTACTGGTCGTTGAGCAGTCCGGCAAGGAGGCTAGCGCCAAGAAAGCCTAGACTGGCAGATCTGACAAGGAGGCTGCCGCGTGCACCAACTGCCAGACTGTGACGGCCGCCGACAAGCAGGACGGCTCCGACAAGCAGTACTGCAAGATCCGCCGCACCAAGGGCCATGACCTCCAGAATTGCAAAAGAGTCGAGTACCTCGTCGAGCAGCAGAAAGCAGAGTACGAGCGACGCGACAAGGAGAAGGCCCAGGGAGGCAGTGGAGAGTCCGGAAAGAAGCGGCCGTTCAACGGCCGGGGAGGACGCCGCGGCAAGGCCAAGCAGCGGCAAGGAGACAGACCTCCCTGCGGCCGCGACAAGGACGAAGACGAAGACGACGATGAAGACATGGACGATGGAGATAACAGCGAGCAGGAGTTCCAGAAGGCCACAGAAGTTCTGTGCGTTGACGGAGGTGCTTCTCTGCATACTTCCCACCGCCAACTCAAGCAGTGGGTGCGGGAAGTTAATGCGGCGGAACCACCCGTCGAGTCGCGCAAACTTCTGAAGTGGTCCAGCACGCCCATCATCTTTGACATTGAGGATCATCCCGACCGCACAACTGCGGTCGGGTGCCTGCCGATGTTGGTTTCACCAACTATCCGCAACCTCAAGGTCACCAAGATGCTGGTTGACAGCGGGGCTGGCCTGAACCTGATCTCCTCAGCTGTGGTCCGGAAACTCCAGATCCCCGACAGCGAGCTCGAAGAAACTGGCACGTTCCAAGGGATCAACCCGGGAAGGAGCAAGCCGAAGGGGAAGATCACACTACTAGTGACATTTGGCGGAGAGCTGAACTTCAGGACTGAGAGGATCACCTTTGACGTTGCTGATATCCCATTGCCTTACAATGGGATACTTGGCCGTCCAGCGCTCGCCAAGTTCATGGCAGCCTCTCACTATGCTTACAACATGCTCAAGATGCCAGGCCCGATAAGCGTCATCTCTGTCCCCGGCGACAAGAAGGACGCCCTTATCTATGCCGACAAGATTTACCGGGATGCAGCAGCCGCAACAGATAGCAAAACACTTGCCGCTGAAGCTCCCGGGGGGAAGAACAAGACCAAGTCCGGCAAGAGCTCTGGGGCCCACTCCGGCAAACGCACCTCCTCGAAGTGCTGCGCTGCCGTCGAGGACGCACCATCGAGCTCCACCGGCAAGTGCAAGAAGGCGATGGCTGCTCCACGAGAGACAAAGAAGGTGTCCGCCAAGGAGGACGGCACTGGTGGTACTTTCACCATCAGGGCCACGCTCGATCCCAAATAGGAAAGCGCGCTCGTTGCTTTCCTGCGGGCGAACGTCGACGTGTTTGCCTGGCAACCGTCTGACATCCCCGGTGTTCCCAGGAAAGTGATTGAGCACAAGCTTGCCATTTGTCCTCATGCGCGGCCCGTCAAGCAGAAGGTTAGAAAACAAGCGGTGGAGCGCCAAGAATTGATCGCAGAAGAAATCAAGAACCTGGAAGCGGCAGGCCTTGTCAGAGGTGTACTCCATCCCACGTGGTTGGCCAACCCTGTTGTCGTGCGCAAAGCGAACGGGAAGTGGAGGCTTTGTATTGACTTCACCGATGTGAATAAAGCTTGTCCCAAAGATCCATTCCCCTTGCCGCGCATTGACCAGATCGTTGACTCCACGGCTGGATGTGAGTTGCTTTCGTTTCTTGATGCATACTCCGGATATCACCAAATTTTCATGGCTGAAGAAGATGAGGAGAAGATGGCATTCATTACTCCATGTGGCACTTATTGCTTCATACGCATGCCCTTTGGATTGAAGAATGCCGGTTCGACTTTTGCAAGGGTAGTCCATACAGCTTTTGAGCCACAGATTCACAGAAATGTGGAAGCATACATGGATGACATAGTGGTTAAGAGCAAGGACAAGGCTACCCTAGTGCAGGACCTAGAGGAAACCTTTGCAAATCTGCGCAAGATCCAACTCAAGCTTAACCCAGAGAAGTGCGTGTTCGGGGTCCCCTCCGGCAAGCTTCTCGGGTTCTTTGTGTCCCAGAGGGGGATTGAAGCCAATCCCGACAAGATCAAAGCCATCGAGCAGATCGAAGCCCCAAGGCGCGTCAAGGATGTACGAAGACTTGCCGACTGCAGAATGCGCCCTGCCGTTTTTCAAAATCTTGAAAAAGGCAGGTCCAATGAAATGGACTCCAGAAGCGGAGGCAGCGCTGCAAGACTTGAAGAGGTACCCGTCCTCCACTCCAATACTTGTCGCACCTAGGCCACAAGAGAAGTTGCTGCTGTACCTAGCAGCAACCAATCAAGTGGTTAGTGCTGCGTTAGTAGCGGAAAGGGAGGCAGATGATGAGCCAACAGCCCCGGCAAGCACATCCTGCGACAAGCAGGGGGCTTCCCCGACAAGCTCTGGCCCCGACAAGGATGAAACTGCGCAGATGCAAGAGGAAGTGCGGAAGAAGATGGTGCAGCGCCCAGTCTACTTTGTCAGCTCCCTTCTGCAGGGGGCTAGATCAAGGTACTCTGGTGTGCAGAAGCTTCTTTTCGGCCTTCTCATGGCCTCGAGAAAGCTGCGCCACTACTTCCAAGCACATGAGATAACAGTGGTCACTCACTTTCCGCTGAAGAGGATACTCCAAAATCCAGAAGCAACAGGCAAGATTGTCGAGTGGGCATTAGAACTGTCTAGCTTTGGCCTTAAGTTTGAAAGTACTTCAACTATCCAGAGCAGAGCATTGGCAGAGTTCATAGCAGAATGGACGCCAACGCCAGACGAAGAGATTCCAGAGATGAGCATTCCCGTCAAGGAAGCGAGCAAAGAATGGATAATGTACTTTGATGGTGCCTTCTCGCTGCAAGGCGCCGGTGCCGGCGTGCTGCTTGTCGCGCCCACCGGAGAGCACCTCAAGTACGTGGTCCAGATGCACTTTCCCAAGGAGCAAGCGACAAACAATACTGCAGAGTATGAAGGTTTGCTTGCCGGCCTCAGGATCTCGGCAGAGCTTGGGATCAAGAAGCTGATTGTGCGGGGTGACTCGCAGTTGGTCGTCCGCCAAGTGAACAAGAGCTACCAGAGTCCGTTGATGGAAGCTTACATCGACGAAGTGAGAAAGCTTGAAGAGCACTTTTAAGGCTTACAGATGGAGCACGTTCCAAGAGCTCAGAACGACATCGCAGACGGCCTGTCAAAGTGTGCTGCACTAAAGCTACCTATGGAACCAGGGATCTTTGTGCTCAAGCTAACTCAACCATCCGTAACACCATCGACTGGACAGAGTAAGAAGAGGAAGTTGGTTTCTGGTGACTACTTACCGGCAGAGCTTCCCGAAGCAGCCGCCAATAAGGTCCCCAAAATCAATGACAAGGTTGCTGAGGAGCAGTTTGCTCCTGCAAACCCTAGGGTTTGTACAGTTGAAGCAGGCGTTCCCGACAAGTTTTGCTCCGGCAAGCTTGCCGGGGAACGTCAAGCTCCGGCAGAGCCGCAAGTTCTTGCCGTAGAAGCTGACATTCCCGCGGCAGCACAGATGCCTCTAGTCCTTGTTGTTGAGCCACAGGCCCCAGCCTGGGCGCAGCAGATTGTCCGTTTCCTTCAAACAGGAGAACTTCCCGAAGAGCCAGAAGAAGCTGAAAGAGTAGCCCGGCAGTCAAGTATGTACCAGTTTGTCGGCAACGAACTGTACAGAAGAAGACTCAACGGTGTGAAATTGAAGTGTATTCCCCGGGAAGATGGACAAAGGCTGTTGGCAGAGATACACGGAGGCGTATGTGGCCACCACATTGGCGCCAGGGCACTTGCCAGCAAGGTGTTCCGGCAAGGTTTCTTTTGGCCAGATGCCCTCCAGGATGCAACTGCGCAAGTAACCAAGTGTGAAGCATGCCAGTTCCATTCCAAGCAGATACATCAACCAGCTCAAGCTCTCCAGACGATCCCTTTATCCTGGCCATTTTCGGTCTGGGGGCTCGACATCCTCGGCCCCTTTCCCCGCGCAGCTGGGGGCTTTGAGTACTTGTACGTCGCCATCGACAAGTTCACAAAGTGGCCGGAAGTGGAACCAGTGAGAAAGGTGACCGCACAGTCAGCAGTCAAGTTCTTCAGGTCGATTGTTTGCCGTTTCGGGATCCCTAACAGGATCATCACCGACAACGGTACGCAATTCACAAGTCGCACCTTCATGCAATATGTCCAAGACCTTGGCGCCAAGGTCTGCTTTGCTTCTGTTGCTCACCCGAGGAGCAACAGTCAAGCAGAGAGGGCAAACGCTGAAGTGCAGCGCGGGCTTAAGACAAGAACTTTTGACAGGCTGCACAAGTGCGGAAGAAACTGGATCGAGGAGTTGCCAGCGGCTCTTTGGTCGATCAGGACGACGCCAAATCGAGCCACTAGACAGACACCTTTTGCTCTTGTCTATGGAGCAGAAGCAGTTCTCCCCACGGAACTCGTATACGGGTCGCCTCGAGTGCTCGCTTACGATGAGCTCGAGCAAGAGCAGCTGCGCCAAGATGACGCACTGCTCCTTGAGGAAGACCGTCTTCAGGCTGCTGTACGAGCTGCTCGATACCAGCAAGCTTTGCGTCGCTACCATAGCCGCAAGGTTAAAGCCAGAAGTCTCGAGGAAGGCGACCTTGTTCTTCGGCGCATTCAGTCTGCCAATAATTCCAACAAGTTGACGCCGAAGTGGGAAGGCCCTTATCGGGTGAAACAAGTCACAAGGCCCGGCGCTGTCCGCCTTGAGACCGAAGAAGGCTTACCGGTGAGCAACTCCTGGAACATTGAGCATCTTCGCAAGTTTTACCCATAAGGCGCGGTTGCCGTGATCCGCTCCGGCAACCACCTTTTGTACAAGTCTTGCCGCAGTCACATGTAATCCTTTGTACAAAGCCGGGCGCAGACCCCGTGCATTAGTAAAGCCTATGTGCATCGCACAACTTGTCATTTCATGCCCTTTTTACTTTCTCGCATGTACTATCTGACACTTTGTGCAGCACATATCCCCGATAAGCAATAACAAGCCACAAGGCTCCATATCTCTGTTTTCTCTCCTTTCTTTCTTTCTCAAGCAGAAGAAGTTTCCCTCGCGCACAAGTTTGCCGGGGGGGAAGGAGATAGTGGTATGGACCAAGTGCCGTTCAAGAGAGCCTTGCCTTGCCGGGAAGCAAACGACACAAAAGCTAAGTTGCCAAAGTTTGAGCAATCAAATTTTTAAATTTTTGAGTTATCTTCCTTGAACGACTACACTTTGTATGGAAAACCTGTGCGCGGAGGAACCAACTCGTGGCTAGCCGCACCCTTACTTTGTTTCGAGCACGCTCAACGGCTTAAGTGTGTTGCGACAAGTGTTGCGCCCTTACTTCGTTTTCGAGTTCGCTCAACAATTTGAGTGTGCTGCGACTAGTTGCGACAAGGTTTCTTGTCGGCAACGGCACCGCCAGCAGGCTGCTGAAGTTCCGCACTCAGCGCTCGCGGCAAAGGTGCCTTCACCGGCAAGTTCCCTGAAAGCGTAGGGTGAAAACATACAAAGCAAAGGAATCAAGTAGAGGAAATAACATTGCATTCAGTGCCTAAGATAAAGTTATATTACAAAGTGGCTTGTCGCAGTTCTAATAGACTATTGTTCATAACATGGTTGGCAGCGACAAAGAGAGAAGAAAGTAAACACGGCTAATCCGCGCGGTCGCCCTCGACCCTCTTGATGCCGCCCACCTTGTTCACGATGGGCGCAACGAGAGCCTTAATGAAAGTGCAACTAATCCCCGGGTGGTTTTGGCAATTAATAACAACATATATATCATTGAACTAATAGTTACTTGAGAATCATTTCAGAGAAGTTCAGTGATATGGGTATGGCAATGACTGAAGAAGTGGACCCCTCAAAATGCTAAGGCAAGCATTGGCAAAAGCTCAAGACTCCATTTTTGGTTTAGTGATCCAAGATCACATTGAGTCCATAGGAAAAGCCAATACTATTAAAAGGGGATGAGGTTGTGTTGATGATCTGGTTGCTCAAGTGCTTAGTGATATATCTCCTTTAACTATCAGCAACTTTCACTACAATACACACTCATAAGTAATCTCGGACCAACCAATTTTCCAAACTCAGTCCCACCGAGATGAACCACCTCAGCCATAAGCCAAACCCTAGAAAAATCGGTCAATCCGAGTTTGAGTTCGGTCTCACCGAAATACGGGCTGCCAAGCTTCTGTAACCGTTTGTCCTCAAATTGGAATAACCGAGTTGATGATTTCGGTCTCACCGAAACTGGCAAGTTCCTGTCTTTGCTCAAATCGGACAAACCGAGATGGTATTTTTGGTCCCACCGAAAACCCCAACGTTCACTATATTTGAACTTTCGGTCTGACTGAGTTTCCACTTCGGTCTCACCGAGATTGCTCAATTATGTGTGTAACGGTTGGATTTTGTGTGGAGGCTATATATAACCCTCCACCCCCTCTTCATTCGTGGAGAGAGCCATCAGAAAGAACTACCACTCCTACCTTACACTTTCTGAGAAGAGAACCACCTACCCTTGTGTTGAGATCAAGTTGCTCCATTCCTACCATATGAAACTTGATTTCTAACCTTCCCAAGTTGCTTTCCACTCAATCCTTTCTTCCACCACAGCCATATCAGTGAGGAGAGTTGAGTGTTGGGGAGATTATCATTTGAAGCACAAGAGCAAGGAGTTCATCATCATCTACAACATCTATTACCTTTTGGAGGGTGGTGCCTCCTAGATTGGTTAGGTGTCGCTTGGGAGCCTCCGTCATCGAGATGTGGAGTTGAACCAAGAAGTTTGTAAGGGCAAGGAGATCGCCTACTTCGTGAAGATCTACCCCGAGTAAGGCTAGCCCTCCGTGGGCGTAGGCCATGATGGAATAGACAAGGTTGCTTCTTCGTGGACCCTTCGTGGGTGGAGCCCTCCGTGGACTCGCGCAGCCGTTACCCTCCGTGGGTTGAAGTCTCCATCAACGTGGATGTACGATAGCACCACCTATCGGAACCACGGGAAAAATCACCGCGTCTTCAAATTGCGTTTGCTCTTCTCCACCTCCCTTTACTACATGTGCAATTTACTTTCCGCTGCTTATACTCTAGAATTGCATGTGTAGGGTGATGCTTGAATTGATCATAACTGAGAATCTGCCAAAAACTGTTCATGATCAAAAGGCAGAATTTTTATATTTACAAGTAGTCTAATCACCCCCCCTCTAGACATACTTTCGATCCTACACTTAAGCGCCTCCTGGTCAGCGTCCGGCGGCAAGGACCTCAGGACATTGGTGAGGTTGAGACCGGGGTTGCGGTGCACTATCTTCATCAACACTTTCTCGAGGGCCCCCGCGTAGAGCCTGCGCGACTCGTCCGCCAGCTGCTTTGGGATCCTTTCCCGGAGCTGCTGGAGGGCCGGCGCCACCCCCCTGAAGAACAAACTCAACTTCGCGCTGTGAGGGAGATTCTCGTCGGTGGAGTACCCGAGGTGCTCCGCCCCCAGCTCCGCCAGCTCCTTGTCGACGTCAGCAGCGGCGGCAACAAGACCCTCGGTCCAGTGCTCCACCGTCAGCCTGAAGTTGTTTTGGGAGATGGCGGCGCTGTCCAACAGCGCCTTCTCGGCCCTGAGCTCCTCCTTCAGGTTCGCCTCCCGCTCCCTGGCGCCGTCAAGCGTTGTGGTGAGGGTGGACAGCTTCAACTCCAAATCGGCGACAGAATCCTTAGCAACGGCGAGCTCCTTGCCCTTGTCGGAGAGGCGGACCTGCAGCTCGGAATGGCTGTGGGCGTCCTTCTCCCTCTCGAGCACAAGTGCGGCAACCTTCTCAATGTGGATGTACGATAGCACCACCTATCGGAACCACGGGAAAAATCACCGTGTCTCCAAATTGCGTTTGCTCTTCTCCACCTCCCTTTACTACATGTGCAATTTACTTTCCGCTGCTTATACTCTAGAATTGCATGTGTAGGGTGATGCTTGAATTGATCATAACTGAGAATCTGCCAAAAACTGTTCATGATCAAAAGGCAGAATTTTTATATTTACAAGTAGTCTAATCACCCCCCTCTAGACATACTTTCGATCCTACAAGTGGTATCAGAGCTTTGGTCTCCATTGTTTTGGTTTCCATTGCATTGGACTCCATAAGCTTGGTTTCACAACCTAGGAGAGTATGGCGTCTAGTGAGGGTAATTATCGTAGAGGTCCTTATTTTGATGGTACAAATTTTGCTAGTTGGAAGCATAAAATGAAAATGCATATTCTTGGTCATAACCCAGTCGCATGGGGCATTATTTGTGTTGGCATGCAAGGTGAAGTCTTCGAGGAAGGAAAAGTTCCGGATCGCGAAGCTACACCGGAAGAGTTGCGGATGTTGCAAAACAATGCTCAAGCTTGTGACATTCTCTTCAATGCTTTGTGTCCCGAGGAGTTCAACAAAATCAGCCGTCTTGAAGTTGAAATGCATGAAGGTACCGAGTCTGTAAAGGAATCAAAGCTAGATATTCTTCAAGGTCAACTTGACAAGTTCAAGATGAAGGATGGTGAAGGAGTCGCTGAAATGTACTCTAGGCTTGCTCTCATCACAAATGAGATTGCCGGCTTAGGAAGCGAAGAAATGACCGACCAATTCATTATTAAGAAGATTCTCAGAGCTTTGGATGGAAAGTATGACACCGTGTGCACTTTGATCCAAATGATGCCAAACTACAAGACTCTCAAGCCAAGAGAAGTCATTGGAAGAATTGTTGCTCATGAGATGACACTTAAGGATAAGGAAGAGCTTCACAACAAGTCAAGTGGTGCTTACAAAGCTACAAGTGATGCTCCCACAACCTCAAGTGACAAGTTAATTTCCAATGAAGAGATAAGCCTAATGGTTAAGAACTTCAACAAATTCTACAAGAATAGAGGCAAAGAGAGAAGCTCAAAGTCTAGATCATATGATGAAAAGAGATCTTCTAGTCGTGATCGAAACTGCTACAATTGTGGAAGACCCGGACACTACTCAAATGAGTGTACGGCTCCCCACAAGAGAAGAGAAGAATCTCCAAGAAGAAGATCAAGAGATGAGTCACCTCGGAAAGAGAGAAGGAGTAGAGATGATCGTTATGAACGAAGACCCTCTCGGAGAAGCAAGGATTCGGAGAGGAAAGACAAGTCATCAAGGAGCTACACAAGAAGAAGACATCAAGCTCATGTAGGTGAATGGGTCTCCGGCTCCGACTCCGACAATCAATCCGATGGAAGTTATCACTCCGACTCCGACTACAGTCAAGATGAAGGTGTTGCCGGTCTTGCTCTTGTATCCTCCAACTCCAACTCCTACGACTTATTTGATTCACCAAATGAGGGAATTGGAAGATGCTTCATGGCTAAAGGCCCCAAGGTATCACACCCTGAATTCATTGACTTCAATAGTGATGAGGATGACTTGCTTGGTGAAGATGAGCTCTTGCATGATAAATCTAGTGAGCTTAGTAACGATGAAAATGCTAGTAGTCTTTATAGTCGAGAAGAGTCGAATGACAATGCTATGAAGGAGATTGAGCGTCTAACTAAAGAACTAAACACTCTTAAGTTAGCTCATGAAACAACTCAAGAAGATCATAGAGAGCTCTTAAGATCTCATGAGAAGCTACGCTTCGAGAAGCTCACTCTAGAGCAAGAACATGAGTTTCTAAAAGCGATCAATGACGATCTTCGAAAGAAGAGTTCTTCATATCTTGCCGAACGACTTCTCTTGTCTAATTTCTTGCCACCTATTAAGACTAAGCATGACAAGCATAAGAAAAATTCTTCCTCTAGTAGTAACAATAACCATGTTAAATCTAATGTTGTTACTTCTAGTAGTTCTCTTGATTCCACTAACAATGTTTCAAGCCAAGTTACACTTGAGCAAGAGAATAGCTTATTGAAGGAAATCATAGAGAAAGGTGTCTACAAGAGTCTTGCCGGAAGCAAGAACTTTGAGGAAATTTTTCGCAAACAAGGAAGGCACCGGAAGAATCAAGGAATTGGTTTTGAGCGAAAGTTCAACGCCGAAGGTGTTGAGTGGGAAGAAGGTCAATACCCTACTCCACAGTTTGTTTCTCAAAAGGAGAAGTATGATCCTACTTCTTCCAATGTGGAACAAGCTCAAGATGACCTTCCACCACAAGACCACAAGCTAAAAGCCAAGGACAAGCTTCAAGAGGAGATTGATGCATTCATTGAAGCACCTCAAGCCATGGTCAAGTGGGTTCCCAAGGAAACATCAAGTTCTACTTCGTCAAGCTCAACTACGACCCCAAGGATTCCCATCAAGATGATGTGGATCCCGAAGAAGAAGAACTAGAAGGTTCTTGAGGGTGACTCCGCCAACATACTTCACTCACATTCATTTTGGCAACTTGTGCAATCAACTTCCACATCATGCACTAGTTCATGGAGTCACAAACCCTCTTGTTGGTAAGTCAAGGGACAAGGTAATCATTGCTTTCATGGACATCATCTATTGTGAACTTCAATCTATGTCTATGGATATCTTTGTTTGTTCCTTGTGGGACTAACCCATGTAGGTATTGAAAGTGCCCTAATCCAAAGGATAGCTCCCAACTCTTGATGATCTACATCAACATTGAGCATCCACATCTTCAACATCTACATGAAGTCTTCTACGACAACCCAAGGTTAGTTTGACCCTTTAAAAGGGGTTCTCACATCTAGGGGGAGCTTTGCTCTAAAAAAAATTGAGCTAAAGCATCTTCAAATGATGTGAACACATCAATGCTTTATGTAAAAGTGGTAACCCCACTTGTGCTTAAACGATGAGTATGGCCTATGATCAAATGTTCTCATTTGGCTCCTAAGTCAAAATACTCATATATAGATGACCTAGTCATCGACAAATTGTGTGCTAGTAGCTAGATTTTTTGATTGTGCATGTTTGACACATATTTCATTTGCTATCTTATTGTGTGAGCATGTTGAATGCATGATTTTATCCATTCGAGGACATCCATTTGTTGTTTTGGTTGTTTTGATTTTTCTGGCCAAATGGATGGACAAGAATGCCTAAGTACCTCCCCTAGCTATCTATGCTTTCTTGTCTCAAATTCTATTCATGCTTATATCACAAACTTTGAACAAGTCATTTTAGGACCCTCCGAGTGAGGAGCACTCGGAGCCACCGATCCGTCTAAGGCTGACTTCCAAAACCTTCTAAGTAAATTTCGGACAGACCAACTTTCTCCCACTCGGTCAAACCGAAATCACTTAGACTGATCTAGGTTTCATCTCGGTGAAACCGAGTTCTAAATCTCGGCGTGACCGATATGCGTAACTGCATAGCAGTTATCCATCTCGGTGTCACCGAGTTTTTCAACTCGGTCCCACCGACAGCAAGGGGATATAAATACCGAGGGCAGCGCGCGTTGATTATTCCTTCAAACGTTTTCGCTCCCACGTCCCCTGCTGCCGTCGCCCTGATCTCCGGATCGTCGCCGTCGTCGCCTGTGCGCCCTCGCCGCAGGTCTCCGCCACCGTCAACGGTTTTCTCCTCCGCGCCGTTGCCGCCGTAGAGGGACTCCACCAAGTTAGGGTGAGTCTCGATCCCTCTCGTGCTCCCATCTGATTCATTGCACGTTTGGTTTGCCCTGTATCTAGCCACGATTGAAAAACTTCCTTTCCATCAGATCGTTCTAGTTTCGAGTAAAATTCTTAGGGTTAGGTTTCCACGGAACACATCTCGGTGAAACCGGTTTTAAATTTTCGGTGTGACCGATTCGGCCTCTGGCCATTGCACTGCACCTTCGGTCTAACCGAGTCGTGCAAATCGCTGTGACCGAAGTACAGTTTTAGTGAAACCCTAGTTTATCGGCAGGACCGAAACCCACTTCGGTCTGACCGAAAGTGGTGTGTTAAGTTTCTGTTATACACTTCGGATTCACCGAAACTGAAAGTCGGTTTGACCGAAATGCATTCTGTGAAAACTTAAAACTAAGATTTGAACTCATTTTGTTTGCAAAAACTTATGCAGTTTGTGATAACTCTTCTACTCTGCCTATACCTTATCTATTCACAGGTTGTCAGCCATGTCAGATGCCAGTGACAGCCAGAACAGGTCAGAGTCACCTTTTGCAGAGATTCCTGAGGCAGATACTAGTCCTGAGGCTAGTAGCCCTATTGATGATGGTGAGAGGAGTACACCTAGTGGCTTGCCTCCTGCAGCCACCAGAACCAGAAAGGAGAGGAACTCAGATGATGAGGATTCTGATTTTGTAGCTGAGGAAGAAGTGTCCTCCAAGCCTAAGAGAAAGGTTGTTGCCAAAGAGCACCAAGGGCATCAGTCAAAGAAAGGCACCAGCAAGGTCAAGCAATCAGCTGTTGCCAAGAAGCTGAACTTGGAAGAGCCAGCCCCAAGTAAAGTGAAGAAAACTTCCAAGAGGAAGAGGGTAGTGTATGCTGAACCTCATGCAGATGCAGCAGTTGAAGAAGAAGAAGAAGAAGAAGCACCCCAGCCTCCTCCTCAGAAGGCTAAGCTCATGGGTGATGCTATTAGGGCTGGAGCCACTTCAAAGCCCAAGAAGCCTGCTCAAGCCAAGGCAGCTCCAGCAAAGCCTTCTGCCAAGACCAAGAGGACTACCAGGAACATTCTAGCATCTGAGAAGAACAAGGGTGATGTGCCACCGTCTGAGTCTGAAGAAGAACATGTGTTGCTGAAACTCCGTCCAAAACTGCCACTCCACAATGATGCTCATCCTCAAGCCGAGGATATGAAGGCAAGGAAAGATAGAGGTCTCAGGCTATGGAGACAATCTGATCCATACGTCGTGAGGAGAAGGACTGCTGTGGACCCCAGATTTCACACCAGAGAGCAGCAGGACTTCTATGAGACTGTGCTGATGGACAAGAAGCCAATAGTTGCAGACACCAGGTACGTTGACTGGAAGTACATTGACAGTGAAGAGCACAGAGACTTCTTTCCCCATGTGCATGAGAGCTTCACTGCATGTGGAGTTGCTGAGTTTGTGGGTCAGAAGCTGACAGACTGGAACGACGAGATGATTATGCAGTTCTATGCCACAGCTCATTTCTATCCTGATGGGAAGATCACCTGGATGACTGAAGGTCAAAGGTTTTCTTCTTCCGTTGAAGAATGGGCAGAACTTCTGAATGCTCCAGTGCAACGAGAGGATGATATTGATGTCTATGGGATTCCTAAGAAGAACCATGATTCCATGAAGAACATGTACAAGGAGATCCCGGCAAGAGATTTGGAAGTGTGGAAGCTTGGCTCAGTGTACTATCTCCAGGCAGGTCTACCTACCACTAACACTATTCTGAGGCACACCTTGATGCCCAAGTCTGGAGATCATCGCATGATCAGAGGCTATTCTATCAACATGCTGCACATACTTGATGAGAAGGCACCTTTCAAGGTGATGGACTTAATGGTAGAGACCATTAAGAGGACTGTAGCTGACCAGAAGAGGTCATGTGGATTTGCCCCGCAGATTCAGATGCTTATCAATGCCAAGTTTGGCACGGGCAAATTCATGTTGGATAGGAAGCACTTGCCACTGCAGCCAGAGCATGAAGACAATGTTGTTGTGATGGATGAGGAGGATCCAACTTCGGTTGAAGGTCAAGCCAAGATTGAAGCTGCTAGGAAAGCCAAAGCTGATAAAGAGGCAGCAGCAGCAGCTAAACCAAAGAGCTTCGGAGAGCAGATTCTTGAAGCTACCCAGAGGATTGAACAACGCCTGGCCAGCATTGAACAATCTCAGGAGAGCCTAGAGAGGATTGTTGACGACAAGATCCACGCTCTGGATGTGAAGCTGACTGAAATTCAGGTGACCGTCAACAAGCTTGAGGCAGACATGGAGGAAGCTAGGCAGGACAGGGCAGAGCTCATGCAGGATGACCTAGTCTAGGACTCTCATCGCCAGACTGCTCCGGTTCCCAGAGGATCCCGATCAGCTGCTATTCCAGTGACTGACTCCAGGACTACCACTTCAGCACCTCCTACAGCTCCAGCAGTCACTCCAGCCACAGCTCCAGTATCCACTCCTCCAGCGCAGACATCAGCTGAAGTCTTCGCCGATGCCGCCATTTCTACTCCGACATCTACCCAGACAGGAGCCGCCAGCAGAGCCCACAGTGACGTTTAGCTCTATGTTTTTTCAAACTTTTTGGTAACTTGTTGCCAAAGGGGGAGAAATTGTATAGATCATAGGGCTTCGAGAGAGAGAGTGCTCTTTCGTTCTTTTGCGGTTTCATTTGGTACTTTTGGTTCTTGAAACTTTCAGTGTGCTTGATACTTCGTTTGATGCTACCTTAATGAGTGCTTGGTCGTACTATGCTTTAATGTGTGCTTAATGCTTATCTTATGCTATTCCTATCTTGTATGGCTATTTACTCATGTCTTGGTGATTGGGTGCATGTTATTCATTCTTATCATTTTGTGTGCTCCACCAAGATGTATGTGACATGGAAGAGTGACCCATGATCCTAATTGATTGTGCATTTGCATTCAAATGCAAATTTTAAATAATGCACAAATTTAGGGGGAGCTCTTGCTTATCACATACTTCTCAAAGCGACGATATTATTCATTGATTATATCCTTTGTCGAAGCTTTGATCTATATGTTGTCATCAATTACCAAAAAGGGGGAGATTGAAAGTGCAACTAATCCCCGGGTGGTTTTGGCAATTAATAACAACATATATATCATTGAACTAATAGTTACTTGAGAATCATTTCAGAGAAGTTCAGTGATATGGGTATGGCAATGACTGAAGAAGTGGACCCCTCAAAATGCTAAGGCAAGCATTGGCAAAAGCTCAAGACTCCATTTTTGGTTTAGTGATCCAAGATCACATTGAGTCCATAGGAAAAGCCAATACTATTAAAAGGGGATGAGGTTATGATGATGATCTGGTTGCTCAAGTGCTTAGTGATACATCTCCTAAACTATCAGCAACTTTCACTGCCATATACACTCATAAGTAATCTCGGTCCCACCGATATTCCAAACTCAGTCACACCGAGATGAACCACCTCAGCCATAAGCCAAACCCTAGTAAACTCGGATTTTCCGATTCTGAACTCGGTCTCACCGAAACATGAGTTGCCAAGGTTCTGTAACCTTCTGTCATCAAATCGGTGTCACCGAGATGATGAAGTCGGTCCCACCAAAACTGGCATGCTCTTGTCATTGCACGAATCGGACTAACCGAGATTGTATATTCGGTCCCACCAAAAACCCCAACGTTCACATTATTTGAACTATCGGTCTCACCGAGTTGTCCACTTCGGTCCCACCGAGATTGCTCAAATGTGTGTAACGGTTGGATTTTGTGTGGAGGCTATTTATACCCCTCCACCCCCTCTTCATTCGTGGAGAGAGCCATCAGAAAGAACTACCACTCCTACCTTACATTTCTGAGAAGAGAACTACCTACCCTTGTGTTGAGATCAAGTTGCTCCACTCCCACCATATGAAGCTTGATCTCTAGCCTTCCCAAGTTGCTTTCCACTCAATCCTTTCTTCCACCACAGCCAAATCAGTGAGGAGAGTTGAGTGTTGGGGAGATTATCATTTGAAGCACAAGAGCAAGGAGTTCATCATCATCTACAGCATCTATTACCTTTTGGAGGGTGGTGCCTCCTAGATTGGTTAGGTGTCGCTTGGGAGCCTCCGTCATCGAGATGTGGAGTTGAACCAAGAAGTTTGTAAGGGCAAGGAGATCGCCTACTTCGTGAAGATCTACCCCGAGTAAGGCTAGCCCTCCGTGGGCGTAGGCCATGATGGAATAGACAAGGTTGCTTCTTCGTGGACCCTTCGTGGGTGGAGCCCTCCGTGGACTCGCGCAGCCGTTACCCTCCGTGGGTTGAAGTCTCCATCAACGTGGATGTACGATAGCACCACCTATCGGAACCACGGGAAAAATCACCGCGTCTCCAAATTGCGTTTGCTCTTCTCCACCTCCCTTTACTACATGTGCAATTTACTTTCCGCTGCTTATACTCTAGAATTGCATGTGTAGGGTGATGCTTGAATTGATCATAACTGAGAATCTGCCAAAAACTGTTCATGATCAAAAGGCAGAATTTTTATATTTACAAGTAGTCTAATCACCCCCCCCCTCTAGACATACTTTCGATCCTACACTTAAGCGCCTCCTGGTCAGCGTCCGGCGGCAAGGAACTCAGGACGTTGGTGAGGTTGAGACCGGGGTTGCGGTGCGCTATCTTCATCAACACTTTCTCGAGGGCCCCCGCGCAGAGCCTGCGCGACTCGTCCGCCAGCTGCTTTGGGATCCTTTCCTGGAGCTGCTGGAGGGCCGGCGCCACCCCCTTGAAGAACAAACTCAACTTGGCGCTGTGAGGGAGATTCTCGTCGGTGGAGTACCCAAGGTGCTCCGCCCCCAGCTCCGCTAGCTCCTTGTCGACGTCAGCAGCGGCGGCAACAAGACCCTCGGTCCAGTGCTCCACCGTCAGCCTGAAGTTGTTTTGGGAGATGGCGGCGCTGTCCAACAGCGCCTTCTCGGCCCTGAGCTCCTCCTTCAGGTTCGCCTCCCGCTCCCTGGCGCCGTCAAGCGTTGTGGTGAGGGTGGACAGCTTCAACTCCAAATCGGCGACAGAATCCTTAGCAACGGCGAGCTCCTTGCCCTTGTCGGAGAGGCGGACCTGCAGCTCGGAATGGATGTGGGCGTCCTTCTCCCTCTCGAGCACAAGTGCGGCAACCTTCTCGTCGCTCATCTTCAAGTTGGCCTCCAGTTGCGCCACCCTCATCTCCAAGTGCCTCTTGGCGGTCTCGGCAGCCGCAACAGCATCCTTCGCTTCCTGCAGAGCTCCGCCAAGAGACTGCTCACGCGCGACAAGCTCGTCCTCGTGGCTGTCGAGGTCGACCTTCCGCTGAGTCAATTCGCCTTCTCGCCGGGACAACTCCTCGGCGGCGAGCCATTGCTGCTCCTCTGCTTCGGCCTTCTCAAGAATGAAGGCCTGATGCGCCTCGGCAAGCTGCTCCAGCTCCTCCGCCAAGGATCGGAGAGCTGCTTGGTTGTTGGCTCGGAGCTCCTCGGCGCGCTTCTCCAAGTCGGCGCCCGCCTTGGCGGCCAGAGCCTCTCGGGACTCCAGCTTGGCCTGTCGAGCGCGGTACAGACCCAGAAGTTTGCGCAGCAGCCGCTCCTCCTCGGGCTTGCTGCTGCTGCTTGGCGCGTCGACGAGCTTCAATCCGGTGGAGGCAAGGACCTCCCCGTCAAAGACCTCTCCCTCAACAGGAGCCCTGGACGTGGACGCCCATGGGAGCTGGATGAAGACTCCGTTGCCGGCCTCCAGATAGGCACCTGGCTCGGCCGCGGCCGCAGAGGGATCGGTAGCCGGCGCAGCGTCTGACGCTCCTGTGGCCTCAGGGCCGTCAGTGCGACTGCCGGACCCCTCCTCAGCTGCCGCGCCAGCAGCCTTGGCGGTCTCGTCGGCGGCGGGCTCGACAGCACCGGCCGCCTCTTCGGTGGCGGCGGCGTCGCCAGTGTTGCCGCGCGCGTCATCCTCGACGGCGACCTCTGTCTCCATCGGCTCTCCGGCGGATGGGTCTGACAGAAGAAAAGAAGAAGAAAGAAGAATAGTCAAGCAAATATCCAAAAAAGAGAAGATTCAAAGAAGAAAAGTCCAAGGGCTTACCTGCGCAGGCCGGCTCCTCGGTGAGGTTCCTCGCCGGAGAGCTCTCCCTCGGCGGCGTCGTGGCAGTTCCCGCCGGCAGAGGGCCGCTAGCGCCATCCCTTGGCGGGGTACTCGCCCTTGGCGGGGTGCTCGCCCTTGGCGGAGTGTCCTCCCTTGCCGGGGAGCTCCCCCTTGGCGGTACGGCCGAGGCGTGCGGCGCGTCGGGGGCGGTCTCCTGGCGCTCCTGATGCTGCTGCTCTGCTTCTGCACAAGTCAACAAACAAAACATCAACAAGGGTAGAAGACCCACGTGCGCCCGACAAGCGGAAAGTGGACAAAGGACTTACGCTGGGGGCTGCTCCGGGGAACGGCTGTCGGGTCCGACAAGCTCGTCGCAGGCGCACCCCCTGCTGCTGCGGCAGGCTCGTCCTCGATGACGATCACCGGGACTTTGGCCCTCTTCGCCGCCCTCTGGGCCAGAGTCCTGGAAGAAAGACAAGATCAAAATCAGGCAAAAGAGAGACAAGACAAGAATCGAAAAAAAACCAAAAAAACGAGAATCGCGAAGACTTACTCTTCCTCCTCCTCATCGCCGGAGCTGAGCACCGATAAATCAAAGTCCGGCTCGCGCGTCCCGGCGTGAGGAGCTGGGGGAGTGGGCTCCCTTGGCCGCTTGGCGGGAGCAGGGGCGACGGTCTGAGAAGACCCCGCTCCGGTTGTCGCCGAAGCACGAGGGGCGGAAGGAGCAGTGGAGCCGGTCCGGGAAGATCCCCCTCCTGTTGCCGCTGAAGCACGAGGCATTCCCTTGGCGGCCTTGCTCGTCGCGGTGGCGCGTGTCGTGTGGCGCTGCGGCTGCTGGCCCGTCTGCCGCCTCGCCGCGTCTGCAGCTTTGCGGAGGCGCCTCCTTGTTTGAGCCGGAGGACTTGCTGGTGGCGGCGAGCTACCCGAAGGCGAAGATGAGGAGCCGAGGTTCAGCGAGCCGCCCGAGTCCTCGGCGGGGTCGCTTGACCCGACACCCTGCTCAGCGGGCCCGCTCGACTCGGCGCCTAGCTCGGTGGGCTCGCTTGTCTCGGCGAGTCTCCCGGCAAGCTTTCCCGCTTTGCGAAGCTCTTCCTCCTCGGCGAGGCTTACCGCCTCCGCGGCCTCCGCTTACTCCACAGTATACCCGAACTCACCCGCGGCCATGGCTGCCGCTGCCTCTTCCAGCCTGGTGGCAATATATGCCATCTCCTGGTCGGTGGTGTCGCGAGTGAGGCCCCTTTTCTCGTCGGCATCGACTGGCAGCTCCACCAGGTTGTCGAAGAACATTTGCACGGCTTCGTCAGAAGGTTCCCACCAAGTGGGGTCGATCCCGTGGGAATCGCACAACGGCATCGCCGCGCGGATGGCGCTGAGCGACGAACTGTTGCACAGCGGAACTACGCCTGGCGGCAACGCGAACCACTCAGGATGGGCAGAGTCGTACTTGAACAGTGCTTGAAGCATCGCATTGAGCTCCAGGACAGTAAAATTGTAATAGAGGCCCGGGCGCAACCTCATGATGTCTGCCGTGTTCTCGAACTCCCAAGCAGCCCTCTTCCTCTCCTGCAAGGAAGCGATGCGGCGGCGGAGGAAGTCTGCCCCGACTGCACCTACAGTGAGCCTAGCTTGCCGGAGACGGAGGATCCGAGTGGTGGCTATCTTCAGCTTGTCGTCCTCAGGGGCCAGGTCACTCCAGTCGTTGCCGTGTACTACTGCGACTTCGCGCCGGGAAGTGAACGGCTGCGGGTCATCCTCCATAATCCAACACCAGTTGGCCCTCCACTCATCCCACTTGCCGCGGAGCTCCCCCGTCAAGTAAGCCTCTTTCTTATGGGTCCTAAAGATCCAAGAGATTCCGCCAGACAGAGGTGACCCTGACTCGACTCGAGGTATGAAGTAATGGCGGAAGAGAGCTACATTGGGGTAAACTCCGACAAAATTTTCGCACAGATGTGCGAAAATGGCCATGGTCAAGACGGCGTTTGGGGTGAAGTCAAGGAGATGAAACCCGTAGGTATTCATGATATCGCAGAAGAACTCCGAGAAGGGCGGGCAGAGCCCGCAGTAGAAGAATAGAGCGAAAAAGGCATAGCCACCCGGGAACATCTCGCAGGATACGGCGGGGAGTACCTTGGTGCGCGGATGCGCCTTTGTCTCCCTCGACCAGAAGAGGTAGAAGGTGTCTTTCAGCTCCTCCACATCAAGCTTTGGCGGGAAGACCACCATCTTCTTCCGCATTGCTGTTAGCCGCAGCGCCTTGGTAGACTTCGCGGCCTTCGCCTTCTCGCCCTTCGGGGCCATGGCAGGGACGATGGGGGAAGTCGACGGCGCTGGTGATGCTGGCGGCGGCGGAGGGGGGCAGAGCGCTGCTCTCTTTCGACCTTCGGGGAGGAGGGGAGTGGCGGGGGTTTCTGGAGGATGAAGAAGCAACGGGCGAATGGAAGGAACTGCCCCTGTTTCCCCTGCTTTTAAGGGGGGGGAGGGGGACGTTCCGCATTTCCCCATTAAAGAAACAGGCCACGATCTCTCCCACGACGCCGCGATTAACGTGTGCCGTTAGGGAGGGGCGCGGTGGATACGGAGTGGGATACGGCGTGCCGCGGGCCGCGCGAGTCCGTGCACTGTTTTGGGCCTGGCCCAACAGCGCTCGGCACCGTGTATGGCCCAGGCCCGGGGCTCCTGTCGGTGTACTAAAGTAGGGGTACCTTAGTATCCCGAACTTGTGCACGGGCAGTCGCAGCGTCCCGTGGCAGGGCTTGCCGTGTGACCGCCAAGGTCCACTATGGTTCCTTTGGAGCCATTCAAGAACAAAGTATTCAAGATTAAAGAGACAAGGCCCCAGCAAGAGGAGCTTGCCGGGAAGGCCACTCGAGGCATGAGATCACTCAAGATCACTTCTTTTACGCAAGGCCCTGGCAAGAGGAGCTTGCCGGGGAGGCCGAGCAAGGCATTCCAAGAGAACTTGCCGCGACGCGCCACGCGTCCCGGCAAGGCCTGGTGAGCGACAAGCTCTCAGGCGCGACAAGATGGCGACCGCGGCAAGGCACTTGCCGCGGCAAACTCCCACCAAGTACCCGCGCTCCAGCTCATCCGTCCACGCGTCGCCCTGGGACCCTTCCAGGCGCACGTGGCGGAAGGCTGTGCAGCCTGGGGTACACGGTGGCAAGCTGCGATGACGAGGCCACCGTCGTGGCGAACGGTGGCGCCCTGACGGTCGCTTTTTGCACTGTTTGGGGCGACGGCGACGGGCATTTAATGCCCTTGTCCCCTGCCGTCAGAGTTAGGTATAGAGCACTATGCAAACACTGTTCCAACTACCACCATTTTTACATTTTTACCCCCATTCGCGTTGCCACCTGTCGGTGACCCCTTAGACCTATAAAAGGAGGCCCATGCGCAATGTAGAGGGGTTCCGATAATCGATCACTCTCACGCTCGGTACTGCTAGCGATCAGCACTGTAGCTCTTCTTGCTCCCGAGCCCAGAACGCAATACAAACCAAGGCAGGAGTAGGGTTTTACGCGTCCTCGCGGCCCGAACCTGGGTAAACTGCTCGCGTGCTCGCCTCGATCCGCTCTTTGTGCATCCTCCGCCCCCTTGCCATACCGAAAAGGGGCTCCGGTCCCATAGGTGTTCGTGGGCGATCAGTTTCCCCGACAATTATGCATCACCATACCATGCAACAATAATGTATGCGCATGAGATGCAAACGCTTAGGAACAAAACCAAAGCAAGAAGAGATGACTCTCTAGACTTCTCCACAAAACTCTGTGAAACTTCTCCCCCATTGGCATCGATTGCCAAAATGGGCGAAAGGCTTAGAAGGCCAATATAACTTGTGTTCCTCCATAAATTGTGTATTTCTCGACTAGAGAGTGGAATGCAATACACATATCCAACGGTAAATACTTGGAGGAAGATGAACTATATTGAGGCCCAAAGATTGCCAAAAGAATGATATGCCACAAAGGCATAACAAAGAGAGAAACAAGCACTCAAGCAATCAAACGATACCAATGAAGCAAGCTATCAAAAGATACCAATTGAACCAATTAGACTAATGATCCTACGTGCCACGGGAATAAAAGATATTATGATATGAGCAAAGGAGTGTTCTAGAGAAACTACAGAAGCTCCCCTTGTTTTGTGCACAATTTAGTTTTGCAATTAGACACAACGAGCACAAGATAGGATCATCACTCCCCCAAGATCAATAGAACCTCACGACAAATGCAAGAGACCAACGGAGTGTTCTAAAATACACTACTGAAGCACCCCATGATTTGTGCACGCCTTAGAATATTTGCATTAGGATACCAAGTGCACAAAATAGGATCATCACACCCCAAAATCAATAGAACCTCACAACAAGTGCAAGTGAGCATGTAGGAAACAAAGTCTAGCACTTGTAATAAACAAATGGTTGAGCAACATATAAAAGAGGCAACTTGGAAATAGGTTCAACCAAAAATATGTGTGTGAGTCATGGCAAAGCGCATGAGAAGACTAATATACGGATGAGCATTCAGCATCAACATAGTCTTTAATAGTTGAGATACAAGGTGCATGACATGTCCTTCCCACACACACCAAGCAAATGGATTCACAAGCTCACTACAAAGAGAAATATTAACCAAGCTTGTGACAACCCATGGTGAAGATAGAAAATGAAAGCCTCATCAAGACGAGTGATACCAATTAAATGGCCAGCTTTGTCAAAACAAGCATGAGGAAAATGATCTTCACCACAAAAGAGTGCATCAAGAAGCAACGATATAAGATCCACACTCAAGACACACACCTTCACGGAGCCACCAAAGAAATAATACAAGAAAGAAAAGGTGGACGTGAAAGAAGGGGATATAAATTAGATATGCAACTTCTCTCAAGTGTATAAGATTCTAGGTAGATGAAGATCATGATGATATCAATCCACAAAGAAGGATGTACACACGAAATTTTTGCAAAAAGGAAAGAATAAGATATCCACAAGGAAGTCATAAATATACCAATAAGATATTTGCTTGAAGGCATAACACATGGCTAGATATGGTCTTATTGTATATAAATGAGTTCCAACCACACGAGCATCAAAGACATCACAACTAGCAACAAGAGATCATTGTTGGGGTGCTTTGAGAAAGGAAACAAGTATCACAAGAAAGAATGAATTACATGCCATGATACAACCTACACAAGGTTGATGCAAGAAATGCGTGCATGAAGTAGATGATGATACTTGTTACCGAGATAGCGTTGGAATGATGTAGAAGATACCAATTAAAGGTTGATAGTGGTTCATTGATCATCCTAGATAGACTCCAATAAGCACATGGTGACAACACCTTCCTTGTTAGTGAGCCGAGCATCCAATGCATCTCCAATTGTTCCTAGAAGAACAACACAAACAAAATAGTACCCAAACTCATTGGGACCAAAGAGTTAGAAACTCCAATACATAGGACAAATTGCACATACATATGTGCATATATATATATATATATATATATATATATATATATATATATATATATATATATATATATATATATATATATATATATATATATATATATATATATATATATATATATATATATATATATATATATATGAAAATGAATTTCATGCACATCTCATCCACATTGAGACTTGATGGAGTTTCCCTATATATTGGGTCAAAGAAAGAAAGCATGCCAAAGGAAATACATGAAGTGACTATGCATGCTCAAGACTTTCAAGGACCGATACCAAATGAAAAAGAAAGACCAAATGAAAATAAGATACCAAATGGAGAAAACATCACTTGGAAGATATCATTAAAGGATACATCAACGAATGATATATCCATTGATACACGCAAAAAGAAAATATCAAACTCCCAAAAGAGAGGATGGTTCCAAACAAAACCAAGCCCTCTACAAAGTTTCATGATGGCACAAGTACCAAAAAGAAACGGCTTGCCTTCCACGAACACACACTTGAAATGGATCACAAGATGAGTGTTCTATAGAAAATAGGATAGCTCCCCCAAGAGTTGTGCATTATAGATAATTTGCATTTGAATACAAAATGCACACGATGGGATCACCACTTTCACTATGTCTAGAAAACACTAGACAAGATCAGAAAAACAACAAGATCCACAATTGGCACGGAAGGCAATGGGAGTTGATACAATCTTGGCAAGAAATAGGACGAACAAAAGCAAAATCCAATGTAAAGATGATCAACAAATTCTACCACATAAATGATTACCAATTGTCAAGAGACAAGAAGTATTTGGGAATAATTCCCGGCGATAGATAGCAATGATATCCAACATCATCTTCACACCAAACACAAGCAAATTGCAACTTAAGCTAACATGTCACCTAGGAACAAGATAATTTACAATATCAACTCTAGGTGACAATATCTCAAATGTACACATTTTCTAGGCTAGTAATATGCACATAGCACATTACTCCCCCATAATGTGATACCAAAGAAAACTTAAAAAAGAGGCAATAAGAGGGACCTACAAGAGATAATTAATGGAAAATTTAGAATTTGAATTTCTCATGAGAAGATATACCACATAGTGACTAGATAATCTTGTAATATCAAAACTATATGGTATTCCTCGTGTACACACATTTATAGGGTTGTGAGTTGCACAAAGCACATCACTCCCCCAAAATGGGATGTTCCATTAATCTATCACAAGAGCCAACTAAGATACAAACAAGATGCACAAAGGCTCAAACCACTACACACACGTACATGATGTGCAAACCAACATACACATACTTGATTTCTCAAGATAAGAAAATTGGAAGCACAACATATACACGCACATGCAAGGTACAAAATCACAACATGCTAAGGGGCAAGTAACTTTCAATGTAAACAATTTAAGCACGAGTTACCGCATGGAGGAACATTGGATATAAGATAGAAACTTGATAATCCAAATGACTTGGCTTGAGACAATATGAATGATGAAGACCCCTTAATTCTTCATAATGTAGCCAAGTCTCCAATGCCCTCCATCGTCACCTATTGATCAAGTTTGAGCTTCTTGGTACCAAACCAAGTTGGTTCCTAAGAGGTTAGTCACAATAGGCTTGGCAACCCAAATGGTTCTTTGCTTGACACCACTTTGAGTACCAACAAACTTGGCAAACACATTGCCAACCTTATCCTTCCCAAGAGAATAGATATCATAAATAATAGTTGAGTTGGATAAGTTACCACTAGTGCATGAAGAAGCGACGTGACCTTTCTCACGACATAAGTAGCAACGTCTACTCTTCATTTTCTTCTCACTTGATTTCTCAACATGAGAAGCATGAACTTGAGTCTTCTTGGGAAGCGACCTTTCTTCAACTTGTGGTTGAGCATGAGATTGAACTCGTGGCCTCTTCCCTTGTTGCTTGTCATTAATGGGCTTCTTCTTTAATGGTCAAGATCTCAATTTTGCACTTGTAGCAAATAATCTTGGCCGAATTCTTGACTTGTTCTTGGCCCTTTTTATTCTTAATGATCTTGGACTTTTTCTTCTTGGTGGAGTTGAATCCAAGTCCACCTTTGTCATTGGGGGATTTTTGTACACTCAAGATATTATTGAGTGTGGACTTCCCTTCATGACACTTTTCCAAGTCTTTCTTCAAAGAAGTGACTTGGGCCTTGAGCTCTTTGATTTCCTCTACATGGTTAGTATCAACATAAGTACTAGAGGAAGTATACGCTTCATCATTAGAGCAACAAGGCAAGGAAAGTAATTCATCACAAGAAGTAGCAATGTTGTGAGTACATGAATTACGAGGACTAGCACATGGCAAGATAACATGTTGACTTGAAGTAGTGCTAGTATCCACATGAGGCTCACTAGATGTTACCTTGATACTCACAGCCACATGAGCTATCTTTAGCACATTATGGGATACTAGAAGATCATCATGAGAGCTTGTGAGCTTTACATGACTTTCTTCCAATTTCCCATAATTGCTAGATAGCAACTCAAGTTGAGCCCTTATATCAACATTCTCCTTCAGAATGGATGCTTCACTAGAAATAGAGTTAGTAGCACAAGCATCATCAATAATAGCAAGAGGAGAAGGCAACTTTTAAAGCTCTTTAGAATATGAAGCGTTAAGATGAGCATGAGACTCGGTGAGTTTGATGAGCTCACTCTTAATGACCCTTGAGCCATTTTCGAGGTGCTCAAAATCCTCAAGGAGTTTAGCATGTGCAACTTCAAGCTTTTCATTTTTAGTTTCAAAATCATTAGCCACCTCAAGAGCTCTATCACAGGATTCCTTTATTCTAGATAGTTCTAGAGCAAAAGTCTCCTCAAGAGATTCCTTGGTGGTTTGTTCAAGTTCAAGAGCTTGCGAGAGGTCGGAAATCTCATTAGCGTAATCACGCTCATGACCTTCCATTTTCTCAATGGTGACCTCATGCTCCTCTAGATGAGATTCCAACTCCTCTATATATATCTTGCCCTTAATGGCAATAGACATGATTTCCATGAAGTTGGAACGAGCAATTTTATTCTTACGAAGAGCTTTAAAAATCATTTCCCCTTTAATTTTTAAGGAGGCAACATTATCATTCTCTTCATCATTATCAACATCATCATCACTATCATCACAAGATATATTGGGATTCAAAGTAGGAGATACCTTTGAAGCCTTAGCCATAAGGCAAAACACAATAGATGATGATGTAGGATCCCTTGAAGCACCATTCAAGACTACATCTTGTTCCATGGGGTGTTGGGTTTCCTCTACATTGTTAGCACAACAATTCGAGGAAATAGATGCATTTTTATCATGGCAACTAGATATAGCAAGCATACCATCATGAGTTTTAGTCAACCAATTTCTGCATGATATGCGAGGACTATCAACACAAGCATGTGAAACATGTAGGGTGCTCGAAGTGTTAAAGTCCAAAGAAGATGCATTGCAATAAGATAGTGATGAAGTATCATCTACAATAAGCATACTATCATCATTGCAATGAATAGCACTACTCACCATATCATTACCTTGTGGCAAACCACATGTATGTGAAGTTGAAGAAGTTGAGAAGACAACACGGCCGGAGGTGGAGGGAGAACAATCATTCCCACAATTCTTGGACACACCATATTTATCTTGAAGCTTTGTCCACAAATCATGAGCATCCCGGAACGACATGAGTTGAAATATAACTACATTGCTCAAAGCATCAAAAAGCACATTAGAATCTTGAGCATTGAGATAAGAGTTTTTCTCATCCTCTAAAGATAATCTTTGTGGATCTTTTGGAGAAGAAAACACATATCTACAATTCGCTCTAAATTTGGGTCCATGACCCTAAAGAGATTAAGCATGCGAATTACCCAAACATCAAAATTTGTGCCATCGAAACTAAGAGTGTCAGAGAAACCTAAACCCCTAGTCGACATCCTTACTCTCTAGGTGGTTAGGCCCTATAAAGAGAGACGAGGCTCTGATACCAACTGAAAGATCGTGGATGTCGCCTAGAGGGGGGGGGGTGAATAGGCGCTTTAAAATAATTATGGTTTAGGCTTGAACAAATGCGGAATAAACCTAGCGGTTAATTTGTCAAGTACAAAACCTACAACAACTAGGCTCAGGTATGTGCACCAACAACTTATGCTAAGCAAGATAAACAACTAGGTGATAGCAAGATATATGACAAGAAACAATATGACTATCACAAAGTAAAGTGCATAAGTAAAGGGCTCGGGTAAGAGATAACGGAGGCACGCGGAGACGACGATGTATCCCGAAGTTCACACCCTTGCGGATGCTAATCTCCGTTTGGAGCGGTGTGGAGGCACAATGCTCCCCAAGAAGCCACTAGGGCCATCGTAATCTCCTCACGTCCTCACACAACACAAGATGTCGTGATTCCACTAAGGGACCCTTGAGGGCGGTAACCGAACCCGTACAAATGGCAACCCTTGGGGTCGGTCAACGAACCCGTACACTTTGGCAACCCTTGGGGGCGGTCACCGGAACCCGTAAAATTGCTTGGGGCGATCTCCACAACCTAATTGGAGACTCCGATGCTTGCCCGGAGCTTTACACCACAATGATTGAGCTCCGAACACCACAAGGTTGGGGCTATCTCCCCAACGACGCCACGAAGCTTCACCACAATGGAATATGGCTCTGAGGTGAACTCAACCGTCTAGGGCTCCCAAGCACCCAAGAGGAACAAGCTCAAGGGTACCAAGCACCCAAGAGTAATAAGCTTCTCAACTTGTAACTTCCACGTATCACCGTGGATAACTCAAACCGATGCACCAAATGCAATGGCAAGGGCACACGGAGTGCCCAAGTCCTTCTCTCCCAAATCCCACCAAAGCAACGAATGCTAGGGAGGCAATGAGAGGAAGAACAAGAAGGAGAACACCAAGAACTCCAAGATCTAGATCCAAGGGGTTCCCCTCACCTAGAGGAGAAAGTGATTGGTGGAAATGTGGATCTAGATCCCCTCTCTCTTTTCCCCCCAAAACTAGCAAGAATCCATGGAGGGATTGAGAGATAGCAAGCTCAAAGAAGGACAACAATGGGGGAAGAACACGAGCTCAAAGGACTTGGTTCATTGGGGAAGAAGACCCCCTTTTATAGGTGGGGAAAAATCCAACTGTTATGCTCACAGCCCGCACCGAGCGGTACTACCGCTCCAAGGAGCGGTACTACCGCTAGGGCGGTAGTAGCCCTTTGAAACACAACAACGAGGAGGCAAAAACGCCAAAAGAACCGTCGGAGCGGTAGTACCGCTTGACCTCACGGTACTACCGCTAGGGGTAGCGGTACTACTGCTAAGGGTAGCGGTACTACTGCTTGCGAGCGGTACTAAAAAATTACATCCGTGCCTACCACCGCTGAACTTGTGACGAGTTTTTGGCCCAAAGCGGAAGTAAGCCACGGAAGTAAAAAATTACTTACGCTCCAAGCGGTAGTACCGCTCCCATTTGCGGTAGTACTGTTGCAGCCCTTCTGGGGACACCAAAACTGACATAACTTTTGCAAACGGACTCCGAATTCAACGAAACCAATTTTGTTGGGAAGCTAACGACATGACCTAACACAATCTTGATAGAAATAACAATAAGAAGCAAATGAGAAAAGTTCCATAAGAAAATGGTGAGAAGCCTTCCTCGAAAGAGACTGGTAAAACCTCCAACACCGAAAACGCAATAGAAGAAGCATGTGAACTCCGTTTTCGATGAACTCAAGCTTGTCATGAAAATGACCATAAGCTCCGAATCTCACATGGAGAATAACAAAACAAGAACCAATAAAGATGATGCAAGCATGCAATGATTTGAGCTCTCTACGAACGACACAATCAAGCTACTCATTGTGAGCCCCCCTTGATAGTACTGCAATCGATCCTATAACCCATTCTTCCAACTACCACCATGAGACCGGTAAAATAGAAAACCTATCAAGGGCAAACCTTTGCCTTGCACAAAGTCCACTTGAGCTAGATGTAGACGATCTTGACTTCCTCAAGTTGGACCACCTTTCTTGATTGCATTGGCTTGGTGAAGACTAGTAGATTGCTTCCCCATACTCCATTATGGGTGAGCCACTCTTCGGCATATCTTCACAAGTCCATTGTCACCACAATGGACGGCAAGCTTCAAGCACTTGATCTCCTCGTGATGCATCACTTGAACTTGCACACCGCAACCTAACCCCACAAAGAACTCTCACGAAGACCATGGGTTAGTACACAGAGCGTAACTGACAATGCTTACCATACCATGGGATCACTTGATCCCTCTCTGTACATATTCTATGCTTTGTGTGTTAATAAACTCGATTCACTCTTTGACTTAGTCTTGATCAACCTTGAATCTTTCCAACTCTCTTCATTTGGATGATGTCTTGAAGGTAAACATGAATGATAACACACTCTTCTTCTTCAAGACATGGTTGCAATAAGCTCAACACTCACAAGACCAATCTTTGGATAATTCCTTAATAGCACCTTGGTCATCACAAACTCTCCTTGAAGCCAACACATGGACTCCAAGAAAAGCCTATGGACAAACCCTTCAAATATAACTCAAGGCAACCATTAGTCCATAGAGATTGTCATCAATTACCAAAACCAAACATGGGGGCACCGCATGTTCTTTCAGACTTCGGAGTGACTCTTTGTTGCATGTTGAGGGCTAGTAATATGACCCAACTATGTTATCCTTATTGAGGGAACTTGCACTAGTGAAAGTATGAACCCTAGGCCTTGTTTCCTATCATTGCAACACTATTTATGCTCACGTTTACCACTTGCTACCTTGTTGTTTTTATATTTTCTTATTACAAAAACCTATATCTACTATCCATATTGGACTTGTATCACCATCTCTTCGCCGAACTAGTGCACCTATACAATTTACCATTGTATTGGGTGTGTTGGGGACACAAGATACTCTTTGTTATTTGGTTGCAGGGTTGCTTGAGAGAGACCATCTTCATCCTACGGATTGATAAACCTTAGGTCATCCACTTGAGGGAAATTTGCTGCTGTCCTACAAACCTCTGGACTTGGAGGCCCAACAACATCTACAAGAAGAAGGTTGTGTAGTAGACATCAAGCTCTTTTCTGGCGCCGTTGCCGGGGAGGTGAGTGCTTGAAGGTATATCTTTAGATCTTGCAATCGAATCTTTTAGTTTCTTGTTTTATCACTAGTTTATTTTATAAAAGAAAACTACAAAAAAATGGAATTAAGGTTACCTCATATGCTTCATCTTTTTAATATCTTTCGTGAAAATGATGGAAAGGAAAATTGTGCTCAAGTACTAGAAGAAGAATTACATAGAATGCTTGGCACTAAAGACTTGAATGATGAGCATGCTTGCAATATTTTTAGTGTGAATTCTTCGAATATCCATAATACTAATGATGATTGCACTAGTCATGATGAAAATATCTCTTATAAGCATGCTGATTTTTGTGGAGTGCATAGAGTTTGCAAGTACATACCAAATAGGGAAGATAGATTTTGCCAGAGGCATAAGTATTTAGAAACTAAATGGTTGCTACAGATGCTAGATGATTGTGCTGAAAATTTAAAATTTCTTAGCCGTACTTGTGAACTTTGCAATGAACATGGTCATTTCATTACCCAATGCAAATTATTTCATGATCGAATCGTGTCCAAAAATTGTGATGACTTGATTTCCCTTGCACATCATAATGAACTTATCTTGCTTTTGGGTTATGAAGAAATTAAATGTAGAACTAAGCATCTTACAGGATTTGCCCTTGATAAACTTATTGATTTTGATATAGAGGAAATATATATGTATTGTGCGATGAATTGCATTGAAAATCCTTATATTGCCAATTACCTTAAGACAAGAAAACAAATAGGATATGAAGAGAATACTAATGGAAGGGAAGAGATTTCCCAATATCCTCCTATTATTTCTTATGATGAATCATGGAACGAGGAGGAGCCTCCTATTCTACCAATCTCATTAATAAGGAGCTCCAAAAAGAAGATTAAACCCATACTTAATGTGAAGAAGAAAAAGAAAAGACGGAGAAGCAAAGACAAAAAGGTATCCCTTCCAAATGATGTTGCTTCCATTACTCATTGTGATGATAATTGCTATACTATCGGTGCTATCCATACTATTAACGATGAGAGTGATTAAGCTTATGATATGAAAAGGCCCAAGCTTGGGGATGCTATGTTTGATGAGAATGATATGTTTGAGAATTTATTTGCTGCAATTAATGTTTGTCCCAAGCTTGGGTATGCTACGCTTGATAAAGTTGATATTTTTAGCCTCCCAAGTCTTGATATGCAAAGCTATTATGATGAAAGCATGCCCCCTATTTATGATGATTATTGTGATGACACTTATGCTATAAAAAGTAGTGATGATTATATTATCAAACTTGTCATGATTATGATTACCCCTTTTCTGAACATTACTCTTTTAATGTGGAAACAATCTTTAGTATCCAAGTCTCTTATGATACTCCCACTATTCCGAAAGAGAAGAATTTTGCTTATGTGGAGAGTAGTAAAATTTATATGCAAGTAGATCATGAAAAGAATGCTTTATGTGTTGGTTATATTGTTGAATTCATTCATGATGCTACTGAAAATTATTATGAGAGAGGATCATATGCTTGTAGGAATTGCAATAGTATCAAGTTTCCTCTCTATGTGCTTAAAATTTTGAAGCTATGCTTGTTTTACTTTCCTATGCTAGTTGATTATTGTTCCCATAAGTTGTTTGCTCACAAAATCCCTATGCATAGGAAGTGGGTTAGACTTAAATGTGCTAGTCATATTCTTAATGATGCTCTCTTTACGTTTCAATTCTTATCTTTTATGTGAGCATCATTGCATCATGCCTAGCTAGGGGCGTTAAACGACAGCGCTTGTTGGGAGGTAACCCAATTTTATTTTATTTGTTTTTGCTTCTGTTTAGGAATAAATATTGCATCTAGCTTCTGTTTAGATGTGGTTTTGTGTTTTAATTAGTGTTTGTGCCAAGTAGAACCTTTGGGAAGACTTGTGTGAAGTTTATATGATCTTGTTGTGAAAACAGAATCGTTAGCGCTCGCTAAAATGGTCACCAGATTTTACTGGAGTGTGCTATTTAGTTGATTCTTTTTGCAGATGATTAGTAGACAAATTCCTCACATTTACCAATTTATTTCAATTTTTTTTGGAGTTACAGAAGTATGCGAAAACTACATATTACTACAGACTGTTCTGTTTTTGACAGATTCTGTTTTTCGTGTGTTGTTTGCTTATTTCAATGCACCTATGAGTAGTATTGGGAAGTATGAATCATAGAGAAGTTGGAATACAGTAGGTTTAACACCAATATAAACAAAGAATGAGTTCATTACAGTACCCTTGAGTAGTGGTTTGTTTTCTTATACTAACGGAGCTCACGAGATTTTGGTCTAAGTTTTGTGTTGTGAAGTTTTCAAGTTTTGAGTATTGCTTTGATGGACTATGGAACAAAGAGTGGCAAGAGCCTAAGCTTGGGGATGCACAAGGCACCCCAAGGTAAAATTCAAGGATAACTAAGAGCCTAAGCTTGGGGATGCCCCGGGAAGGCATCCCCTCTTTCGTCTTCATCTATCGGTAACTATACTCGGAGCTATATTTTTATTCACCACATGATATGTGTTTTGCTTCGAGCGTCAATTTATTTTAGTTTGTTTTGCTTGCTGTTTGAATAATATCACAAGATCTAAAATTCTTAAATGTTAGAGAGTCTTCACATAGTTACATAATTATACAACTACTCATTGATCTTCACTTATATCTTTCAGAGTAGTTTGTTATTGCTCTAGTGCTTCACTTATATCTTTTAGAGCACGGCGGTGGTTTTATTTTGAAGAAATAGATGAACTCTCATGCTTCACTTATATCCTTTTGAGAGTCTATTAGAACAGCATGGTAAGATCATCTCCAGTCGTTGGCCCCCCAGGACGCTTAAAAATCGCCCCCTGGGGGCGAGCCGGCGATACAATCGGCGCTGGGGGCGGTTTTGCGCCCAGTCGTCGCCCCCAGGCGCCGAAATTGGCCCACTTTGCGGCCTAATTTCGGTGATTAAAGGGCCCATATGGGCGAGAATAGGCCCATATTCGGCGTGGTTTCACCGTGTCTTGGCATTCAGTTATCAACAAAATTATTTCTTATCACATATTTCATCACAGAAAAACCAAATACTTCAACAAAATAGTACAACAACATCTAGTTCAATACAAATTATATAGTTCAACAAATAAAAACTCGTATTTCATCACACGGCGTCCCCCTTGAGCCTCCATAGGTGCTCAATCAGATCTTTCTGCAGTTGATGATGCACCTGTGGGTCTCGGATCTCCTGACGCATACTGAGATAGGCAGTCCAAGTTGCCGGTAGATGGTGATCAACTTCGGCTAGAGGACCCTGCCTGTAGTATGGTTAAGTGTCAAACACTGGGTCTTCTTGCTCGCTCTCGATGCTCATGTTGTGCAAGATGACACAGCAAGTCATAATCTCCCACATTTGATCTTTGGACCAGGTCTGAGCGGGGTACCGAACAACAGCGAATCGAGATTGGAGCACACCAAATGCCCGCTCGACATCCTTCCTGCAAGCTTCCTGAACTTTCGCAAACCAAGCGTTCTTGCCTCCTGCCACAGGGTTTGAGATCATCTTCACAAGTGTCGACCATCTCGGATAGATGCCATCTGCTAGGTAGTACCCCTTGTTGTATTGGTGCCCATTGATCTTGAAGTTCACCGGAGGAGAATGGCCCTCAACGAGCTTGGCAAAAACAGGAGAGCACTGCAGCACGTTGATGTCATTGTGAGTTCCTGGCATACCAAAGAAGGAGTGCCAAATCCAGAGGTTCTGTGTGGCTACCGCCTCAAACACCACACTGCAACCGCCTTTGGCGCCTTTGTACATCCCCTGCCAACCAAATGGGCAATTCTTCCATTTCCAATGCATGCAGTCGATGCTTCCAAGCATCCTAGGAAATCTTCTTGCTGCATTCTGGGATAGGATCCGAGCAGTGTCTTCCGCATTGGGTGTTCTCAAGTATTGTGGCCCAAACACTGCCACCACTGCCCGACAGAACTTGTAGAAACACTCTATGCTGGTGGACTCGGCCATGCGCTCATAGTCGTCGAGTGAATCACCGGGAGCTCCATATGCAAGCATCCTCATCGCTGTCGTGCACTTCTGGATGGAGGTGAATCCAAGAGCGCCAGTGCAATCCATCTTGCACTTGAAGTAGTTGTCGAACTCCCGGATGGAATTCACAATCCCGAGGAAGAGCTTTCGGCTCATTCGATAACGGCGCCGAAATGTTTTCTTGCCGTGAAGTGGAGCATCGGCGAAATAGTCGGAGTAGAGCATGTAGTAGCCTTCAAGACGAAGCCGGTTCTTTGCTTTCAACCGCCCGGCGCCGAGCCACCTCGCCGCGAATTTTCATTGCTCGCCAGCAGTTGGGCGAGGGCGGCGAGCACCATGAGATGCTCTTCTTCCTGGACGTCGGCCGCGGCTTCCTCCTCCAGCAGCGCGGCGAGCTCTTCCTCGTCATCTGAGTCCATCGCCAAGACAGGCAAAACGACGAACACCTTGCGCTCGGTGGGCGTGTACCCGCCGCTAAACCGTGCCTCCGCGGCCGGAAACGGCGGCCGGAAACGCCCAACTGCTGTGGGAGGGGCTGCCGCGGTGGAGCGCTGCTATTTTCCGGCGGGGAATGGCTATCTAGCGGAGTAGGGCGGCAGCCGTCGCCGGGATATAGCTAGTGGTGGCCGAGGGCGCGGGGGGTGCGAGCCGAGGCGGGGGGAAGAAAACCTTGACTTTTCCCCTGTCGGTGTGGGCCAGGCGTGCTTTTCCCTAGCGCCAGAGCCCCCAACTGCTCCCCAGCGCGCCGGGTTTGGCCTGTGACCGCCGGGCGGAAAAAAGGTCCGAACCAGCGATTTTTGGCGTCCTGGGGGCGCGACTAGGCCGTTTTTTAGGCGCCGGCGTTGAAAAAGTGGCCTGGGGGGCCTGTTGGGGGCGCGACTGGAGATGCTCTAATGTGCTTTGGCTATAAAACTAGCCTTCACATGATAGGCATCCAAGATGAATGTAGTAAAAACTTTCATACTAAGTGCATTGAATATGATGAGAAGTTGGATGCTTGATAATTGTTTTGAGATATGAGGATAGTGATATTAGAGTCATGCTAGTAGAGTTATTATGAAATTGAGAAATACTTGTGTTAAAGTTAGTGATTCCCGTAGCATGCACGTATGGTGAACCGCTATGTGACGAAGTTAGAGCATGAGGTATTTGTAGAGTGTCATCCTTTGTGTGGAGGTCGGGGGCGTGCGATGGTTCACTCCTACCAACCTCGCCCCTAGGAGCATGCGTTGATTGCTTTGTTTTGATGACTCGTAAATTTTTGCAATAAGTATATGAGTTCTTATGACTAATGTTGAGTCCATGGATATTACGCACTCTCACCCTTCCACCATTGCTAGCCTCTCTTGTACCGTGCAACTTTCGCCGGTACCATACACCCACTATATATCCTTCCTCAAAACAGCCACCATATATCTTCCTCAAAATAGCCACCATACCTACCTATCATGGCATTTCCATATCCATTCCGAGATATATTGCCATGCAACTTTCCACCGTTCCATTCATATGACACGCTTCATATTGTCATATTGCCATGCATGATCATGTAGTTGACATCGTATTTGTGGAAAAGCCACCATGCATAATTTTTCATACATGTCACTCTTGACTCATTGCATATCCCGGTACACCGCCGAAGGCATTCATATAGAGTCATATTTTGTTCTAGTATCGAGTTGTAATATCGAGTTGTAAATTAATATAAGTGTGATGATCATCATTATTAGAGCATTGTCCCATGTGAGGAAAGGTGTCAGGGATATCATTAGCAGGTATAAACCGGCCAGGAAGGTCCGGATTACACTGACAAGGTTGTATTATTACAAGCCCACTAGGATATGTAAAAAGGGTCATAGCCCATAGAGGCCTAGGACCCATGTATAAGGCCCACGGTCTTTAAACCGTCGTACCATGTAACTTGGGATGTAAGGTAGAAAGAGTAGAGACCGAGGCGGACACATTTATGAGCCGGCCTCGGGACTCTGTAAACCAGGCCGGGCGTCGCTTCCTATATAAAGGGACGACCCGACGATGGTTCAAGGACAGGAAACAACAGCTCGAGACATAGGCAAGCGGATTCGCTCCCTGGTCATCGACGCACAAGCAATACCACAGCAAACTGGACGTAGGCTTTTACCTTCATCGAAGGGGCCGAACTAGTATAAACTCCCTGTGTCCTTCGTCCGCTTTAACCTCTTCAAGCTAACCCGCGCGATGGCCTCACACCTAAGTCCGCTAAACTGGACATCTGCCGTGCTAATTCCACGACAGTTGGCGCCCACCGTGGGGCTATCGCACGATGGTTTCGAGTTCTTGAAGGGCAGCTTTGAAGGGCTCAAGGGTTACGCAGTGGGCCGGATGACCAAGAGTCGTCGCGGTCGGATCTACATCGATGATGCAGGCTGGGGCCCCGAGGCCGATTCAATTGAATATGGGTACCGGGTCCCCTTCGGCGGCATCCACGTCTTCATCGGCAAGATCGGCGAACCGGGCCTGAGTCGGACATCCTCCCCAACATCGTCGAGCCGGCTCAGTGTGCGAGATCGGCCCGGGTTCAGCCCGCCGTGAAGCGTGTTTTCGTTGGAGCCGTGCATGGAGTACAAGCCGAGGACGGATCGGATTCTGGTGGCGAGACATTTGTCTATTCCGACGATGAATCTTCATCCGGAGAGACCGAATCTTTGTATCTGTTGCAGGACGGCTGGTCAAAGGGTGTGTCCGATGGCGATAGTATTCCGGGCCCCTTGGATCCGCCGAACAGGGTTGTTGTTTTCATGGCCGGATCACAATCTACGCAGCAGCCCTCGATGACCGGGGCGTTCACCTCAGAGGCAGCGGGAACCGGGGCAGGCAACCAAACCCCGTCACCCTCTGACGTCCTATCCACCTTGGTCGGCAATTTGACGGCACTCGCAACAGCAGAAGTAGCCCCTGCTAACAAGGCACAGCATGATGCGGAGATCGTTCAGCTGAAGAGCCGGATTGAGCAAGCTAAACTGGATCTGGATGCGGAAAAAGTCAGGATGGCTGCAAGGCAGGCAGAGCTAGATTCCCAAGCTTTCCGGCTCAGGCTCGATCAGACTGCACAGGAGGTAATGTACAGAAGGCAGCAAACTCGTCTACCACCGGTTTACGAGGCAAGGAATCTCTTTGGCACACCAGGAGCGGGAGCTAGTAACCGCCCAGAGGTAAACCGGGGAGGAGCCCCGGGGACTGGCGCGTCGGTTCAGCCGCCAGCCACGGAGCGGAACCACCAAATTGTGCCAACACCGCACATTCCCACCCCTCCCGGCCATTATTCTAACCCGTTGGACAACATTGTCGCCGCCGCTTCACGACTGGCCGCTTTACCAATTGAGGGGACATCCCCCATAGCAATGGAGGCACGACGGGCTAAGGAATTGCTGGACACGGCGTTGACGTAGCAGCAGGCATATTCGTATAGCCGGGAAAGGATTCATTCAACCCCCCGCCCGAGCCGGAGTTACACAAGGCACTGGGATGAACCGGCTGTATCTAGCAGCGAGCGGAGACGGCGCCGTCACAGGCAGGATAATCCGGCAGGGGCAGAAGCACGCGCCCAAGAGGCGGTAAATCAGGCTAGACATACTGCCCGCGAGGACATCCGTCAAGCACGCCGATTCACCCCACCACTGCAGAAACGGGAGTCACGGCCAGTTCCTTTGGGGTACAATCTCTCATCCCCGCTTTACGAAGCGTGAAATTACCCAAAGACTTCAAAGGCCCGCACAAGGTACCCAACTACACGGCAGATCTGGCTCCAGAGGCATGGGTCGAAAGTTATGAGATGGCTATGGAGATGCTTGATGTGGACAAAGCGGCGAGTGCCAAATATTTCACAATGATGCTTGAGGGTACAGCCCGGACATGGTTAAAAGGTCTGCCACCTAACTCCATCGGATCATGGTGTGAGTTGCGTCGCCGGTTTATTAGTAATTTCAAAGACACATGCAAACAGCCGATGTCTGTGGTGGACTTAGCAGCATGTGTTCAAGGAGAGCAGGAGACCACAAGCAGTTGGGTGCGGCGAGTATCAGAAATCCTACACTCTACCAATAGTGTCAACCCCAACACAACGATAGTAACATTGGAGAACAATTGCCGGTTCGAGTCTTTGAAGCTGAAGTTAGGACGGCTCAAGCACGATTGCAATGACATGGGAACGCTCATGAGCACTTTGGTGAAGTATGGGGACTCTGATAACACCAAGTACCCAGATGCAGACGGAGACAAGTCTGGGAAGGCGAACAAAACTGGTAAACCGGCGCAAGCCAATCCGGCAGGTACAGGTTACAATGGCAAGCGAAAAGCGGAGGGCGGCTCAGACTTTGTGGCCAATACCAACGTTCAGGGCAACAGGCAGCGCCGCAAGGGTAAACCGCCCCCGCGCAACGAGAGGCCACCCTTCAGTCTAGATCAGCAGCTAAGTGTGCCTTGCCCAAGACACGGTACAGAGTAAAACCCGGCTGCGCATCTCTGGAAGGACTATCGTATCATGCAGGAGGTTATAAAACAGGCCAGGTATAACCACGGACCCCCCGGCGGCGGATCAAGTTCCGGCTTTCAGGGTCCGGGTTACCAAGGTAACGGATCCGGATCAGGATATCACGGCGGTAACAATAACCACAACGGCAACATTCAGCATCAACATAACCAGCAACATGGTCAAGGTAGTTACAACAACCAAGGCAATCAGCAGCGTCAGCAGCAGCAGCAATCCGGATATTAGAATAATCCGAAGGAGCTAAGCAGTGGGCAGTATCATGTATTCACCACAAGTTTGTGCAAACGAGATCAAAAGGTTCTGAAGCGGGCAGTACACGCAGTCGAACCGGCGATATCACGTTTTTTACGTTGGTCTGAGCAACCCATTGTGTGGAGCAGAGAGGATCACCCGGCACGGGCCGATAATCCGCGCCAGTTGGCCTTAGTGGTAGCACCACAGGTGGGAGGTTACAAGTTCACAAAAGTACTTATGGACGGTGGCAGCAGCATCAACATCCTATACTATGAGACTTTCCGGCGTATGGGGTTAACAGATAAGAAGCTTCGGCAGTCCAACACAGTATTCCATGGAGTGGTGCCAGGTAAATCGGCTTACCTAGTTGGGAAAATTGATCTGGAAGTTACCTTTGGGGATGAGCAGGATTCTAGATCAGAGACAGTGACCTTTGAGGTCGTAAAGATCAGGAGCCCGTATCATGCTCTATTTGGGAGAACGGTTTACGCCAAGTTCATGGCTAGACCGTGTTATGCTTATCTGCAGCTTAAGATGCCGGGTCACAAGGGAACCATCACGGTTCACGGAATCCGCAAGATAGCATTGGAATGCGAGGAAGGAGACGCATCATACGCTGAGGCAATTTGTGCTACGGAGGAGCTGAAATTCTACAAAGACAATGTTGATCCGGTGGATATGTCCCCGTTGAAGAAGCCAACTACAGAGCATTATCCGGCGTTAAAGTTTAAGTCGGTGGAGGAAACCAAGCAGGTTGACTTTGTTCCGGGCGATTCATCCAAACAGTTCACTATCAGCGCTAACCTAGACCCCAAATAGGAAAGCACGCTCATCGACTTCATCCGTGAGAACTGGGATATCTTTGCATGGAAGCCTTCTGACATGCCAGGTATACCGAGAGAACTCGCTGAGCACAGTCTTAATATTGATCCAAAGTTTAAACCGGTCAAGCAGTATTTGCGTCGCTTCAATGAGGAGAGGCGCAAAGCCATAGGTGAAGAAGTGGTCAGGATTTTGGCCGCATGATTCATAGTTGAGGTGTTTCATCCAGAGTGGTTGGCTAATCCGGTGCTGGTGCTAAAGAAAAATGGAACCTGGAGGATGTGTGTTGATTACACAGACTTGAACAAGGCTTGCCCAACTAATCCTTTTGCTCTCCCCCGTATTGATCAGATTATTGATACTACGGCAGGATGTGAGCGGCTAAGTTTTTTGGATGCATATTCAGGTTATCATCAGATCAAGATGATAGTTAAGGACCAGGAGAAGACCGCTTTCATAACTCCCTTCGGAGCCTTCTGCTATGTTTCCATGCCTTTTGGGCTCAAGAGTGCCCAAGCAACTTATCAACGTTGTGTGTAGAACTGCTTCAAGGGGCAGATTGGAAAAAATGTCCATGCTTATGTTGATGACATTGTGGTGAAATCTAGGAAGGAGGAGACGCTGATAGAAGACTTGAAAGAAACCTTTGACAACCTCCGGGTTTACAAGATGATGCTTAATCCGGAGAAGTGTGTTTTTGGTGTTCCAACAGGCAAGCTCCTTGGATTCTTAGTATCAAACAGAGGGATTGAGGCTAATCCGGAGAAGATCAAGGCGATCACATCCTTGGCTAAACCAGCTTGTATCAATGATGTCCAGCGCGTAGCAGGCCGTATTGCAGCGTTGAGCCGGTTCATCAGCCGTTTGGGAGAGAAGGCGATCCCGCTTTATCAGATGTTGAAAAGACGGATCGGTTTGCATGGAGCGATGCTGCAAATGCTGCGTTCGAGGATTTGAAGCGGCAATTAGCAGAACCACCAGTTCTTGCTGCCCCTGTTGACAAAGAGCCGCTGCTGTTATACGTGGCCGCCAATGCCCGTGCATTTAGCGTGGCAATTGTGGTGGAACGCAAGGAAGCAAGCAAGGAATATCCGGTTCAGCGCCCGGTTTACTACATCAGTGAGGTCCTTATTGAGTCAAAGCAAAGATATCCACACTGGCAGAAGTTAGTGTACGGGGTATTCATGGCAAACCGGAAGCTGAAGCACTATTTTCAGGGCCACCCAATCACCGTCGTCAGCTCAGCTCCATTGGGGGATATAATCCAGAACAGAGAGGCCACTGGCAGAGTGGCGAAATGGGCCATTGAGCTTAGCCCGCACGGATTGAAGTATGTACCCCGTACTGCTATAAAATCCCAAGCACTGGTGGATTTCATCAATGATTGGACAGAGTTGCAAGCACCTGAGGAGAAGCCGGATCATACATACTGGACTATTCACTTTGACGGTTCAAGGCAATTGGAGGGCTCGGGGGCTGGAGTCGTGTTAACATCCCCACGAGGTGACAAGTTCTGTTATGTCCTTCGATTAATGTTCCCTTGCACTAACAATGCTGCTAAGTATGAGGCTCTCCTTCACAGTTTACGGATGGCCAAGGAGATGAACTTGAGCCGGGTCAAGTGCTTTGGTGACTCAGATCTAGTGGCACAACAGGTGTCTGGTAAGTGGGACTCTAAAGATCCACTCATGGCGGCTTATCGGCGGGAAGTTGAAGCAGTCGCAGGATACTTCAAAGGATATCAGGTGGACCACATAGACCGGCGGAAAAATGAAGCAGCCGATGCATTAAGCCGACTGGGCTCTCAGCGTAAACCGGTTCCACCTAATACCTTCTTGGATGAATTGCATAGTCCGTCAGTACGGATACCTTCAGAGGAGGATTTAGCTGTTCCTGATCTGGAAGCATAGCTAGTTGTAGCACTTCACGTTATTCTAGATTGGACACTCCCTTATTTGGCGTATCTGAGCCGAGGTGAGTTTCCAGAGGACGAAGTTGAGGCCCGGCAGATAATCCGGCGGTCCAAGTCTATGACTATCGTCAATGGAGAACTTCATCACCGCAGCGTCTCCGGGACGTTTCAGCGGTGCGTATCAACAGAGGAAGGCTGCGATATTCTTCGAGAGATTCACGAAGGAGATTGCGGTCATCACAACGGTTCAATGTCTTTGGTAGCTAAAGCTTTTCGTCATGGGTTCTACTGGCTAACGGCTCATGCCGATGCAGAGGACTTGGTCAGAAAATGTGATGCTTGCCAGAAATTTTCACAGCGTGCTCATGTTCCGGCGCAGGAGCTACGGATGATTCCAATTACTTGGCCGTTTGCGACTTGGGGGCTTGATATGGTTGGACCCTTTAAAAGATCCCAAGATCAGAAAACCCACCTGTTAGTAGTAGTGGACAAGTTTACAAAGTGGATTGAGGCAGAGCCTGTCAGTAAGTGTGATGCGGCAACATCGGTTAAGTTCATCAAAAAGATAATTTTCCGGTTTGGCTTTCCACACAACATCATTACTGATAATGGTAACAACCTATCTAAAGGAGAGATGGAAGAGTTCTGTCAAAGAGAACATATTCGCATGGATGTATCATCAGTAGCTCACCCTCAGTCCAATGGCCAAGCTGAGAGGGCCAACCAAGAAATCTTGAGAGGCATCAAGCCCCGGCTTATGGTTCCTTTGCAAAGAACACCAGGTTGCTGGGTAGAGGAGTTACCTTCTGTCCTCTGGAGCATCAACACTACACCTAACAGGTCTACAGGTTATACGCCTTTCTTCATGGTATATGGTGCTGAAGCGGTTCTCCCTAGTGACATCCGGCACGACTCACCACGGGTGGCAGTTTACGTTGAAGCGGATAATGAGCAAGCAAGACAAGACAGCTTGGACCGGCTGGATGTGGAACGGGACACGGCAGTAGCACGATCGGCGATCTATCAACAAGACCTGCGCCGGTACCACAGCCGCCGGGTTAAGACCAGAACATTCCAGGAGGGAGATTTGGTGCTCCGGCTCATCCAAGACCAGACAGATATGCACAAGTTATCCCCACCTTGGGAAGGACCCTTTGTGGTCAGCAAGAACCTACACAACGGTTCATACTACCTGGTCGACGTTCGAGAGCATAAAGACTCACGTATGGCAGAGGAGGAGACGAAGCGGCCGTGGAACATCGCCCTTCTGCGACCTTACTACACTTGAGCCATTGGCTCCGCTTTATGTACCATGTATATATTATGATTAATAAATAAACCGGCGCCCCCAGTAAACCGGGGAACCAGCCATCTTCACAAAGGAGTATCACATGGGCGTTTCGCTGAAAACGCACCATGACCTCTTAAACCGGCGTCCCTGATAGCATCAGGGAATCAGCCGTGTCTTTTTTTACAAAGGAGTATCACATGGGAGTTTCGCCGAAAACTCACCGTGGCCTCCTAAACCGGCGCCCCTGATAGTATCAGGGAATCAGCCATGTTTTTCTTCAAAGGAGTATCACATGGGAGTTTCTCTGAAAACTCACCATGGCCTCCTAAACTGGCACCCTTGATACATCAAGGAATCAGCCATTGACAATCATCGAGTTGATCACCTAAAGACAAGATCCTTCAGAGGTTTTGAAACATTGGGTGGCGTGTCATCGATTAAAAAACGTCAAATTTGGAGCCTGGCAGCTCGCAAAAAGCCTCAAATTTGGAGCCTGGCAGCTCGCAAAAAGCCTCAAATTTGGAGCCTGGCACCTCGCAAAAAGCCTTGAATTTGGAGCCTGGTAGCTCGCAAAAAGCCTTGAATTTGGAGCCTGGCAGCTCGCAAAAAGTCTCGAATTTGGAGCCTGGCAGCTCGCAAAAAGCCTCGAATTTGGAGCCTGGCATCTCGTAAAAAGCCTCGATTACATGGTCTTATTTGCCCGAAAAACCTTTATTTCGATGATTTCACAATTTTGGTCGTCTTGATCACTGATTTTTTAACCAAGTCCATTGATGCGGGATTGGGCAACTACAAGGTTGACCATATATCTACAAAGTTAAAAGTCTGGGTCATGAACACCAGCGTGAGTTGAACCGGCGTTCATTATAACCCGGAATAGGCCATCAGGTAAAGCCAAATAAGAAGAGCCAAGAACCTCATCAGCGTCTGCGCTTTCAATTATGCCTACCGGATTAAGGTCGACAGACACACTTAATCAGAGGCACAGATAATGTAAACGGATCACGCATGGCAAAACAGAGGATTAAATTGACATATGCCAAGTCGAGCAGTGCCATAAATATTGGGACAAAGGCAGTGTTTCAACTATCCTATTACAAGGCACCTGCAGGCCCGAATAGATCAAAGTTTTTGGCAAAATATTCAGCAACTACAAATTAAACCGGACGGTTTATGACTCCTCTTCACGCTGCGAAGGCTGAGGGTCAACTTGTTCCGGGTCTTCATCAACTTCAGGCAATGGCTGGAAACCAGGAGCGCACCAATCAATCTTGGAGAGTGCACGGAAATACATTTCGTCATCAATAAGATCTGAAGGGTCAATATCTGGAGCGAAAGTATGGCCACGAACTGGTGGGATCAGATTTTCAGTGTCGTAAACCGGCCGCTCCACCCGTGAATTTTCTAAGTCATAGGCCGGATGATACCTTGTCAAATCCGCCTCATCGGCAAGCTTACTGGCAAGAGGGCGCATGTCCTTAGTCAAAGCACGGAGATCTTCGGCAGAGAAGACTGACCCGTCCTCTTTGTTGCTGGGATAGCCGTTCATAGTTTCAGCCGGGCCAAAATCAGGGACCCATGCTTTGGCCCGGGTCAGCACCATAAGAGAGCCTACCCGTGCAGCAGACTTCTTCACCTCCACCAGACGCACAGGCAGGACAGATAGTTTCTCCAAAGTGGCTTGGATGGTAGTCGGTGCCGGTTTATTATGGGACATGGCACTGATAGCCCTTTGAGCGCCGGAGTAAAGCTGCTCTACCAGGGTATAGGCTGCCTTGAGCTTCTTCCGGACATCATCTCCAAGGTGAGTTATGCGCCTCCCTATATACAATTAGCGAGTTAAGCCGGAGCGGAACAAAAGATTGCAAGGATGAAAAACATACAAAGACGGGTACTCACCGAAGATAGTAGAGGTCATGAGCTCTATTTGCTGTTTCAAACCGGATAACTCATGCGTCACCGGATTAAGAGCAGCTTCGGCATCCTTTGCTCTTTTTTCAAGAGCATCCCTCTGCACCTCCCATGTAGACCGCTTCGCTTCAAAATCCTTCTTCAGTTTTTCCATATTAGTCAAAGCAAGGACAAGTTCTTCCTTAGCTTTGGCTGAAGCGGTCTCATGGAAGGCTAAGCCGTTTCGGAGTTCAGCTGCCTCCGAAGCCAGCCGGGTTAAGTCAGCCTGCAAGGAATTGAAACAGATTAGAAGGACATATCAATCAAGTTTCAAGTGCATAACAAGTTATACACTTGACACTTGGGGGCTAATGTGCAATTGAAGTAAAGAAAGAAAATTTTCAGACAAGTCCCAAGCGCATAAACAAGTTATGCCCTTGGCACTTGGGGGCTAATGTAAGCTCATTCTCGGGCATAATGGAAGTCCCAGTTCACCTACAGTGAAGCTAAACCGGCACTTGGGGGCTACTATGGCCTAAAGATAGGATTGCAAAATTACAAAGCAGAGACAGAAGTGAAAGGAAAGAAAGTCACCTCATACTTGTCCTTCATCATATTAACTAAGCCGACTTCATAGTCGCGGCCAGTAAAGAGCCGGTTCAGGTACCCGGAATGAAGTTCCTGGGCACTCAACTGAGCATGGCTGGATAAATCTGAACTCCACTTGCCTTTGTCTTGTTGAATTTTCTCTTCCTTGGCAGTATGCCTAGCCAAGGTGACAGGCTTTGTGGGAGCAGTGAAGCCTAGACCAGTTATCTCAACGTCTGCGGATGAGGCAGCAGTTGGCTGGAGGGGGACAGCAGTAGGCACCGGACTGGCAGGAGCCGGACTAGCCCGAGGAGGGCTAACCCGGACAGGGCTTGTCGGTTCAGACGTGTTCTCCATATTATCACCTCCCGGAGCAGCAACGTCGTCACGAGCTATAGGAAATGGGATCATCAAGCTGAGCTTCAAGGTTATCTTCTGGAATGATGGGCGCTTCAGGGTCCTCGGCCGGTTCAGCAGTAGTGGTCTCCACAGCTGGTTTACTTGCTTTCGCCTTTTTGCTAGGCTTTGGCATTCTGGTAAAGGTCAAAGGAACAGTGAGAATCATAAAGTTAAAAACATGAAGGTAAATCAGATATTTGAACGAAGGACTTACCCAGGGACGGTCTTGAGCACTGGGACCTGCGTAGCAGTCGACTTGCCGGAAGAGGACAGAGCAGCCTCCTGGTAGTTGGGATCAGACGGTTTAAGTGGTTTACGTATAAGGCCTGCTTTTGGATAAAGGAGAGTTGGAGTGAGCAAAACCTCGGAGCGGCGTCTGCAAGCCGGCGTGAGAGGTATTCCGGATGATTCAACCACATGGCCGCTATGGCGCGTGGTCCGGTGAGCTTCATGCTGCTGTTTCTTCAAAAGAAAGTTGGGATCCAATTGAGCATAAGGATGAGAAAAGGGATATTTCCGGGATACCCGGCGGGTCTTGGGTGGCAAAGGTTCTGAATCAGATGAGAGAGAAATTATCTCAACTCCCCCCGCTTTGCTTCCTTCCGCCAGATCCTGCGAAAGGGCATTCTTAACATAAATTTAGACAAAGGGATATCAAAGGACATAAGGGTTAATTGGCACCTCAGAGTCCGGATCATCCTCCTCAGGGTGTGAACCGGAAGCGGCAACAGCCTTTTTCTTTTTAACAGCGTAAGTTTTCTTCCGTGATTGCTTGGCCAGTTTATCCAGAGATTTCCTCTTCCAGAAAGGATCGTTGGCATGTGCGAAGGGATAGTAACGAGTTGAAGACAACTGATATAAACGGATTAAGACAAACAGGAAAGGGTCGGAAAAGACTTACCGCTGGCGGTTCATTGGTTGCACAGAACGGAGCTAAACCGGTCCGGCTGCACTCCTCCAGAGGGATGTTCAACATTTTCTTCGCAGATTCAGTGACTTCATTATCAGGAAGTATTATTTCGGTGTGGCGTTGAGGATCATCCGGTTTACCGGTATATTTGCACATCAGACTTGAGCGTCGGCTTAGTGGAAGTATGCTCCAAGAGAGCCAGTAACGGATGAAGTAAACGCCGGTTAAACCATTGGCCACGAAGGCCCCGAGCTTGGAAAGTTGAGGGGCAAATCGAGCCCGATCTTGGGCGCTGAGACGTTGTGGCAAAGGATGTGTTACTGCCAGGCGATAGGCGCGGTAACCCGGCAGCGGGTTCTCTCCTTCAGGCGAAGTGTCCCTACAATAAAACCACGTCTGGTTCCATTCTTTGGGGTGGCTGTGAAGGGTAGCGTGAGGAAAACTCACATCCTTTCTTTTCTGGATGCTGACACCACCCAGCTCCTAATGAGGCCCATCGGTAAACTCCGTCCGCTGGTTCAGATGGAAGAAGTCCCGGAATAGGTCCACTGATGGCTCTTCTTGAAGATATGCCTCCGAGAAAACTTGAAAGTTGCAGATGTTTGAAACAGAATTCGGGCCTACATCTTGTGAGTGGAGTTGAAAAGCGGCTAATACATCCCAGAAGAATTTTGAACCGGGAGGACTGATACCCCGGGCCAGATGATAATAAAAAACTATAACTTCTCCCTCCTTAGGCTCAGGAGGGCATTCCTTTTCAGGAGCCCGCCAGTGCATAACTTCCTTAGGGCCCAGAACGCCAATTGAGGCCGCTTCAGCCAAATCATTTTCCGTGATCCGGGAAGGAACCCAATTGCAAGCGACAAATTGCTTGGCCATCGTTTTTGATTAGGAAGTGCTGAAAAATACAATGCAAAGATCCGGTTTACCAACTGCTAAATATAAGCCGGGGCATTCTATGAAGTTATGGACCTAATTGTCGGTTTAAACAAGGGACTAATGGTATTACTAATCCGGAAGCAGTTATGAGTGAAACAGCTGCCGGTTCACGTTGATAGGAAAAGAAGAAGCTAAACTGTCAATTACGGGATATATGTTTACATCTAAACCGTCAAAGAAGGCATATGAAGTGCAAGTTATGGCTAAACCGGTGAGATGAGCTACAGATCTAAAGTATGAATAAACAATTTCCACAGAAAGCTGAGGGAAATATGGATCTAAGGCGCAAGAAAAAGATGGAATAATACAAGTTATATTCGGGGAAGGCTGTGGAGGTTCTTTACAGATTTGATCTAAACTGGTAAAGCTAGAGGAATTAAGGATATAATGACGGAGCAGGAGTGCATGGATGAAGGTCGAGCCTAAATAAGTTTAAATCTACAGCAAGTCTGACCTACGGGGATGAACTACAAGGCCTCGAGGGTTCATGGCGAGCTACAGGAGAAACCCTAGAGTGAGATCTACGGGGAAGAAGATGGAGTACCTGAGGAAATAGAGGAAGGCGGCGAAGTTCTCTGGAGGCGTTCAGGTCGACGCAGCGGCCTGGCTCGAGGACGACGGTGAGCTCGAAGAGCGGCGGCGGAGCTTCGAGCGTTGGAGACAGAGGAAGAATAAGGCAGAAGGGGAAAAGAGATGAGCTTCAGCATTATTTATAGGCCTAAGAGGTGAAAAATGGTAAGCGCGGGAATCGAGGAGGCCAGAGATCAGATAAAGATTGAGATGTCGCCTCGATCATCGGTGCAGCATTAAAAGAAAAGGTAACAGACGGATGCGGGCATTAAATGCGGAGATGATGTCACAACGGATTAACGCGATTCCAGGAGATGACGTCCTGGCCGGTTTATGAAGCAAATAAGTTGCAGAAAGCAAATTCGTACAAAACTTCGAAGACTGACATGAACAAGTTCAAATCAATCTGGGGCCTAATGTCAGGGATATTACTAGCAGGTATAAACCGGCCAGGAAGGTCCGGATTACACTGACAAGGTTGTATTATTACAAGCCCAGTAGGATATGTAAAAAGGGTCATAGCTCGTAGAGGCCTAGGATCCATGTATAAGGCCCACGGTCTGTAAACCGTCGTACCATGTAACTTGGGATGTAAGGTAGAAAGAGTAGAGACCGAGGCGGACACGTTTATGAGCCGGCCTCGGGACTCTGTAAACCGGGCCGGGCGTCGCTTCCTATATAAAGGGACGACTAGGCGACGGTTCAAGGACAGGAAACAACAGCTCGAGACACAGGCAAGCGGATTCGCTCCCTGGTCATCGACGCACAAGCAATACCACACCAAACTAGACATGGGCTTTTACCTTCATCGAAGGGGCCGAAATAGTATAAACTCCCTGTGTCCTTCGTTCGCTTTAACCTCTTCAAGCTAACCCGCGCGATGGCCTCAGACCTAAGTCCACTAAACCGGACATCTGTCGTGCTAATTCCACGACAAAAGGCTAAATAAAGAAAGCCCCTCCAAAAAAAGAAAAAAAGAGAAAAAAAGGGAAAGGCCAAAGAAAAAAGAAAGGACCCAAAAAAAAAGAAAAAAAAAAGAAAAGGGACATTTGCTACTATCTTTTTCCACACTTGTGCTTCAAAGTAGCACCATGTTCTTCATGATAGAGAGTCTCATGTTTAGTCACTTTCATATACTAGTGGGAATTTTCATTATAGAACTTGGCTTGTATATTCCAACGATGGGCTTCCTCAAAATGCCCTAGGTCCTCATTAGCAAGCAAGTTGGATGCACACCCACTTAGTTTCTTTTGTTGAGCTTTCATACATTTTTAGCTCTAGTGCATCCGTTGCATGGCAATCCCTACTCACTCACATTGATATCTATTGATGTGCATCTCCACAGCCCATTGATACGCCTAGTCGATGTGAGACTATCTCCCTCCTTTTTGTCTTCTCCACAACCACCACTCTATTCCATCCATAGTGCTATGTCCATGGCCCACGCTCATGTATTGCGTGAAAGTTGAAAGGTTTGAAAGAATAGAATATGAAAACAAGTGCTTAGGTGAAACCGGGGTTGTGCATGATATGAATATTTTATGTGATGAAGAGGGAGCATAGCCAGACTATATGATTTTGTAGGGATAACTTTCTTTAGCCATAGTATTTTGAGAAGACATGATTGCTTTGCTAGTATGCTTGAAGTATTATTATTTCTAATGTCAATATAGACTTTTGTCCTGAATCTTTCAAATCTGAACATTCATGCCACAATTAAGAGAATTACATTGAGAAACTATATTGGTTAGCATTCCACATAAAAAATTCAATTTTTATCATTTACCTACTCGAGGACGAGCAGGAATTAAGCTTGGGGATGCTGATACGTCTCCAAAGTATCTATAATTTTTTATTGTTCCATGCTATTATATTATCCTTCTAGGATGTTTTATGGGATTTATTATAAACTTTTATATTATTTTTGGGACTAACCTATTAACCCAGAGCCCAGTGCCAGTTTCTGTTTTTCTCCTATTTTAGGGTTTCGCAGAAAAGGAATATCAAACGGAGCCCAATTGACCTGAAAATCAATGGAGATCATTTTTGGACCAGAAGAAGCCCACGAAGTGCCGGAGGGAGATGAGAGGACCCACGGGCTGCCCACAAGGGTGGGGGGCGCCCCCCCTACTGGGCGCGCCACCTGCCTCGTGGACAGCCCATAGCCCCCCTTTGCTTGGCCCCGACTCCAACACCTCCTATATATACAGAAACCTCCGGAAAATAACCTAGATCGGGAGTTCCGCCGCCGAAAGCCTCTGTTGCCACCAAAAACCAATCTAGACCCCGTTCCGGCACCCTGCCAGAGGGGGGAACCCTCACCGGTGGCCATCTTCATCATCCCAGCGCTCTCCATGACGAGGATGGAGTAGTCCACCCTCGGGGCTGAGAGTATGTACCAGTAGCTATGTGTTTGATCTCTCTCTCTCTCTCTCTCTCTCTCTCTCTCTCTCTCTCTCTCTCTCTCTCTCTCTCTCTCTCTCTCTCTCTCTCTCTCTCGTCTTCTTGAGATGGCACGATCTTGATGTATCGCGAGCTTTGCTATTCTAGTTGGATCTTATAATGCTTCTTCCCCTCTACTCTCTTGTAATGAATTGAGTTTTCCCTTTGAAGTTATCTTATCGGATTGAGTCTTTAAGGATTTGAGAACACTTGATGCATGTCTTGCGTGGGATACCTGTGGTGACAATGGGGTATTCTATCGATTCACTTGATGTATGTTTTGGTGATCAACTTGCTGGTTCCATGACCTTGGGAATCTATGCATAGGGGTTGGCACACGTTTTCGTCTTGACTTTCCGGTAGAAACTTTGGGGCACTCTTTGAAGTTCTATGTGTTGGTTGAATAGATGTTTCTGAGATTGTGTGATGCATATCGTATAATCATACCCACAGATAATTGAGGTGACATTGGAGTATCTAGGTGACATTAGGCTTTTGATTGATTTGTGTCTTAAGGTGTTATTCTAGTACGAACTCTATGATAGATTGAACGTTACTACGGACTCTTGAATAGATCGACCAGAAAGAATAGCTTTGAGGTGGTTTCATACCCTACCATAATCTCTTCGTTTGTTCTCCGCTATTAGTGATTTTGGAGTGACTCTTTGTTGCATGTTGAGGGCCAGTAATATGATCCAATTATGTTATCCTTGTTGAGAGAACTTGCACTAGTGAAAGTATGAACCCTAGGCCTTGTTTCCTATCATTGCAACACCGTTTATGCTCACGTTTACCACTTGCTACCTTACTGTTTTTACATTTTCTTATTACAAAAACCTATATCTACTATCCATATTGCACTTGTATCACCATCTCTTCGCCGAACTAGTGCACCTATACAATTTACCATTGTATTGGGTGTGTTGGGGACACAAGAGACTCTTTGTTATTTGGTTGCAGGGTTGATTGAGAGAGACCATCTTCATCCTACGCCTCCCACGGATTGATAAACCTTAGGTCATCCACTTGAGAGAAATTTGCTACTGTCCTACAAACCTCTGCACTTGGAGGCCCAACAACGTCTACAAGAAAAAGGTTGTGTAGTAGACATCAGCCGTCCGCTATGGCTGACGGCAAAGATCCTGATTCTTGTAGTGATGATGTGTTATCCTTCACAATATGATTCTTGAAGATGAGAGAGGAATGAACTTGGAATTCTTCTACGACAATGTGGGTAGCCGTGTCAAACCAGCTAGAGACCCTAACCGCATTAGAGATTTTCTTCAGACATACAAGGAGATTGAAAATGCAAACACACACTTTCAACTTCAGGAGGATCTCATTGAGCACTATTAGCAAATGGCTGGACAGTAACTCATTTTTTTATTCATTTGTATTTGTATTCGTGACAGGTTTTGTATTGCATTATTTAAGTTTGCTTCGGTGATTTGAATAATTATTTGTAATGTGGATGATTGTTGTGTTATGTTGGTATTGAATAATTATTTAGTTTGATTCCGTTTGTTATATTGTGTTGGAATTGATATTTGCGGACCGATGGGATGCGGGATGCAGCGGCGCAAAAGCAGACCCCGCAAAGCTGACCCGTAAAAAAAACATATTCCACGAATATACTTTTATACGGATTCGTTTGGAGTCTGCATCTGCGCCCGTCCGCGCCGGCCCGCAAACGCCGTTTTCCGCGAATTGCAAATGCGCAAATGTTTTGCGGGCCGGGATGGGGCGTGTGCTAGAGATGCTCTAAGTACGTGTCTAAAGCCGCTAACCCTTACCATTGTCACGTGACAGCCGAATCAGGTTGGGTCTGTCTATGTCACATCTGGATGTGAGATATTATCTCATATCTAACTCTCTCACCCTTAAATTCATGGGAGACTTTTATAAAAAAACAAGAATAAGGGAGTTACATAACGCTAATATCTCACATCTAGATGTGAAATAGCAAACCTGAATCAGGTTTTGACCGAAATCTTCACTTCTTCGAGAACAAAAATGGCAGGCCAACTATTCCTCAAAAGAAAAATGGCAGGTCCCCTAAAAAAAAATGGTAGGGCAATTACCTAGCGCTAGTATATACTGGCAGCAGGCGTCGTTCCCCCAAATCGAGTCCAATCCCTAGCGAATTCCGGCACGATGGAGCGGATCGACGCCCTCAAGCCCGCCGGCGGGAAGCTCGCCGACTATCCCTTCGTCAGGCGGCTCCGGAACCGGCGGCTCATCGTCTACCTCCATCTCCAAGGCTTCCAGTCCGCCTACGATCGGTACATACGCCCCTCCGCCCGCCCGCCCGCCCGCCGGCCGGCCGGCCGTTTCTTTACTTGCTCCGTCTCCTTGCTGCGTGCTAATGCATCCCGGCCGTGCAATGCAGGATAGTCCACGAGACGGATTTGTACATGTGCCGCCGGCGTCTGAAGCAGCTGGTGGCCTGCGGCCAGTGGACCAAAGCCCTCGGCTACATCCGCCGCTTCGTGCCGCCGGCCATGGGGGGCGTCGAGGCCCGTACCCTCTATATCTTCCTGGATACGTTCTTGGCCGTGGAGAACGCCGCCGCCTGCTCAACGGGCGCCCCCGTCACGCCCGCGGTGTACAAGCACGACCTCACCATACTGACGACCATGTGCGCCGGCAACACCAAGCTCTCTTCCATCCTCCACAAGATAAACCACAAGCCGCAGTTCAGGTAAGCACCGCCATCTATTAGTACCTATATACTTGGTGGTAGACATTCTTCTACTTGCTGTTGGCCTGTTGCTGAGCCTCAAACCGTCAAACGGATCCTGTCTACTGTAGGGCGTCCCTGGACTGGAAACTGGTGAGAGAGAAGGCATCGTTGATTGCTGGTGACTTGGCCAATCACTCCCCGGAGCTGAGACGCAGGTTGCTACTGCCGAATGGCCCACGGAGTCCGCATGACTTGCTTCCCATTGGGTATTCATGCATTCATCCAACCTTGCTCCTTAATTCTTTCTGACCAGCTTCGACAGTTATCCTGTCAATGATCTGATCATGCATTGTCATGTTTAATTGGTTAGTCCCCGTTGTCCAAGGCGTCGACAGAGGGAAACAACCCGGCAGCCAACATCTACTATTGTCAAGTGCTATCTCAACAGGAAGAGGAGGTATGTATGTATGAGAAGCACCATTCATTATCGAACTGCTCCTCAGTTCTGCAGTGCTGCGTCTCCACATGACACTCACATATATGTGTTGCCTTTTGCAGCCTGCCTTCTTCTAGCCCAGTTTTTGGTATGAACATCTTGGCATGAAAGCAACCTTATATCATAGCATCTGCATATGTGTGCTAGTTAATGTTCTCTATGCCAGGTCTGAACTCTGAGGGACGGAATCGGGTGGTGGATCTTATCGGTAATTGAAATTAGTCCCTGACCATCAAATTCCAGTTTGTGAAGAACATATACATTTTTCTGCTGTTCCTTCGTTTCTGAAAATCACTTTTGATTATGTGCTGATAAACTCACGTGATAATATTTAGAGGAATGTTTGAAAGCTGGTATGCTTGGTCAAGGGCACCTACTTCAGTCAAGTGCGATGGAAGGTAATTAATTATCAGTTGTGAGCAGCTTTCTATCTCTCCTTCCCTTTGAACTTCGGTCACACCTTTCAAACATAGTTTTTTTGGGATGCCTCATCTCACTTTTAACACCTTGTATCTCTCTCATTAATTTACTAGTAGTCCACTGCACTCTATCTTTGTTACCTGCTGTCATCTTTAACTGCTCAACTTGACTAATCTCTGAAACTGTACGTCTTTAGACATGCCCGATTGTATCCCTTAAGTTTTCCCTTGTCATTTTGGCTTCACGCTTCCTGTTGTATTTTTTGCCTGGGTACCTTATATCACTTCAAGTTCTAAATATCGAACCGGTTGCAGGTGCTTTTAGTATTCCATTCTCACAGACCATGTCTTCTACGACAGGTCCTGCTACAAACACTGAGACTTCATCAGTGACTAATGCAGGTAAATTAGTTAGACAGATGAACACTGAGTCCTTGGCTTTAACTTGGCTACCTGCCATGAGTTCTTACTGCAAAACTCCTAGTTATCTCCATTGGAACCTGTCAGTTGTTAATTCATTGTTAGAGAACACCAAGAAAGTAATCAAGGGGCTATAAGTATCATTTCAAACTCTTCGCAGGTGATTCAGTCTCACGGCCTGCTAAAATTCCTTGGATCATATCTGCCACAGATGCAGGTAAATTAACTGAATATCCTCAACCGTTTTCATACCATGTAGAAAGTCCATCCGCGTGGATGAATCCTGAAATTCTTAGCTGTCACTTGTCAGAGAAATTCTTAGTTGTCACTTGTAAGAGAAACTCCATCAGCCATGTTTTATAACTCACCATGTTGATATATATCCGCTTTTGTCGTACCTCTTGGTTCCTATGGCAAATTATTTTCCAAAACCGCAGAGTTTTCTGCCTCTTACATTTGTCAGCTGCTTTTTTCTTCTACTTGTTTTATGCCCATAATAGTTGCAGGATTGCACTTGCATCTGGGAGCTGATAAGCATACGCACCACAAATCATATAATACAACTTGCCGGTTACATGGACATGCTTATTTTTGTGGTACAAATCTAGCACTACAACGCGGCAGCCATCAAGCTGGGTGTTGTTATTTGCATGTTATCAATGCCTGGTTAGAGCAAGTACAATAACAGGCTTATAGCTCGCTTACATGGCATTCTTGTCTATGTGGAGGAGAGAGGTATGAAGAAGTAAGGGGGGTGAGCTCTCATGCAAGAGCCTAGCTATATACGCACTTCTAGGCAAAGACAATAAATATGAAGAAAGCGAGAGAGAGAAGGTAGAAAAAACTACTAATTTAATAACCAACTCTATTGTATGAGTGAACGGTATTGCTAACTCTTGATGACATGGCAGCCTTATAGGGTGTGTTTGGTTTATGCCCAAGGTTGCCCCACCAAAGCATTGGCTAGCCAAAATTTTGGTTGAGGTTTTGGTTGCCCATGATTTGGCCAACATTGGCAAGAAAAATGAACTAGAGTTGGCTAGAGTTCATTGGCATGCCAAAAAATTGGCAACAATCCAAACAAAAAGATCAATCTTTGGGTCATGACCAAAATTTTGGTAGGGTACAATTTGGCCACAATCCAAACACACCCAGCTAGGGCATCTCCAACACGGATGCCCAAAGCCTCCCCTATATGTGTCCGGACAGTCCTTAGGCCTCAATGTGGCTGTGCATTTTGGGCCGGACCGATCCCCCAGTCGAGCTCCAAATCAGAGGAGATCTTGGGGAGTCCGGACGCCCGGATACCACTCCAAAACACTCTCTGCATCCAGAACCCTCCGCATTCATGCTGGCTCACCGGCTCCCCTAATTCAAGCCTGGCCTGCGCGCCGCCCATAAAGCCTACTCCGGCTATTAAAGTCGCCCCCTTCCCAAAGCAAAACTCGTTTCAGGTGCTCCAACTTTCACAGATCTGCCTAATTATCTCTGTTGAAACACGTCTGTTGCAAATTCAGGTTAAGTATTTTAATTTCGTTGAACACCTGCATTGGTTTTCAAACCTAGATGAATCTACACCGTTTACTATTGATTCCTAGAATGGTTCATTTCTAATTATTCACCGGTGCCGCAGTCTCACAGCCTACTAAAATCCCTTGCATCATATCTGCAACAAATGCAGGTAAATTAAGTGAACATTTTCATACCATGTAGAAAGTCCATCTGTGCATGTTTGTACCTCTTGGTTCCTATGGCAAACTATTTTCGAAAACTCTGGAGTTTTCTGACTCCTCATTTGTCAACTGCAGGATTGCACTTGCATCTGAGAGCTGATAGATGTATTTACTACAAATCGTATGCTACATGCACATGCTCATTTTTATGGTTGAGTTTAGCCTCTTGATTTCTGATATAAAAGCCCTTCCAACACATTTTGAAATGTTGACTGTTAAGAGAACATTACGTGTAAAGGTTGAATTAAGGAATGTTAATAATACTTATTCTAGTGATCCTAAATGGTATCGATGCTTGAGCAGCCCCCGATCAAGCACCTGAAAGAAGATGGTATTGTGCTCTCTTAGGCGTGAGGCGTGAGGCCTTTGCAGTTTGGCCTTTGACCCCTCTTTCAGGGGTTGTTTCTGTCTTCTGTTTTTGGCCAGATTTTGCTGGCCTTGATCCCCTAGGGTCCACCTGTACATAAACTCTTACTATCTTCAATTGATGTGCAGAGCTCCTGCCTGCTTCGGCGAGAGAAAAGAAGATGGCCAGGGTTCTGTTGGAAGAAAGGATCCAGGAGAAGATTTGTTAACTGTTGAGGAACATGATCCTTATAGGAGGCAGCAACGGACTAAATTCATAAGGCTTAGTATAAATGGTCACTTTTTTTTTGCTTTACATAGGATGCATGACTGGAGAAGTTAAATTATTTCCTGTCATGAATATTTATCTAGGTTGCACTTTCACCAGTTCTTTTACCGATCAATGTACTGGTCCGTGATGTTTTACCAACTACTCCCTCCGTCCCATGATGTAAGATGCTTTTTGATACTACACTAGTGTCAAAAAGCGTCTTACATTATAGGACGGAGGGAGTACTTTACCACTCGTCGGCACGTTTTACATTCTCCATTCACGAATAATATCAGCAACTTTAAAAAAATGCAGCTAGCTGTTTTTTAAATCATGAAGTTCGGACTGAAAAAAACAAAGAGCAAACATAAAACTTACACAAGTAAGACCTTCCATAGAATGCCTATTTAGCTTGCTATTTATCTGTACTGAAACAAGACGCAAACATTTGATGTTGGTAGTAATCCAATCTTTTCAGCACACCTGTAGGTATTTCGAAGAAAGATATAGCATAAACACCCCTGTAGGACACCAAATGAAACGATGTCTAATAGAGATGAAAACTGGGAGAAGCTGCCTATGCATGCTCAACTACTTCCAAGCTTTTGGTGCTCCAGACGTGATTATTCAACCACTAACAAGAACATAAAAAAAATCAAGTAACACACTGAAAACAAGACCTTTCTGCTCTGCAGATGGTTAACTTTCCACAGGGATTTGCATTTTTGGAACGAGATGGAACTTCTAGCTGCAAGTAATTCTGCTTAAGATTGGCTTCTTCATCTTGCAGCCAGATAAAAAATATTAAAATGTCAAGCTCCACTTACGCATCAGGAAAGAACAAGAGCTTAAGTTCATAGAAAACGGGAGGATAACCTTCTGGAAAGTCCACACCAAATAGATACTCCATTAGTACAGTGTTACTAATTCTAGTGGAGTTATTGTGGCCAAATTAACACGCTTCTGATTCTCATGAAAAAGGGGAAAACTTAGTGTGTCCGTAAATTCCAAACACAGACATGAACCATAGACACAGGTCACAGATAAAAATTCAACAAATAATTCTGAAAATATCTAGAAAAACCAGACACAAAAAAGTTCAGAGTAAATGTGAACAAGAAGTTTTAAAATGTCACAAAAGATATCCACCACGTCACACCAAGGTTCAAATATCGGTGGTTCCGCATTTCATTGAGACCAAGTGAGACATAAAACTAACTTCTGGTTAGTGTGCCATAAGTTTCCGTAATAATTCACCATCTGTCCACTAATGTAAGACGTTTTGGCACTTCAATTAGTACCATTACAGAATACTCTAGCTTCACGCCCATATATAATTCCAAAATTAGTCGATCCAAAGACAAAAATCTATAATGGAAAAAGGACAAAACAACAAACAATGATTTCACAAAAAGGGACAAGGCAGCCTGACTACCAGTTCATAAAAAATGTATTCATAGAAGAACTTCTGCAACAAATGTAAAAATTTGTTATTGTTCTTCAGAAGACCTGAACCAACAATAAGCATCACTAGAAACAAATCAAAAACTGACATGGTCGATGATATATAATAAATCTGATTCACCAACCCCTTGCAACTTTAACACAACACCAAGCACTGGGAAACACAGTTGTAATGTCGCGCTACACGGTGATAACATAACACTAGTAAAAGTAGTTCTAGCTAGGAGACTTGCAAGTCAGGTTTATAACATAACATAGCTCGATGCTCCAACACAATCGGTAGCAAAGACTCGAAGGAGCACCACAAGTAATGCCCAATCAGTTAGCCGTCAAGTTGGCGCTGCAAGATCCAGCTTCCACTTCAGTCACCAACTCCTGCACTCCAACAAGTACTCCATCAAGTTAATAGGGTCCAAATAGGTAGTTGGATCCTTACCAGAAAAAAGATGCAGTGCAAAGCTAGAAAGGTGCTGATATTTCGAAAGGTAAAACCTACTGGTGAGTGATAACTTACTTGGTACATTATTCAGTAAAATGAAAGTGCAACATAAGATTGGATATCCTGGCAGAAACTATGTATATTGAAAAGCAGACTACCATTTATACCAAGCATTACCAGTTCAGTCAGTAGCCTTTTTCTATCAGGATCATCTTCCTCAACAGTCATCAAATCTTGTCCTGGATTCCTTTTTCTTCCAACAGAATGCTTGATTGGGCCTGCCAAGCATCAATACCATTTAGGATCACCAGAGTATATCCACACTTCTTGATTGAATCCTTACACATAATATTCTCTTAACAATCAACATTTCAAAATGTGTCGGAAGGGCTTTTAGATCAGAAATCAGCAGACTAAACTCAACTTCCATTTTTTTATGAGATGGTAGAACATTAGCTAGATCTATACCAAAAAAAGATGTAGTACATATGCTTATTAGCCCCACATGCAAGTGCAATCCTGCAACTATTATGGGTAGAAACAAATAGAAGAAAGAAAGTAGCTGACAAATGCAAGTGTCAGAAAAACTCCACAGTTCTGAGAAAATAATTTGCAATAGGAACCAAGAGGTACGAGGACAGCAGAACATCAACATGGTGGTTACAGAAAACAGCAGGTAGAATATTATTATTGTGCTGGAGTTTCTCTGACAAGTGACAAAAAATAATTTCAGGTAGTAATATGTGCAGATGGAGTTTCTACAAGTTATGAAAACAGTTGTGATCCAAGGGATTCAGTTAACTTACCGGCGTTTGTGCCAAATGTGATCCAAGGGATTCTAAAAGTCTGTGAGACTGCCGCACCTGCGAAGAGTTAAAAATTATGCTATAATCCCTTGATTAGTTCATTTGGTATTCTCTAACACTGAACCATTCTAGGGTTCAACGAATTTAAAATACTTCACCTGATTTTACAACTGATGAGCACGAAGGACAACTAGGCTGAACTGTGCAAGTTGGAGCACCTGAAACGAATTTTGCAGTAAGAAACGATGACATGTAGACAATAACTATGATCCAATTTCCAACTAATTTACCTTCATTTGATGAGGTCCCAGTGTTTTTAGCAGGATTTGTCACAGTCCCAGATATGGCCTGCAGAAGTGGAGTACCAGAAGCAGCTGCAACCAGTTCATTAGAAGTGGCATCAGGTGGGCACTTAAAAATTCAACAAACAACACAAAGCACAGTAAGTAGTGCATTTACAAGAATTAGTTGAGCAGTTAGACGCTTCACTAGCACATTTGGACTTTTCTAAATAATTATGATTTCATATGTTAACTCAGTTGAGCATTTGGAAATGACAGCAGGTTCCCTGCATTGATGACGTGCAAAGAACAACATCCAGCTTGCATTGGAGTGCTGTTATGAATTATCATGCCGATGTACATATATAACGTACATAACATGTGAGCAACCAACAGAAGAATAACGGAATACTAAACTTAGGAGGTGTTTGGCAAACAATGAGCTCAGGAACAAAAAAATCGAGGGATGAGCTGAACAAAATGAGCATGGGACTACATGGTGTATGAGCCACTTCAATGAAATACACCAAGTATAAAGCTAGCCTAGCAATACAAAAGCAACAATTGTAAAGTCTGTGCAATAAAACCAGAGAAGTTGTAACAATGATGAATAAGAAAAGGGATAAGTATATTTTTCGTCCCTCAACTATGTCGAAAGTACAGAGATGGTCCCTTAACTTCAAAACCAGCAAAAATCAGTCCCTCAACTTTTCAAACCGGATAACTTTAGTCCTTAATACCGCTTTGAATGGTATTACTGATGATGTGACATGGTTTTGACTGATTCAAATGGTTTTGTTGATGAAGTGGAGGCTGCCGGTAACGGGACGCTAAAAACCATGTTCGCCACCACCGGCCGGTCTGCCACTGCTCTGGCCGAGCTCTCTTTGAGCATGCCGAGCAGCCATGCCCAGCTGGCTGTAGCCATCGTACAACCATTACCATCCCAAGTGTACCTCCATCATCCGCGCTTGCACTCCGCTGTCCGATAGTTGCCGCATCTACCAAGTTACCACTTGTCGTGCCCACTGCGCATTGTTACTACTTGATGCACGCATCGCAAGCACACTAACACAGGCCTGCTCGTGCTCAACATGGGCGTCACCGCTTCATGCTGATGCGTGTTGCCGCCGCAGCCTGTCCTCGCCGCGGCTGCAACCGGTTCACTCGCTGAGCTGACCGAGGAGCTGCATGGTCCCCTTCGCCACTTATGCCACTGCCTCGCTAGCGCACAAGCAGAGCAGCAGCACAGCCCGTTCGTCCGTGTTGCGTGCTCCGGTCGTGGCAGTTCTGGTGGCGCTGGAGCTCCTTCCACGCGAGCTCAGCAGCATGACGGTGCGTGCGCTGCGAAACTGCAGCGTGCACTGTGGCGAGCTATATGGAACCTCCACAAGGCCACTCCTCGAGCGCCGTGACTTCACACATGACGAGGTTGTTCATTTGATGCCACGGACTAGGAACCAACTGCCCGGACGACCATCGAACGCGATATTCACTCTGCTGGAAGGAAACCACGACTTTCATGGCCGAGACACAGGTGGCGCATCACGGCATGTTGTTCGCAGGTAGAGTACACGCATGGTGCTGGCATTTTCGCCATGGACAAGGTCAAGGTGGCAGCCCATACGGAGTTGGCACTTTCGCTTAGATGAAAGGTATATGAGGTGGGGCCCACACATGCCAGCTCAAGTCAAAATCACTCCACGTCAGCAGGAAACCACTTGAAACAACAAGAGGGACTAAATTTATCTGGTTTTGAAAGTTGAGGGACTAAGTTTTGCTGGTTTTGTAGTGCAGGGACTATTTCTATACTCTTGAAAAAGTTGAGGGACGAAAAATATACTTTTCCCATAAGAAAATTAACAAGAAACATACAAGGCGTCAAAGTCAGATGAGCTCAGTTTTGCACAGTGTAATCTAAGGGTAACACAGCGTTGAATTAATTAAATTACCTTCAATTGGATTTGATTGAAGATGCTGCTCTTGATGGAGCTCTGGAATTTTACCGGCTATCAAACATCCCTCTAAATATTATCAAGTAAGTTTATCAGCACACAGGAACTCGCATAGCCAAAGAGATGTCCACAAAAAAAGCAACAGCAGAAAATACTTATCACATATTTTGTTTACAAACTGGAATTAGATGGTCAGAGACTAGTTTTACCAATAAGATCTGCCACCCGGCTGATTGCATTGTCAGGCAATCCTGCAATTCAATACATAGCAAACATTAACTGCCCCACATATGCGGAGGTTAGCAGAGGGATGTTGCTTTTATGCCAAGATGTTCATACCATAAAGCGGGCTTGAAGATGGCAGGCTGCAAGAATCAAGGAAAATGTGTGAATGACAAGTGAAAACTACATCTGATGATAATTAATCAAGTTGTAAATACCTCCTCCTCCTGTTGAGATAGCCCTTGGCAATTGCCACCGGCTTTGGCCGCAGGAATTGTTGCCTCCGGTGGCGCCTTGGACGAATGGGGCTATCAAATTAAACATGTGGAGGGTGATGAGATTGACATGTAGCTGATACTCGAACAGTAAAAGATTGGATGAATGAATACAGGAACCCACCCGATGGGAAGCAAGTCCTGCGGAAGACCTGGGCCGCCGGGCAATTGCAACTTGCGTCTCAACTCAGGAGTCTCGAGAGCCCAGTCATCGGCAATGAACGATGCCTTCTCCCTCACCACTCTCCAGTCCAGTGACGCCCTACAAAGAGAGGATTCATCTGATCCGAGGCTCGACAATGACAAGTAGAGTAGGTACGTAACATACCTGAATTGCGCTGAGTGGAGCGTGTGTTGGAGGATGGAGTTGAGCTTGACGTTGCGACTGCAAAGGTTCGTCAGGAAGTGAAGGTCGCGGCGTACGGAGTCGCTCACCAAGCAGCCCGTTGAGCACGCGGCGACGTTGGCCAGAGACCAGAGCGCGTGGAGGAACAAGAGAAGGGAACGGGTCTCGACGCCCCGGTCGTCGGCCGGCGGCAAGAAGCGGTTTATGTACTTGACGGCTTCTCTCCACTGACCCCAGACCAGCAGCTGCCGCAGATGCAGCCTGCTCATCTGCTGCACATCCGACTCATGCACGACGCTGCATGGCATACACGGCAGGGGCGCGTTAGCCTAGCGGCAAGGAGACGAGCAAAGTGGAAGGGCGGGCGGTGGTGCGTACCTGTCGTAGGCGGCGTCGAAGCCCTGGAGCCAGAGGTAGGTGAGGAGCCGCCGGTTACGGAGCCGCCTCACGCAGGGATAGTCCTCGACCTTGCCGCTGCCGAGGCCAATGACCTCCATCGGCTTGCCGCTGCCGGGGTCGAGGATCTTCTTCGGCCCGCCGCTGCCGAGGTCCCTCATCTCCTTCCGTCCCATTGCGCTGGATGCAGCCCAGAGCCTCGCTAGGGATTTGGCCGATTTGGGGAACAAACAGGGCCTATGAAGGGGCGGTATGCGAGACCCAGACATCTCCTTCCCCAACCGGGGCCTCCCCCCCTCGCTCCCGGTCCCCGGTGCCCGCTCCCTCTACCGGGACAACCTCCCGCTCCCGCTCGCAGTCCCACTCCAACTCAAGACTGGACCCACTGCCGGGACAACCTTTCTTGTTGGCCGACGCTCCACTCCGGAGGATATTTTCTTTTTCATTAGAACACATCAGGATTTCTTTTTATTAGAGCCCATGCGCCCCGCAACCCTCCTCAAACGCTCGGACCGGCCACCCAGTCACTGATCTGTCACGATTTTTCGATCTAGGCGAACGCCTCAAACGGGCCTCAAACGCCTTAGCTGACCGGCACCCCTTATATCCAGTCCAAATATGGGGCGGATATGGGGCGCCCGAGCACGCCCGCCACGTCGGAGCCAACCATACTGGCCCACCCGACCCAACATATATTCGTCTCCATCCGCTCGCCGGAGCAAACCCTAGCCACTTCACTTCACTTCCCTCAACCACCTGAGCTCACCTTCGGCCTTCTCCGGCATGGCAGACAGCGAATCAGACTCAGAACAGTCTGGATCCGCCGACTGGGGGTGTCATCTCATGGGGGTTGGAGGAGGCAACGACAGTCCGCATTGCAGTCCACCGCTATCGGGAGGACAGCTCTCGGCCGATGGATGAATCTATCCGCCGCTACTCCATAGCGTGAGCTAACCGTGCGTTCGGGTCCTCCGGGGCTAAAACCTCGCGGTCCCGGCAAGCGGAATCCCTTTCCTTCCCCATCACCGGTTGGGCAGACTATCATTGGTACAACGAGCTGCTATACAAACGGCTTTTAACCCCTTTCCGCGATGACATTTTAAACCGCCGTCAAGTGAGTGTGGGCGATAGGAGGGTTCTTCCCACACGACCCAGAAACCGTCGGAGATAGGGAGTAGGAACGCATACGTTTTCCAGAACAAAGCGTATGCGTTGCCGACATGTATCCCAAACACGATTCTTCACACTACTGTTTGTGATATATCTGTTGGGGAACGTAGTATTTTAAAATTTTCCTACAATCACGCAAGATCTATCTACCAGATGCATAGCAACGAGAGGGGAGAGTGTGTCTACGTACCCTCGTAGACCGGAAGCGGAAGCGTCAAGTGACGCGGTTGATTGGGGGAAAACGCGAGGATTCTATTTGGGGAACAAACAGGGCCTATGAAGGGGCGATATGCGAGACCCAGACATTTCCTTCCCCAACCGGGGCCTCTCCCCCCGCTCCCGGTGCCCGGTGCCCGCTCCCACTACCGGGACAACTTCCCGCTCCCGCTCGCACTCCCACTCCAACTCAAGACTGGACCCACTGCCGAGACAACCTTTCTTGTTGGCCGACGCTCCACCGCGGAGGATATTTTCCTTTTTATTAGAGCATCAAGATTTTTTTTACTAGCAAAAGAGCCCGTGCGTTGCAACGGAAGAGAAAACATAACACACACTCTTAACGAAACAACCATCACTCAAGATCACAATAGGTCCATCTCCTTTATTTTTGTGAGGCATCATATTTGTGTTGCCGCTTATCCTCCTTCTCATCCTCGTCAGCGATGGCCTCGGTGTTTACACACAAAAAACGTGTTTGGATATGGTTAATCCTAAGGTGTCTCTCTCTCCCTCTCTCCTCCCTCTCCCTCTCCCTCTCTCTCTCTCCCTCTCCCTCTCTCTCTCACACACACAAAACAAAGTAAAAAAACGTGTTTAAATATGGTTA
>LR738710.1:824843964-824937236 GCA_902687465.1 Secale cereale
TCTCTCTCTCAGTCTCGCGATGAGAAATCTGTTGTTTTCCCCTGTGACATTTTTTCAGAGGTATGCATGTGTAGTTATCGATATTTTCTTTTTCCTATATGGTTATAATGAGGTGTTTATTTGCAATCCGGATCGCCAACGGTACGAAAAAACCCGGATCTTGCGCTATAAATTATAAATTTGCTTTCAAAACAATATTTTAAAAATATTTAACAGGTAAAATTAACATCATATTTGGATTCTACACATTTTTTTTAATAAAATTTCATATACGTCGAGAGCCGTTTAAAAGATACGTATAATTTAGAAAATCATTTGTTTGACTTAAATATATTCCAAAATAACATTTAAAAATACTTAACAGGTAAAAATAATCTCATATTCATATTCTACATATTTTTCTAATCAAATTTCATATATAACATGTTCAAATCGGAGTTACTGTTTAAAAGATATGGATGATTTAAAAAACATTTATTTGACTTAAATATGATCCGCGGATGAATTACCTAAAACATCAAGGAGGTTTTCGAAAAATGTAAAATAACGGTTCGGGTATGACTTAAATCCGGCCTGCGGATTGATTTCAAGAAAACACAGGGACTTTTATGTAAAATACTTAAAATAGGACTGCGGGTTGAATTCTCTGAAGTAGAGGGGCTTTTCTGAAAAATGGCATGACGGACGAGAAGAAACCCAATTTGCTTTATTATTAGGTAAAGATTAGAGCCCGGGCGTCCCAAACCCCTCTTAAACGCTCGAGCAGGCCACCCGGTCACTAATCGGTCATGATTTTTCGATCCAGACGAATGCCTCAAACGCCTTGGTTGACCGACACCCCTCATATCCAACTCAAATATGGGGGCGGATATGGGGCGCCCGGGCACACCCGCCACGTCGAACCCGGCCATGCTGGCCCATCCGACCCCACATATATTCGCCTCCATCCGCTCGCCGGAGTAAACCCTAGCCACTTCACTTCACTTCCCTCAGGCCACCCGAGCTCATCTCCGGCCTTCTCCGGCATGGCAGACATCGGATCAGACTCAGACCAGTCTGGATCCGCCGACTGGGGGTGTCATCTCATGCGGGTTGGAGGAGGCAACGACAGTCCGCATTGCAGTCCGCCGCTACCGGGATGACAACGCTCGGCCGACAGATGGATCTGTCCCCCGCGACTCTATAGCGTCATCTCGCCGGGTGCTCGGGTCCTCCGGGGTTGAATCCTCGCGGTCCTGGCAGCCGAAATTCCTCTCCTTCCCCATCACCGGTTGAGCAGACTATCATTGGTACAACGAGCTGCCATACAAACGGCTTTTAACCCATTTCCACAATGACATTTTAAACCGTCGCCAAGTGAGTGTGGGCGATAGGGGATCCTTTCCACACAACCCAGAAACCGTTGGGGATAGGGAGTAGGAATGCATACGTTTTCCAGAACAAAGCGTATGTGTTGCCGGCATGTATCCCAAACGCGACTCTTCACACAGTAACGCACCATCTTTGCTACACGTTTGTGCTGACAATACCATCGCAGTTGATATTCCGTGGTGCTACGTTTACGATTCCCGCCCCATCACGAATAGTTCACGATTATAGAACGTGTATGATAAGCAGACAATCACACACATTCACTTTCTCCCGAACCGTATGCGAATTAAGAAGATTATGTTGGAAATATGCCCTAGAGGCAATAATAAAAGAGTTATTATTATATTTCCTTGTTCATGATAATCGTTTATTATCCATGCTATAATTGTATTGATTGGAAACTTAAATACATGTGTGGATAAATAGATAAACTTTGTGTCCCTAGTAAGCCTCTTCAGGACTAGCTCGTTGATCAAAGATGACCACGGTTTCCAGGTCATAGACATGAGTTGTCATTTGATAACGGGATCACATCATTAGGAGAATGATGTGATGGACGAGACCCAAACGTTAAACATAGCTTTTGATCGTATCAGTTATCGCTATAGTTTTCTGCATGTCAAGTATAAGTTCCTATGACCATGAGATCATGTAACTCACTGACACCGTAGGAGTGCTTTGTGTGTGCCAAACGTCGCAACGTAACTGGGTGACTATAAAGGTACTCTACAGGTATCTCCGAAGGTGTCTGTTGAGTTGACATGGATCGCGACTGGGTTTTGTCACTCCGTGTGACGGAGAGGTATCTCCGGGCCCACTCGGTAATACGTCATCTCAATGAGCTCAAAGTGACTAAGTAGTTAGTCACGGGATTATGTATTACGGAACGAGTAAAGAGACTTGCCGGTAACGAGATTGAACTAGGTATGGAGATACCGACGATCGAATCTCGGGCAAGTAACATACCGACGAGACAAAGGGAACTGTATACGGGATTGCCTGAATCCTTGACATCGTGGTTCATCCGATGAGATCATCGAGGAACGTGTGGGAACCAATATGGGTATCCAGATCCCGCTATTGGTTATTGACCTGTGAGTGTCTCGGTCATGTCTGCATAGTTTCCGAACCCGCAGGGTCTACACACTTAAGGTTCGGTGACGCTAGGGTTGTTAGTGAGAACAGTGCATGGTAACCGAAGGTTGTTCGGAGTCCCGGATGAGATCCCGGACGTGACGAGGGTCTCCGGAATGGTCCGGGGACGAAGATTGATATATAGGATGAGAGTGATCGGAGTCCGGAAGTGTTCCGGGGAGCACCGGGGAGTCGTCGGATGACCGAAAGGGGTTTCGGGGGGTCCCGGCAAGTGTTGCGGGCCTCATGGGCCATAAGTGGGAGACGCAACAGCCCTCATGGGGCTGTGCGCCCCCCCTTGGGCCCTCTCCACCTGCGCCAAGGGGGCTGGGCCCCCCTAGGGCTGCCGCACCCCCTAGGCTTGGGGGGCAAGGCACCTGGGAGGGAAACCCTAGGCCCTGGCCGCCGCCCCCCCTTGGCCGGCCCCATCTCCCCTTGGCCGCCGCCCCTAGGGGGAAACCCTAGGGCGCCCCTCCCCTCTCTTCACCCCTATATAAAGAGAGGCAGAGGGAGGGCAGCCACACACGTTCGTGCCTCGGCGCTGCCCTCCCTCTCCCACAAACATCTTCGTCTATTCCGCAGTGCTTGGCGAAGCCCTGCTGGAATTCCTCCACCATCATCTCCACCACGCCGTCGTGCTGCTGGGTTTCTCCGTCAACTTCTCCTTCCCCCTTGCTGGATCAAGAAGGAGGAGACGTCCCCGAGCTGTACGTGTGAAGAACGCGGAGGCACCGTCCGTTCGGTGCTAGGATCTTCGGCGATCTGAATCGCGGTGAGTACGACTCCATCAACCGCGTTCTTGAACGCTTCCGCTTAGCGATCTACAAGGGTATGTGGATCCAACTCTCCCCTCGTAGATGCATCTCCTAGATTGATCTTGGTGAGCGTAGGAAAATTTTTTGTTTCCCATGCAACGTTCCCCAACAGTGGCATCATGAGCTAGGTTCTTGCGTAGATGCTTTCACGAGTAGAACACAAAGGGGTTTGTGGGCGTTGATGTTTAGATTGCTTCCCTCCTTGGTCTTTCTTGATTCAGCGGTATTATGGGATGAAGCGGCCCGGACCAACTTTACATGTCCACGTACATGAGACCGGTTCCATCGACAGACATGCGACTTTTGTTGCATAAGATGGCTGGCGGGTGTGTGTCTCTCCTATCTTAGTTGAATCGGAATAGACAAAGGCGGTCCTTGTAGAAGGTTAAATAGCAACTTAAATATCACCGTTGTGGCTTTGCGTAGGTAAGAAGCGTTCTTGCTAGATACCCATAGCAGCCACGTAAAACATGCAACAACAAATTAGAGGACGTCTAACTTGTTTTTGCAGGGTATGTATGTGATATGATATGGCCAATGACATGATGAGATATATTTGATGTATGAGATGATCATGTTGTAATAGTTAATATCGACTTGCATGTCGATGTATACGGCAACCGGCAGGAGCCATAGGGTTGTCTTTAATTTTTGTATGACCTGCGTGTCAATCATTAAGCGCTATGTAATGCTTTACTTTATCGCTAAACGGTAGCAATAGTAGTAAGAGCATGGTGAGCGCACGACAACCCCGATGGCGACACGATGATGGAGATCATGATGATGGGGATCATGGTGTTGCGCCGGTGACGATGGAGATCATGCCGGTGCTTTGGAGATGGAGATCAAAAGCACGAGTTGATGGCCATATCATGTCACTTATGATTTGCATGTGATGTTAATCCTTTTATGCATCTTATTTTGCTTAGGACGACGGTAGCATTATAAGATGATCCCTCACTAAAATTTCAAGATAAAATTGTGTTCCCCCGAGTGTGCGCCGTTGCGAAGGTTCGTCGTTTCGAAGCACCACGTGATGATCGGGTGTGATAGACTCTACGTTCGCATACAACGGGTGCAAGCCAGTTTTGCACATGCAGAACACTCGGGTTAGACTTGACGAGCCTAGCATGTACAGACATGGCCTCGGAACACGGAAGACCGAAAGGTCGAGCATGAGTCATATAGTAGATATGATCAACATAAAGATGTTCACCATTGACACCACCTCATCTCACGTGATGATCGGACTTGGGTTGGTGGATTTGGATCATGTCACGCTCGGATGACCAGAGGGATGTCAATTTGAGTGGGAGTTATAAGTAATTTGATTAGTTAAAAAACACACTTATCATGAACAATAGTCTAAGATGTCTTTGCAAATCTTTTGTTGTAGATGGCTCGCGCAGTAGCTCCCCTGAATTTTAATGCGTTCCTAGAGAAAACTAAGCTGAAAGATGATGGGAGCAACTTTGTGGACTGGCTCCGCAATCTGAGGATCATCCTCACAGCTGCCCAAAAGGTTTATGTCCTAAATGCACCGCTAGGTGAACCCCCCGCTCCGGCCTCTGTGGACGTTATGAACGCCTGGCAGTCGCGTTCGGATGACTACTCAGTAGTGCAGTGTGCCATGTTGTATAGCTTGGAAGGAGGACTTCAAAGGCGTTTTGAACGTCATGGAGCATATGAGATGTTCCAGGAGTTGAAGTTCATCTTTGAAAAGAATGCCAAGATCGAGAGGTATGAGACCACCGATAAATTCTTTGCTTGCAAGATGGAGGAGAATTCGTCTGTCAGTGAGCACTTACTGAAGATGTCTGGGTACTATACCCGCATAGCTGATCTGGGACTTGTGTTCCCGGAGGAGGCTATCATTGACAGAATTCTCCAGTCACTCCCACCTAGCTACAAGAGCTTCGTGCAGCAGTATAACATGCAAGGGATGAACAAATCCATCGTCGAGCTGTTTTCAATGCTGAAAGTCGCTGAGGCAGACATCCAGAAGGAGTATCAAGTGTTGATGGTCAATAAAACTACCAGTTTCAAGAAAAATGGCAAGGGCAAGAAGGGTAACTCTAAGAAGGGTGGCAAGGCAGTTGCTCATCCAGTGAAGAAACCCAAGGCTGGGCCCAAGCCAGAGACTGAGTGTTTCTATTGCAAGGGGAACGACCACTGGAAGCGGAACTGCCCCAAGTATCTGGCAGACAAGAAGGGGGCCAACAACAACAACAAGCAAGGTATATGTGATATACATGTTATTGATGTGTACCTTACCAACTCTCGTTGTAGTGCCTGGGTATTTGATACCGGTTCGGTTGCTCACATTTGCAACTCTAAACAGGAACTACGGAATAAACGGAGGCTGGCGAAGGACGAAGTGACGATGCGCGTGGGGAATGGTTCCAAGGTTGATGTGATCGCCGTCGGCACGCTCGCTCTTCGATTACCATCAGGATTAGTTATGAACCTGAATAATTGTTATTTAGTGCCTGTGTTGAGCATGAACATTATATCTGGATCTTGTTTAATGCGAGACGGTTACTCATTTAAATCAGAGAATAAAGGTTGTTCTATTTATATGGGTAATATCTTTTATGGTCATGCACCCGAAGTAGGGGGTTTATTCTTATTGAATCTCGATAGTGATGATACACATGTTCATAACATTGATGCCAAAAGATGTAGAGTTGATAACAATAGTACCACTTTCTTGTGGCACTGCCGTCTGGGTCATATCGGCGTGAAACGCATGAGGAAGCTCCATGCTGATGGACTTTTGGAGTCTCTTGATTTTGAATCACTTGACACATGCGAGCCGTGCCTCATGGGCAAGATGACTAAGACCCCGTTTTCAGGAACAATGGAACGGGCAAGTGACTTATTGGAAATCATACATACTGATGTGTGTGGCCCGATGAGTGTCACGGCGCGCGGTGGATATCGTTATTTTCTCACCTTCACTGACGACTTAAGTAGATATGGGTATATTTACTTGATGAAGCATAAGTCTGAAACGTTTGAAAAGTTCAAGCAATTTCAGAGTGAAGTTGAGAATCATCGTAACAAGAAGATCAAGTTCCTACGATCTGATCGAGGGGGGGAGTATCTGAGTTATGAGTTTGGCAGTCACTTAAGAAAATGTGGAATTGTTTCACAGTTGACGCCACCTGGAACACCACAGCGTAATGGTGTGTCCGAACGTCGTAATCGAACCCTATTAGATATGGTGCGTTCTATGATGTCTCTTGCCGATTTGCCACTATCGTTTTGGGGATATGCGTTAGAGACAGCTGCATTCACTTTAAATAGGGCTCCATCTAAGTCCGTTGAGACAACACCGTATGAACTATGGTTTGGTAAGAAACCTAAGTTGTCTTTTCTCAAAGTTTGGGGTTGCGATGCTTATGTCAAAAGGCTTCAGCCAGAAAAGCTCGAACCCAAAGCGGACAAATGTGTCTTCATAGGATACCCAAAAGAGACGGTTGGGTACACCTTCTATCTCAGATCCGAGGGCAAAGTGTTTGTCGCTAAGAATGGGTCCTTTCTCGAGAAAGAGTTTCTCTCGAAAGAATTGAGTGGGAGGAAGGTAGAACTTGATGAGGTTATTGAACCTCTACTTCAACCAGAGAGTAGCGCAGCGCAGAAAGATGTTTTTGTGGAGTCTGCAACGGTTGAAGAGGAAGCCAATGATGATGATCAAGAAGCTTCTGATCAAGTTACTACCGAACCTCATAGGTCGACAAGGGTACGCGCTGCACCTGAGTGGTATGGTAACCCTGTCTTGGAGGTCATGTTGTTGGACAACAGTGAACCTACGAGCTATGGAGAAGCGATGGTGGGCCCGGATTCCGACAAATGGTTAGAGGCCATGAAATCCGAGATGGGATCCATGTATGAAAACAAAGTATGGACTTTGGAAGTATTACCTGAAGGGCGGAAGGCCATTCAGAATAAATGGATTTTTAAGAGGAAGACGGACGCTGACGGCAATGTCACCGTGTATAAAGCTCGACTTGTGGCAAAGGGTTTTTCACAAGTTCAAGGAGTTGACTACGATGAGACTTTCTCACCCGTAGCGATGCTTAAATCCGTCCGAATCATGTTAGCAATAGCTGCGTATTTCGATTATGAAATTTGGCAGATGGATGTCAAAACGGCGTTCCTTAACGGTTTTCTTAAGGAAGAGTTGTATATGATACAACCGGAAGGTTTTGTCGATCCAGAGAATGCTGACAAAGTTTGCAAACTCCAGCGTTCCATTTATGGGCTGGTGCAAGCATCTCGGAGTTGGAATCTTCGCTTTGATGAGGTGATCAAAGCGTTTGGGTTTGTACAAGTTTACGGAGAAGCTTGTATTTACAAGAAAGTGAGTGGGAGCTCTATAGCGTTTCTGATATGATATGTGGATGACATATTGCTAATTGGGAACAATATAGAACTTTTGGATAGCGTGAAGGGGTATTTGAATAAGAGTTTTTCGATGAAGGACCTCGGTGAAGCTGCTTTCATATTGGGCATCAAGATCTATAGAGATAGATCGAGACGCTTGACAGGACTTTCACAAAGTACATACCTTGATAAAGTTTTGAAGAAGTTCAAAATGGATCAATCCAAGAAGGGTATCTTGCCGGTATTGCAAGGTACAAAGTTGAGTAAGACTCAATGCCTAGTGACTGCGGAAGATAGAGAAAAGATGAGTGTCGTCCCCTATGCTTCAGCCATAGGCTCTATCATGTATGCAATGCTGTGCACAAGACCAGATGTCAGCCTTGCCATAAGTATGGCTGGAAGGTTTCAAAGTAATCCTGGTATGGATCACTGGACAGCGGTCAAGAATATCCTAAAGTACCTGAAAAGGACTAAGGAGATGTTTCTCGTTTATGGAGGTGATCAAGAGCTCGTCGTAAAGGGTTACGTCGATGTAAGCTTTGACACTGATCCGGATGACTCTAAGTCTCAAACTGGATACGTATATATACTCAACGGGGGAGCGGTAAGCTGGTGCAGTTCCAAGCAAAGCGTGGTAGCCGATTCTACATGCGAAGCGGAGTACATAGCTGCCTCGGAGGCGGCAAAGGAAGGTGTCTGGATGAAGGAGTTCATGACAGATCTTGGAGTTGTGCCTAGTGCATTGAACCCAATGACTCTGTTTTGTGACAACACTGGTGCCATTGCTCTAGCCAAGGAACCAAGGTTTCACAAGAGGACCAGACACATAAAGCGACGCTTCAATTCCATCCGCGATTCAGTCAAGGAGGAGGACATAAGCATTTGCAAAGTACACACGGATTTGAATGTTGCAAATCCGTTGACTAAGCCTCTTCCACGGGCTAAGCATGATCAACACCAAGACTCTATGGGTGTTAGATTCATTACCTTGTAATGCTAGATTATTGACTCTAGTGCAAGTGGGAGACTGTTGGAAATATGCCCTAGAGGCAATAATAAAAGAGTTATTATTATATTTCCTTGTTCATGATAATCGTTTATTATCCATGCTATAATTGTATTGATTGGAAACTTAAATACATGTGTGGATAAATAGACAAACTTTGTGTCCCTAGTAAGCCTCTTCAGGACTAGCTCGTTGATCAAAGATGACCACGGTTTCCAGGTCATAGACATGAGTTGTCATTTGATAACGGGATCACATAATTAGGAGAATGATGTGATGGACGAGACCCAAACGTTAAACATAGCTTTTGATCGTATCAGTTATCGCTATAGTTTTCTGCATGTCAAGTATAAGTTCCTATGACCATGAGATCATGTAACTCACTGACACCGTAGGAGTGCTTTGTGTGTGTCAAACGTCGCAACGTAACTGGGTGACTATAAAGGTACTCTACAGGTATCTCCGAAGGTGTCTGTTGAGTTGACATGGATCGAGACTGGGTTTTGTCACTCCGTGTGACGGAGAGGTATCTCCGGGCCCACTCGGTAATACGTCATCTCAATGAGCTCAAAGTGACTAAGTAGTTAGTCACGGGATTATGTATTACGGAACGAGTAAAGAGACTTGCCGGTAACGAGATTGAACTAGGTATGGAGATACCGACGATCGAATCTCGGGCAAGTAACATACCGACGAGACAAAGGGAACTGTATACGGGATTGCCTGAATCCTTGACATCGTGGTTCATCCGATGAGATCATCGAGGAACGTGTGGGAACCAATATGGGTATCCAGATCCCGCTATTGGTTATTGACCTGTGAGTGTCTCGGTCATGTCTGCATAGTTTCCGAACCCGCAGGGTCTACACACTTAAGGTTCGGTGACGCTAGGGTTGTTAGTGAGAACAGTGCATGGTAACCGAAGGTTGTTCGGAGTCCCGGATGAGATCCCGGACGTGACGAGGGTCTCCGGAATGGTCCGGGGACGAAGATTGATATATAGGATGAGAGTGATCGGAGTCCGGAAGTGTTCCGGGGAGCACCGGGGAGTCGTCGGATGACCGAAAGGGGTTTCGGGGGGTCCCGGCAAGTGTTGCGGGCCTCATGGGCCATAAGTGGGAGACGCAACAGCCCTCATGGGGCTGTGCGCCCCCCCTTGGGCCCTCTCCACCTGCGCCAAGGGGGCTGGGCCCCCCTAGGGCTGCCGCACCCCCTAGGCTTGGGGGGCAAGGCACCTGGGGGGGAAACCCTAGGCCCTGGCCGCCGCCCCCCCTTGGCCGGCCCCATCTCCCCTTGGCCGCCGCCCCTAGGGGGAAACCCTAGGGCGCCCCTCCCCTCTCTTCACCCCTATATAAAGAGAGGCAGAGGGAGGGCAGCCACACACGTTCGTGCCTCGGCGCTGCCCTCCCTCTCCCACAAACATCTTCGTCTATTCCGCAGTGCTTGGCGAAGCCCTGCTGGAATTCCTCCACCATCATATCCACCACGCCGTCGTGCTGCTGGGTTTCTCCGTCAACTTCTCCTTCCCCCTTGCTGGATCAAGAAGGAGGAGACGTCCCCGAGCTGTACGTGTGAAGAACGCGGAGGCACCGTCCGTTCGGTTCTAGGATCTTCGGCGATCTGAATCGCGGCGAGTACGACTCCATCAACCGCGTTCTTGAACGCTTCCGCTTAGCGATCTACAAGGGTATGTGGATCCAACTCTCCCCTCGTAGATGCATCTCCTAGATTGATCTTGGTGAGCGTAGGAAAATTTTTTGTTTCCCATGCAACGTTTCCCAACAGATTAGCTAACCATCGTACGAGTATCGGATAGGATTACGAAACATTGGACCATCGTAACAGTGTCGTATAGGATAACTGTCGTACTCTCTATTCTGTGGTGCAACATTACGATTCGTACCACATCAGAAACAGTTCATAATTGTAAAGCATTTACGATCAGGCGGCTATCACAAACATTTAGTTTGTTTGCATCGTTTGTGATATTGTCTGCCATCACCAATGTTGGGGATATCGCTTATCGGGTACTTATCGGTCGACCCGTGATAAGGGGTAAATCAGACAGTTTATCGGCATATCGGCCGATTTATCGCCATATCGGCTGATTTATCGGCCGATTTATCTTATCGGTCAGACAACGGTAAGCGATAAATCGGCCGATTTATCGGCATATCGGAAGATATCTTGAACAGTGGCCATCACACACACACTTTGTAAACGGCAACTGTGTGCACAGTCGCACATGTTCCTTCTTTGTGAACCATGTCGAATTATGGTGTATATCACACACGTTTGTATTTTACGGACCGTGTGCGCCATAACGCCCAGCAGAGCATAATTTCACCCTAATTTAATTGTTGCTATTTAAAGCACCGAATTTGAATTTGAAAGTAGGTTATATCTTTATTCATATCCATCAGGTTCAAACAACAAATGCATTATTCGATTCACAGGTACATATGTTGAAGAATTACATAAGCACCAAATAAAGAATGATGACCACAGTTGTATACTTGTAATATTAAAGACGGTAAAGAAAGAGGCGAAAGACATTCTGGTTACTGAACAAGGTGAAGCGGAATGTCATATTGTGCCCTCCTCCGTGCAGAAGGCACGCACGACTCCAGTCCAACCCCTCGTGATGGCCGACCACCCATCCTTCACTGTCTTCATGAACACATTTGGATAGTCATCGTGTTCTGGTAGAAATACTTTAACATTTGCATGCCCACCGATCATGTAGTTTGAGAGGTAATCTTGAGTGAACTGCATTGGGAACCACCGCAAAAGGAAAAAAGATTCAGATATTGTCATCTAACACAACTCAGTATGCAGAGTTCTTACTTACCATCCTGCAGTCCATTGTTGTCTTAGATAAAGCGTAAACAAGTAGTTTAATTGCCATCTTTTGACTCATTTTATTAATAATCTTTATCAGCTTCCTCACCTGGTGCTGGTTCATCAATATGTCATTGTCTCATACGCTTATAGGGTCGAAGCGCGGATATTTACGAGTGACATATGTACCTAAAAGCACCAAGTTAATATTAGAAACTAAACAACAATTGCACAATGACGTAGTACAGCACTCCCTCCGTACCATTATATAATATCTTATAACATCCAATATACTCACATATTGGATGAATTAACATCTTAAATTATGGTCCGGACTCCAGAGGGAGTTTATTCCTTTTTTACAAATTATCGGCCGATTAACTGTAGAATTGTTGTTGCTGCCGCTGCTCTTTTACATATATCTAGACATCATCAGAACATTAACTGGACACTCTTCCTTGTTGCTATATAGTCTAGAATTGCATATTTAGACATTAGGTACAGTGCATGTTGCTATGTAGCCTCAGATATATTAGATATAACCCTAGTTAACCTACCGATTAATGGGTTACAAATATATTCAGTTAATAGTCCGATTCACTGATTAATCCCTTATCAACCCCTGGCCTATATGGTACGAGCTACCAATATACTGAACAGTGAGTATATATAAGCCATGGGATGAATCTAACCTCGACGAAAAATAGCAGTGTGCAGGTTTAAGCACGCTATTTAAACAAAACAAGAAGTGGAAAGGTCTGTTAACTGCAACAGGCTTAACATTTAACAACAAGCAAATGTAGTCATTCAAACTGGTATTGTGCGGTCTAAGTGCACTGGTTATTGTTAAATAAAAATGGAAATGCGTGTTAACTACAACATGCTTACCAGCAACCAAATAAAGTCATTCATAGTGGTATTGTTGAAATTGGTATTGATGAAATTGAACTGCACAGTTCATACTTGCACATATAGAACATCACGTTGTGAATAACTGGAATAAACAAGGTGCTGGGGAACGTTGCATGGAAAACAAAAAATTTATATGCACACGCAAGATCTATCCATGCAGATGCATAGCTACGAGAGGGGGAGAGCATCTTCATACCCTTGAAGATAACTAAGAGGAAGCGTTTATCAACGCGGTTGATGTAGTCGTACACCTTCACAATCTGTCCCGATCAAGTACCGAACGTACAACACCTCCGCGTTCAGCACACGTTCAACTCGATGACGTCCTCACCTTCTTGATCCAACAAGAGGACGAAGTAGTAGATGAGTTCCGGTAGCACGACGGCGTGGTGACGATGGTGGTGAAGAACAATCTCCGCAGGGCTTCGCCAAGAAAAACGGAAACTAGACGGAGGATAAATTAGAGGGGACGAGGTTGCCGGCACATGACTTGGTGAATCTTGATGTCTCCCGGGTGCTAGCCCTGCCCCTCTACTTATATGTTGAGCCCTGGGGTCGTTTCTTGGAGAAAAAGCCTCCTCAAAGTCGGTTTAGCCCGCAAAGCAAGAGTTCTTCTCGGACTCCAACACCAGACGTGAGGGTCCTTGTCGTCTGGCCCCAGACGCCAGGGTCCCTGGCATTTAGCCCCCGGCCTCCGCAAAACTCATTTTTGCACCTTCCAAAAAGCCTTGTAGGCTTTACCCCTGAGCCCAAATAAAGTGTTCTCGTACCCGAACATTTCGGGAAACATATGAAACCCCTTCTGATGAATTCCGGAACCCTTTCCAGAGACCAAACACTATTATTCCATATATCAAACTTTACCTCCGGACTATTTCGAAGCTCGTCGTCATGTCCGCGATCCTATTCAGGACTCCGAACAACGTTCGGTCACCAACATACATAACTCATATAATACTATATCATCAACAAACGTTAAGCGTGCGGACCCTACGGGTTTAAGAATGATGTAGACATGACCGAGACGCTTCTCCAGTCAATAACCAATAGAGGGACCTGGATGCCCATATTGGTTCCTACATATTCTAAGAATATCTTTATCGGTCGAACCTTTATGACAACATATGTAGTTCCCTTTGTCCGTCATTATGTTACTTGCCCGAGATTCGATCGTCGGTATCTCCATACCTAGTTCAATCTCGTTACCGGCAAGTCTCTTTACTCGTTCCGTAATACATCATCCAGTAACTAACTGCTTAGTCACTTTGCTTGCAAGCTTCTTGTGATGTTGTATTACCGAGAGGGCCCAGAGATACCTCTCCGTCACACAGAGTGACAAATCGCAGTCTCGATCCATGCCAACCCAACAGACACCTTCAGAGATACCTGCAGAGCACCTTTATGATCACGCAGTTACGTTGTGACGTTTGGTGGCACACAAGGCATTCCTCTGGAGTCTAGGCGTTGCATGATCTCATGGTCGAAGAAACTTGTATTTGACATTAAGAAAAAACAATAGCAATAAACTAAACGATCATATGCTATGCTAACGGCTGGGTCTTGTCCATCACATCATTTCTATGGCCAGGAAACCTTAATAACTCGTGTCTATGGCGAGGAAACCTTAACCATCTTTTGATCAATGAGCTAGTCTAGTAGAGGCTTACTAGGGACACAATATTTGTTTATGTATCCACACGTGTATTTATGTTTCCGGTCAATACAATTCTAGCATGAATAATAAACCTTTATCATGAATAAGGAAATATAATAATAACAACTTTGTTATTCCCTCTTGGGCATATTTTCATCAGTCTCCCACTTTCACTAGAGTCGGTAATCTAGATTACATTGTAATGAATCTAACACCCTTGGAGTCTTGGTACTGATCATGTTTTGCTCATGTGAGAGGCTTAGTCAATGGGTCTGCTACATTCAGATTCGTATGCACTTTACAAATTTCTATGTCTCCATCCTCGACATATTCGCGAATGGAGTTGAAGCGTCGCTTGATGTTTTTGGTTCTCTTGTTAAACTTGGGCTCCTTGGCTATGGCAATTGCTCCAATGTTGTCACAAAAGATTGTCATTGGACCCGATGCACTAGGTATTACCCCTATATCGGATATGAACTCCTTCATCCAGAATTCTTCATGCCACTACTGCAGGATGCTGCTAATGCGATGAAGGAAATATGCCCTAGAGGCAATAATAAAGATGTTATTTGTATTTCCTTATATCATGATAAATGTCTTTTATTCATGCTAGAATTGTATTAACCGGAAACTTAAGTACATGTGTGGATACATAGACAAAACAGTATGTCCCTAGTATGCCTCTACTAGACTAGCTCATTGATCAAAGATGGTTATGTTTCCTAGCCATAGACATGAGTTGTCATTTGATTAAAGGGATCACATCATTAGGAGAATGATGTGATGGACTAGACCCATCCGTTAGCATAGCACTATGATCGTTTAGTTTTACTGCTATTGCTTTCTTCATGACTTATACATGTTCCTATGACTATGAGATTATGCAACTCCTGAATACCGTAGGAACACCTTGTGTGCTATCAAACGTCACAACGTAACTGGGTGATCATAAAGATGCTCTACAGGTGTCTCCGAAAGTATTCGTGGTGTTGGCATAGATCAAGATTAGGATTTGTCACTCCGAGTGTCGGAGAGGTATCTCTGGGCCCTCTCGGTAACACACATCACAATAAGCCTTGCAAGCAAAAGACTAATGAGTTAGTCACGAGATGATGTGTTACGGAACGAGTAAAGAGACTTGCCGGTAACGAGATTGAACTAGGTATGGAGATACTGACGATCGAATCTCGGGCAAGTAACATACCGATGACAAAAGGAATAACATATGTTGTTATGCGGTTTGACCGATAAAGATCTTCGTAGAATATGTAGGAGCCAATATGAACATCCAGGTTCCGCTATTGGTTATTGACCGGAGATGAGTCTCGGTCATGTCTACATAGTTCTCGAACCCGTAGGGTCCGCACGCTTAACGTTTGATGACGATCGGTATTATGAGTTTATGAGTTTTGATGTACCGAAGGTAGTTCGGAGTCCCGGATGAGATCACGGACATGACGAGGAGTATCGAAATGTCCGAGACATAAAGATTGATATATTGGACGACTATATTCGGACACCGGAAGTGTTCCGGAAAAGTTTCGGATTTAACTGGATTGCCGGAGGGGCTTACCGGAACCCCCTACGAGGGGGGATGGTCCATAGTGGGCCTTGAGGAAAGGAGAGAGGCAGCCCATAGAGGCTGGCCGGCGCCCCACCTAGGGATCCTAGTTGGACTAGGATTGGGGGGGCGCCACCTCTCCCTCTTTTCCTTTCCCTCTCTTCCTTCTTGGTGGACTCCTACTAGGAATAGGATTGCAATCCTATTCCTAGTAGGATTGCCCTAGCCGCACCATAGGAGGCCGGCCGACCCTCCCCTCTTGCTCCTTTATATACGGGGGCAGGGGGGCACCCAAAGACACACAAGTTGAATTGTTCCAGCCGTGTGCGGTGCCCCCCTCCACGGAAACACACCTCGGTCATACCGTTGCAGTGCTTAGGCGAAGCCCTGCGCCGGTAAATACATCATATCCGTCACCACGCCATCGTGCTGACGAAACTCTCCCGTGAAGCTCAACTGGATCAAGAGTTCGTGGGACGTCATCAAGCTGAACGTGTGCTGAACGCGGAGGTGCCGTACGTTCGGTGCTTGATCGGTTGAATCGCGAAGAAGTTCGACTACATCAACCGCGTCACTTGACGCTTCCGCTTCCGGTCTACGAGGGTACGTAGACACACTCTTCCCTCTCGTTGCTATGCATCTGGTAGATAGATCTTGTGTGATCGTAGGAAAATTTTAAAATACTACGTTCCCCAACAGTGGCATCAGAGCCAGGTCTATGCGTAGATGATATGCACGAGTAGAACACAATGAGTTGTGGGCGATACTAGTCATACTGCTTACCAGCATGTCATACTTTGCTTTGGCGGTATTGTGAGATGAAGCGGCCCGGACCGACATTACGCGTACGCTTACGCGAGACTGGTTTCACCGTTATGAGCACTCGTTGCTTAAAGGTGACTGGCGGGTGTCTGTCTCTCTCACTTTAGCTGAATCAAGTGTGGCTACGCCCGGTCCTTGTGAAGGTTAAAACAGCACATACTTGACGAAACATCGTTGTGGTTTTGTATGCGTAGGTAAGAACGGTTCTTGCTAAGCCCGTAGCAGCCAAGTAAAACTTGCAACAACAAAGTAGAGGACGTCTAACTTGTTTTTGCAGGGCATGTTGTGATGTGATATGGTCAAGACATGATGAGTTATACGGTTTTGTATGAGATGATCATGTTTTGTAATGTTATCGGCAACTGGCAGGAGCCATATGGTTGTCGCTTTATTGTATGAAATGCAATCGCCATGTAATTGCTTTACTTTATCACTAAGCGGCAGCGATAGTCGTAGAAGCAATAGTTGGCGAGACGACAACGATGCTACGATGGAGATCAAGGTGTCGCGCCGGTGACGAAGGTGATCATGACGGTGCTTTGGAGATGGAGATCAAAAGCACAAGATGATGATGGCCATATCATGTCACATATTTTGATTGCATGTGATGTTTATCTTATTATGCTTCTTATTTTGCTTAGAACGACGGTAGCATTATAAGATGATCCCTTACTAAATTTCAAGGTATAAGTGTTCTCCCTGAGTATGCACCGTTGCGAAAGTTCGTCGTGCCGAGACACCACGTGATGATCGGGTGTGATAAGCTCTACGTTCAAATACAACGGGTGTAAGCCAGTTTTGCACACGCAGAATACTCGGGTTAAACTTGACGAGCCTAGCATATGCAGATATGGCCTCGAACACTGGAGACCGAAAGGTCGAGCGTGAATCATATAGTAGATATGATCAACATAAGATGTTCACCATTGAAACTACTCCATCTCACGTGATGATCGGACATGGTTTAGTTGATTTGGCTCACGTGATCATTTAGATGACCGGAGGGATGTCTATCTAAGTGGGAGTTCCTTAATATGATTAAATTGAACTTTAATTTATCATGAACTTAGTCCTCATAGTATTAGCATATCTATGTTGTAGATCAATAGCTCACGATGTTGCTCCCCGTTTATTTTTTTATATGTTCCTAGAGAAAACTAAGTTAAAAGATGTTATTAGCAATGATGCGGAATTGTTCCGTGATCTGAGGATTATCCTCATTGCTGCACAGAAGAATTATGTCCTTGATGCACCGCTAGGTGACAGACCTATTGCAGGAGCAGATGTAGACGTTATGAACGTTTTGACAAAAGCTCGGTATGATGACTACTTGATAGTTTAAGTGCACCATGCTTTACGGCTTAGAACCGGGACTTCAAAAACGTTTTGAACGCCATGGAGCATATAAGATGTTCCAAGAGTTGAAATTAGTATTTCATACTCATGCCCGTGTCAAGAGGTATAAGACTTCTGACAGTACTTTGCCTACAAGATGGAGGAGAATAGCTCAACCAGTGAGCATGTGCTCAGATTGTCCGGGTACTACAATTACTTGAATCAAGTGGGAGTTAATCTTCCAGATAAGATAGTAATTGACAAAGTTCTCTAGTCACTATCACCAAGTTAGTAGAACTTCGTGATGAACTATAATATGCAAGGGATGACGAAAGGAATTCCCGAGCTCTTCGCGATACTGAAGTCGGCGAAGGTAGAAATCATGAAAAAGCATCAAGTGTTGATGGTTAACAAGACCACTTGTTTCAAGTAAAGGGCAAAGGGATAGAAGGGGAGCTTCAAGAAGAATGACAAGCAAGTTGTCACTCCCGTGAAGAAACCCAAAGCTAAAAACTCAAGCCTGAAACTAAGTGCTTCTACTGCAAAGGAAATGGTCATTGGAAGTGGAACTGCCCTAGATACTTGGCGGATAAGAAGGATGGCAAAGTGAACAAAGGTATATTTTGATATACAGATTATTGATATGTACTTTACTAGTGTTCATAGCAACCCCTGGGTATTTGATACCGGTTCAGTTGCTAAAGTTAGTAACTCGAAACGAGAATGGCAGAATGAACAGAGACTAGTTAAAGGTGAAGTGACGATGTGTGTTGGAAGTGGTTCCAAGATTGATATGATCATCATCGCACACTCCCTATACTTTCGGGATTAGTGTAAAACCTAAATAAATGTTATTTGGCATTTGCGTTGAGCATGAATATGATTTGTTCATATTTGTTGCAATACGGTTATTCATTTAAAGTCATAGAATAATTGTTATTCTGTTTACATGAATAAAACCTTCGATGGTCATACACCCAATGAAAATAGTTTGTTGGATCTCGATTGTGGTGATACACATATTCATAATATTGAAGCCCAAAATGCAAGGTTAATAATGATAGTGCAACTTATTTGTGGCACTGCCGTTTAGGTCATAATGGTGTAAAGCGCATGAAGAAACTGTTGGGGAACGTTGCATGGAAAACAAAAATTTTTCTCTACGTTCACCAAGATCAATCTAGTAGATGCAACTACGAGGGGAGAGTAGGATCCACATACCCTTGTAGATCGCTAAGCGGAAGCGTTAAGAACGCGGTTGATGGAGTCGTACTCGCCGCGATTCAGATCGCTGAAGATCCAAGCACCGAAGCAACGGTGCCTCCGCGTTCTTCACACGTACGGCTCGGGGACGTCTCCTCCTTCTTGATCCAGCAAGGGTTGGAGGAGAGGTTGATGGAGAACCGGCAGCACGACGGCGTGGTGGTGATGGTGTAGAAGAATTCCAGCAGGGCTTTGCCTAAGCACCGCGGGAGAAGAAGATGTTATGGGAGAGGGAGGGCAGCACCGAGGCACGAACTTGTGTTGGCTGCCCTCCCTCTACCTCTCTATATATAGGGGGAAGGAGGAGAGGGGGGCGCCCTAGGGTTTCCCCTAGGGGGCCGGCGGCCAGGGCATGGGGGGGGGCGGCGGCCAAGGCAGGCCCTAGGGTTTCCCCCCTAGGTGCCTTGCCCCCCAAGGCTAAGGGGGTGCGGCCACCCTAGAGGGGTCCACCTCCCTTGGCGCACAAGGAGAGGGCCCAGGGGGGGGCGCACAGCCCCCTGAGGGCTGTGGTGTCCCCCCTTGTGGCCCATTAGGCCCAGAACTACTTCCGGAACCCCCGAAACCCCTTTCGGTCGTCTGCCGATTTCCCGATGCTCCCCGGAACACTTCCGGACTCCGAAACCTTTCATCCTATATATCAATCTTCGTCTCCGGACCATTCCGGAGACCCTCGTCATGTCCGGGATCTCATCCGGGACTCCGAACAACCTTCGGTAACCATACACTTTTCTCACTAACAACCCTAGCGTCACCGAACGTTAAGCGTGTAGACCCTGCGGGTTCGGAAACCATGTAGACATGACCGAGACACTCCCAGGTCAATAACCAATAGCGGGATCTGGATACCCATATTGGTTCCCACATGTTTCTCGATGATCTCATCGGATGAACCACGATGTCAAGGATTCAGGCAATCCCGTATACAGTTCCCTTTGTCTCGTCGGTATGTTACTTGCCCGAGATTCGATCGTCGGTATCTCTATACCTAGTTCAATCTCGTTACCGGCAAGTCTCTTTACTCGTTGCCGTAATACATAATCCCGTGACCAACTACTTAGTCACTTTGAGCTCATTGAGATGACGTATTACCGAGTGGGCCCGGAGATACCTCTCCGTTACACGGAGTGACAAATCCCAGTCTCGATCCATGTCAACTCAACAGACACCCTCGGAGATACCTGTAGAGTACCTTTATAGTCACCCAGTTACGTTGTGACGTTTGGCACACACAAAGCACTCCTACGGTGTCAGTGAGTTACATGATCTCATGGTCATAGGAACTTATACTTGACATGCAGAAAACTATAGCGATAACTGACACGATCAAAAGCTATGTTAACGTTTGGGTCTCGTCCATCACATCATTCTCCTAATGATGTGATCCCGTTATCAAATGACAACTCATGTCTATGACCTGGAAACCGTGGTCATCTTTGATCAACGAGCTAGTCCTGTAGAGGCTCACTAGGGACACAAAGTCTGTCTATTCATCCACACGTGTATTTGAGTTTCCAATCAATACAGTTATAGCATGGATAATAAACGATTATCATGAACAAGGAAATATAATAATAACTCTTTTATTATTGCCTCTAGGGCATATTTCCAACACTATTATCTTCGAACAGTACGAATGTAATGTAGAAGAGCTGGTATGCACAGTTTTGTCCAAGACCAACACATGCGCATGGACAAAAATGTGGGTGGTAGCGGTATGGGTGATAAACCATGCAAAACGGCAAGTTTTTGGGTGTTCGGTGCACCGAAGAGGCTTCTCCTTCCATCCAGACTAGCATGTAGGGCTTGTTGGTGCAGAAATAGAGTCATGTAACATTGTTCTGCACGTCATTGTCGCAGTATCTGTCCGTGGGTGAGCTCACGGTAGGGTGGTAGACGCTAGAAGAGTGCACGCCAACCACTAAATCATCCGAAACTCAATTCTGCAAGCCGTTTTCGGCCTCCGAAATTATTCCGAAACAGACGAAGTTTGCGACAGAAGGATACAAATTTTCGCTGCGGTCGTTTTGGCAGGTCATGGAGCCCAAACGGAGTTCGTATGGCCAGGGTACGGTCGTTCTACGGATACACCTCAAATGGATTTCAGCAACGAGGGATATCGTGAATCCGGCTTCCAGGGTAACTTGCTCGCGCCCACGAGCCATTTTGCGCCACTCGAAATGGCCTATTATTTTCGAACAGTACGAATGTAATGTAGAAGAGCTGGTATGCACAGTTTTGTCCAAGAACAACACATGTGCATGGACAAAAATGTGGGTGGTAGCGGTATGGGTGATAAACCATGCAAAACGGCAAGTTTTTGGGTGTTCGGTGCATCGAAGAGGCTTCTCCTTCCATCCAGACTAGCATGTAGGGCTTGTTGGTGCAGAAATAGAGTCATGTAACATTGTTCTGCACGTCATTGTCGCATTATCTCTCCGTGGGTGAGCTCACGGTAGGGTGGTAGACGCTAGAAGAGTGCACGCCAACCACTAAATCATCCGAAACTCAATTCTGCAAGCCGTTTTCGGCCTCCGAAATTATTCTGAAACAGACAAAGTTTGTGACAGAATGATACAAATTTTCGCTGCGGTCGTTTTGGCGGGTCATGGAGCCCAAACGGAGTTCGTATGGCCAGGGTACGGTCGTTCTACGGATACACCTCAAATGGATTTCAGCAACGAGGGATATCGTGAATCCGGCTTCCAGGGTAACTTGCTCGCGCCCACGAGCCATTTTGCGCCACTCGAAATGGCCTATTATCTTAGAACAGTACGAATGTAATGTAGAAGAGCTGGTATGCACAGTTTTGTCCAAGAACAACACATGTGCATGGACAAAAATGTGGGTGCTAGCGGTATGGGTGATAAACCATGCAAAACGGCAAGTTTTTGGGTGTTCGGTGCACCGAAGAGGCTTCTCCTTCCATCCAGACTAGCATTTAGGGCTTGTTGGTGCAGAAATAGAGTCATGTAACATTGTTCTGCACGTCATTGTCACAGTATCTGTCCGTGGGTGAGCTCACGGTAGGGTGGTAGACGCTAGAAGAGTGCACGCCAACCACTAAATCATCCGAGACTCAATTCTGCAAGCCGTTTTCGGCCTCCGAAATTATTCCGAAACAGACAAAGTTTGTGACAGAAGGATACAAATTTTCGCTGCGGTCGTTTTGGCAGGTCATGGAGCCCAAACGGAGTTCGTATGGCCAGGGTACGGTCGTTCTACGGATACACCTCAAATGGATTTCAGCAACGAGGGATATCGTGAATCCGGCTTCCAGGGTAACTTGCTCGCGCCCACGAGCCATTTTGCGCCACTCGAAATGGCCTATAATTTTCGAACAGTACGAATGTAATGTAGAAGAGCTGGTATGCACAGTTTTGTCCAAGAACAACACATGTGCATGGAAAAAAATGTGGGTGGTAGCGGTATGGGTGATAAACCATGCAAAACGGCAAGTTTTTGGGTGTTCGGTGCACCGAAGAGGCTTCTCCTTCCATCCAGACTAGCATGTAGGGCTTGTTGGTGCAGAAATAGAGTCATGTAACATTGTTCTGCATGTCATTGTCGCAGTATCTGTCCGTGGGTGAGCTCACGGTAGGGTGGTAGACGCTAGAAGAGTGCACGCCAACCACTAAATCATCTGAAACTCAATTCTGCAAGTCGTTTTCGGCCTCCGAAATTATTCCGAAACAGACGAAATGTGTGACAGAAGGATACAGATTTTCACTGCGGTCGTTTTGGCAGGTCATGGAGCCCAAACGGAGTTCGTATGGCCAGGGTACGGTCGTTCTATGGATACACCTCAAATGGATTTCAGCAACGAGGGATATCGTGAATCCGGCTTCCAGGGTAACTTTCTCGCGCCCACGAGCCATTTTGCGCCACTCGAAATGGCCTATTATTTTCAAACAGTACGAATGTAATGTAGAAGAGCTGGTATGCACAGTTTTTTCCAAGAACAACACATGTGCATGGACAAAAATGTGGGTGGTAGCGGTATGGGTGATAAACCATGCAAAACGACAAGTTTTTGGGTGTTCGGTGCACCGAAGAGGCTTCTCCTTCCATCGAGACTAGCATGTAAGGCTTGTTGGTGCAGAAATAGAGTCATGTAACATTGTTCTGCACGTCATTGTCGCAGTATCTGTCCGTGGGCGAGCTCACGGTAGGGTGGTAGACGCTAGAAGAGTGCACGCCAACCACTAAATCATCTGAAACTCAATTCTGCAAGCCGTTTTCGGCCTCCGAAATTATTCCGAAATAGACGAAGTTTGTGACAGAAGGATACGGATTTTCACTGCAGTCATTTTTGCAGGTCATGGAGCCCAAACGGAGTTCGTATGGCCAGGGTACGGTCGTTCTACGGATACACCTCAAATGGATTTCAGCAACGAGGGATATCGTGAATCCGGCTTCCAGGGTAACTTGCTCGCGCCCACGAGCCATTTTGCGCCACTCGAAATGGCCTATTATTTTCAAACAGTACGAATGTAATGTAGAAGAGCTGGTATGCACAGTTTTTTCCAAGAACAACACATGTGCATGGACAAAAATGTGGGTGGTAGCGGTATGGGCGATAAACCATGCAAAACGGCAAATTTTTGGGTGCTTGGTGCACCGAAGAGGCTTCTCCTTCCATCCAGACTAGCATGTAGGGCTTGTTGGTGCAGAAATAGAGTCATGTAACATTGTTCTGCACGTCATTGTCGCAGTATCTGTCCGTGGGTGAGCTCACGGTAGGGTGGTAGACGCTAGAAGAGTGCACGCCAACCACTAAAACATCCGAAACTCAATTCTGCAAGCCGTTTTCGGCCTCCGAAATTATTCTGAAACAGACAAAGTTTGTGACAGAAGGATACAGATTTTCGCTGCGGTCGTTTTGGCAGGTCATGGAGCCCAAACGGAGTTCGTATGGCCAGGGTACGGTCGTTCTACGGATACACCTCAAATGGATTTCCGCAACGAGGGATATCGTGAATCCGGCTTCCAGGGTAACTTGCTCGCGCCCACGAGCCATTTTGCGCCACTCGAAATGGCCTATTATTTTCAAATAGTACGAATGTAATGTAGAAGAGCTGGTATGCACAGTTTTTTCCAAGAACAACACATGTGCATGGACAAAAATGTGGGTGGTAGCGGTATGGGTGATAAACCATGCAAAACGACAAGTTTTTGGGTGTTCGGTGCACCGAAGAGGCTTCTCCTTCCATCGAGACTAGCATGTAAGGCTTGTTGGTGCAGAAATAGAGTCATGTAACATTGTTCTGCACGTCATTGTCGCAGTATCTGTCCGTGGGTGAGCTCACGGTAGGGTGGTAGACGCTAGAAGAGTGCACGCCAACCACTAAATCATCTGAAACTCAATTCTGCAAGCCGTTTTTGGCCTCCGAAATTATTCCGAAATAGACGAAGTTTGTGACAGAAGGATACGGATTTTCACTGCAGTCATTTTGGCAGGTCATGGAGCCCAAACGGAGTTCGTATGGCCAGGGTACGTCCTTGAACTTGTGAAAAACCCTTTGCCACAAGTCGAGCTTTATACACGGTGACATTTCCGTCAGCGTCCGTCTTCCTCTTAAAAATCCATTTATTCTGAATGGCCTTCCGCCCTTCAGGTAATACTTCCAAAGTCCATACTTTGTTTTCATACATGGATCCCATCTCGGATTTCATGGCCTCTAACCATTTGTCGGAATCCGGGCCCACCATCGCTTCTCCATAGCTCGTAGGTTCACTGTTGTCCAACAACATGACCTCCAAGACAGGGTTACCATACCACTCAGGTGCAGTGTGTACCCTTGTCGACCTACGAGGTTCGGTAGTAACTTGATCAGAAGCTTCTTGATCATCATCATCGGCTTCCTCTTCAACCTCTGCAGGCTCCACAAAAACATCTTTCTGCGCTGCGCCACTCTCTGGTTGAAGCAGAGGTTCAATAACCTCATCAAGTTCCACCTTCCTCCCACTCAATTCTTTCGAGAGAAACTCTTTCTCGAGAAAGGACCCGTTCTTAGCGACAAACACTTTGCCCTCGGATCTGAGATAGAAGGTGTACCCAACCGTCTCTTTTGGGTATCCTATGAAGACACATTTGTCCGCTTTGGGTTCGAGCTTTTCTGGCTGAAGCCTTTTGACGTAAGCATCGCAACCCCAAACTTTGAGAAAAGACAACTTCGGTTTCTTTCCAAACCATAGTTCATACGGTGTTGTCTCAACGGACTTGGATGGAGCCCTATTTAAAGTGAATGCAGCTGTCTCTAACGCATATCCCCAGAACGATAGTGGCAAATCGGCAAGAGACATCATAGAACGTACCATATCTAATAGGGTTCGATTACGACGTTCGGACACACCATTACGCTGTGGTGTTCTAGGTGGCGTCAACTGTGAAACAATTCCACATTTTCTTAAGTGATCGCCAAACTCATAACTCAGATATTCTCCCCCTCGATCAGATCGTAGGAACTTGATCTTCTTGTTACGATGATTTTCAACTTCACTCTGAAATTGCTTGAACTTTTCAAAAGTTTCATACTTATGCTTCATCAAGTAAATATACCCATATCTACTTAAGTCGTCAGTGAAGGTGAGAAAATAACGATATCCACCGCGCGCCGTTACACTCATCGGACCACACACATCAGTATGTATGATTTCTAATAAGTCACTTGCCCGTTCCATTGTCCCTGAAAACGGGGTCCTTGTCATCTTGCCCATGAGGCACGGCTCGCATGTGTCAAGTGATTCAAAATCAAGAGACTCCAAAAGTCCATCAGCATGGAGCTTCCTCATGCGTTTCACGCCGATATGACCCAGACGGCAGTGCCACAAGAAAGTGGTATTATCATTATCAATTCTACATCTTTTGGCATCAATGTTATGAACATGTGTATCATCACTATCGAGATTCAACAAGAATAAACCCCTCACTTCGGGTGCATGACCATAAAAGATATTACCCATATAAATAGAACAACCTTTATTCTCTGATTTAAATGAGTAACCGTCTCGCAATAAACAAGATCCAGATATAATGTTCATGCTTAACGCAGGCACTAAATAACAATTATTCAGGTTCATAACTAATCCCGATGGTAATCGAAGAGCGAGCGTGCCGACGGCGATCACATCAACCTTGGAACCATTTCCCACGCGCATCGTCACTTCGTCCTTCGCCAGCCTCCGTTTATTCCGCAGTTCCTGTTTAGAGTTGCAAATGTGAGCAACCGAACCGGTATCAAATACCCAGGCACTACAACGAGAGTTGGTAAGGTACACATCAATAACATGTATATCACATATACCTTTGTTGTTGTTGGCCCCCTTCTTGTCCGCCAGATACTTGGGGCAGTTCCGCTTCCAGTGGCCGTTCCCCTTGCAATAGAAACACTCAGTCTCTGGCTTGGGCCCAGCCTTGGGTTTCTTCACTGGATTAGCAACTGCTTTGCCACCCTTCTTAGAGTTACCCTTCTTGCCCTTGCCATTCTTCTTGAAACTGGTGGTTTTATTGACCATCAACACTTGATACTCATTCTGGATGTCTGCCTCAGCGACTTTCAGCATTGAAAACAGCTCGGCGATGGTTTTATTCATCCCTTGCATGTTGTACTGCTGCACGAAGCTCTTGTAGCTTGGCGGGAGTGACTGGAGAATTCTGTCAATGATAGCCTCATCCGGGAACACAAGTCCCAGATCAGCTATGCGGGTATAGTACCCAGACATCTTCAGTAAGTGTTCACTGACAGACGAATTCTCCTCCATCTTGCAAGCAAAGAATTTATCGGTGGTCTCATACCTCTCGATCTTAGCATTCTTTTCAAAGATGAACTTCAACTCCTGGTACATCTCATATGCACCATGACGTTCAAAACGCCTTTGAAGTCCTCCTTCCAAGCCGTACAACATGGCACACTGCACTATCGAATAGTCATCCGAACGCGACTGCCAGGCGTTCAAAACGTCTGCAGTGGCTGTAGGAGCGGGGGGGGGGGGTCACCTAGTGGTGCATTTAGGACATAAACCTTTTGGGCAGCTGTGAGGATGATCCTCAGATTGCGGAGCCAGTCCACAAAGTTGCTCCCATCATCTTTCAGTTTAGCTTTCTCTAGGAACGCATTAAAATTCAGGGGAGCTACTGCGCGAGCCATCTACAACAAAAGATTTGCAAAGACATTTTAGACTATTGTTCATGATAAGTGAGTTACTACCTAATCAAATTATTTATAACTCCCACTCAAATTGACATCCCTCTGGTCATTCAAGCGTGACATGATCCAAATTCACCAACCCAAGTCCGATCATCACGTGAGATGAGGTGGTGTCAATGGTGAACATCTACATGTTGATCATATCTACTATATGACTCATGCTCGACCTTTCGGTCTTCCGTGTTCCGAGGCCATGTCTGTACATGCTAGGCTCGTCAAGTCTAACCCGAGTGTTCTGCATGTGCAACACTGGCTTGCACCCGTTGTATGCGAACGTAGAGTCTATCACACCCGATCATCACGTGGTGCTTCGAAACGACGAACCTTCGCAACGGCGCACACTCAGGGGGAACACAATTTTATCTTGAAATTTTAGTGAAGGATCATCTTATAACGCTACCGTCGTCCTAAGCAAAATAAGATGCATAAAAGGATTAACATCACATGCAAATCATAAGTGACATGATATGGCCATCAACTCGTGCTTTTGATCTCCATCTCCAAAGCACCGGCATGATCTCCATCGTCACCGGCGCCACACCATGATCTCCATCATCATGATCTCCATCATCGTGTCGCCATCGGGGTTGTCGCGCGCCCACCATGCTCTTACTACTATTGCTACCGTTTAGCGATAAAGTAAAGCATTACAAAGCGCTTAATGATTGACACGCAAGTCATACAAAAATTAAAGACAACCCTATGGCTCCTGCCGGTTGCCGTATGCATCGACATGCAAGTCGATATTAACTATTACAACATGATCATCTCATGCATCAAATATATCTCATCATGTCATTGGCCATATCATATCACATACATACCCTGCAAAAACAAGTTAGACGTCCTCTAATTTGTTGTTGCATGTTTTACGTGGCTGCTATGGGTATCTAGCAAGAACGCTTCTTACCTACGCAAAGCCAAAACGGTGATATTCAAGTTGCTATTTAACCTTCTACAAGGACCGCCTTGTTCTATTCCGATTCAACTAAGATAGGAGAGACAGACACCCGCCAGCCATCTTATGCAACAAAAGTCACATGTCTGTCGATGGAACCGGTCTCATGTACGTGGACATGTAAAGTTGGTCCGGGCCGCTTCATCCCATAATACCGCTGAATCAAGAAAGACTAAGGAGGGCAGCAATTTAAACATCAACGCCCACAAACCCTTTTGTGTTCTACTCGAGAAAGCATCTACGCAAGATCCTAGCTCATGATGCCACTGTTGGGGAACGTTGCATGGGAAACAAAAAATTTTCCTACGTTCACCAAGATCAATCTAGGAGATGCTACTACGAGAGGAGAGTTGGATCCACGTACCCTTGTAGATCGCTAAGCGGAAGCGTTAAGAACGCGGTTGATGGAGTCGTACTCGCCGCGATTCTGATCGCCGAAGATCCTAGCACCGAAGCAACGGTGCCTCCGCGTTCTTCACACGTACGGCTCGGGGACGTCTCCTCCTTCTTGATCCAGCAAGGGGTGGAGGAGAGGTTGATGGAGAGACCGGCAGCACGACGGCGTGGTGGTGATGGTGGAGGAGGATTCCAGCAGGGCTTCGCCTAAGCACCGCGGGAAGATGAATATGTTGTGGGAGAGGGAGGGCAGCACCGAGGCACAAACGTGTGTTGGCTGCCCTCCCTCTGCCCCTCTATATATAGGGGGAATAGATGGGAGGGGGGCGCCCTAGGGTTTCCCCTAGGGGGGCCGGCGGCCAGGGCAGTGGGGGGGCGGCGGCCAAGGGCTGCGCAGGCCCTAGGGTTTCCCCCCCCCCCTAGGTGCCTTGCCCCCCAAGCCAGGGGGTGCGGCTGCCCTAGGAGGGGCCAGCCCCCCATGCGCCATAGGAGAGGGCCTAGGGGGGGGCGCACAGCCCTATGAGGGCTGTGGTGTCCCCCCTTTGTGGCCCATTAGGCCCAGAACCACTTCCGGGACCCCCGAAACCCTTTTCGGTAATCCGCCGATTTCCCGATGCTCCCCGGAACACTTCCGGACTCCGAAACCTTTCATCCTATATATCAATCTTCGTCTCCGGACCATTCCGGAGACCCTCGTCATGTCCGGGATCTCATCCGGGACTCCGAACAACCTTCGGTAACCATGCACTGTTCTCACTAACAACCCTAGTGTCACCGAACCTTAAGTGTGTAGACCCTGCGGGTTCGGAAACCATGTAGACATGACCGAGACACTCCCAGGTCAATAACCAATAGCGGGATCTGGATACCCATATTGGTTCCCACATGTTTCTCGATGATCTCATCGGATGAACCACGATGTCAAGGATTCAGGCAATCCCGTATACAGTTCCCTTTGTCTCGTCGGTATGTTACTTGCCCGAGATTCGATCGTCGGTATCACTATACCTAGTTCAATCTCGTTACCGGCAAGTCTCTTTACTCGTTACCGTAATACATAATCCCGTGACCAACTACTTAGTCACTTTGAGCTCATTGAGATGACGTATTACCGAGTGGGCCCGGAGATACCTCTCCGTCACACGGAGTGACAAATCCCAGTCTCGATCCATGTCAACTCAACAGACACCCTCGGAGATACCTGTAGAGTACCTTTATAGTCACCCAGTTACGTTGCGACGTTTGGCACACACAAAGCACTCCTACGGTGTCAGTGAGTTACATGATCTCATGGTCATAGGAACTTATACTTGACATGCAGAAAACTATAGCGATAACTGACACGATCAAAAGCTATGTTTAACGTTTGGGTCTTGTCCATCACATCATTCTCCTAATGATGTGATCCCGTTATCAAATGACAACTCATGTCTATGACCTGGAAACCGCGGTCATCTTTGATCAACGAGCTAGTCCGGTAGAGGCTCACTAGGGACACAAAGTCTGTCTATTCATCCACACATGTATTTGAGTTTCCAATCAATACAATTACAGCATGGATAATAAACGATTATCAAGAACAAGGAAATATAATAATAACTCTTTTATTATTGCCTCTAGGGCATATTTCCAACAGTCTCCCACTTGCACTAGAGTCAATAATCTAGCATTACAAGGTAATGAATCTAACACCCATAGAGTCTTGGTGTTGATCGTGCTTAGCCCGTGGAAGAGGCTTAGTCAACGGATCTGCAACATTCAAATCCGTGTGTACTTTGCAAATGTTTATGTCCTCCTCCTTGACCGAATCGCGGATGGAATTGAAGCGTCGCTTTATGTGTCTGGTCCTCTTGTGAAACCTTGGTTCCTTGGCTAGAGCAATGGCACCAGTGTTGTCACAGAACAGAGTCATTGGGTTCAGTGCACTAGGCACAACTCCAAGATCTGTCATGAACTCCTTCATCCAGACACCTTCCTTTGCCGCCTCCGAGGCAGCTATATACTCCGCTTCACATGTAGAATCAGCTACCACGCTCTGCTTGGAACTGCACCAGCTTACCGCTCCCCTGTTGAGAATATATACGTATCCGGTTTGAGACTTAGAGTCATCCGGATCAGTGTCAAAGCTTGCATCGACGTAACCCTTTACGACGAGCTCTTGATCACCTCCATAAACGAGAAACATCTCCTTAGTCCTTTTCAGGTACTTTAGGATATTCTTGACCGCTGTCCAGTGATCCATACCAGCATTACTTTGAAACCTTCCGGCCATACTTATGGCAAGGCTGACATCTGGTCTTGTGCACAGCATTGCATACATGATAGAGCCTATGGCTGAAGCATAGGGGACGACACTCATCTTTTCTCTATCTTCCGCAGTCACTGGGCATTGAGTCTTACTCAACTTTGTACCTTGCAATACCGGCAAGAACCCCTTCTTGGATTGATCCATTTTGAACTTCTTCAAAACTTTATCAAGGTATGTACTTTGTGAAAGTCCTATCAAGCATCTTGATCTATCTCTATAGATCTTGATGCCCAATATGAAAGCAGCTTCACCGAGATCCTTCATCGAAAAACTCTTGTTCAAATACCACTTCACGCTATCCAAAAATTCTATATTGTTTCCAATCAGCAATATGTCATCCACATATAATATTAGAAACGCTATAGAGCTCCCACTCACTTTCTTGTAAATACAAGCTTCATTGTAAACTTGTACAAACCCAAACGCTTTGATCACCTCATCAAAGCGAAGATTCCAACTCCGAGATGCTTGCACCAGCCCATAAATGGAACGCTGGAGCCTGCATACTTTGTCAGCATTCTCTGGATCGACAAAACCTTCCGGTTGCATCATATACAACTCTTCCTTAAGAAAATCGTTAAGGAACGCTGTTTTGACATCCATCTGCCAAATTTCATAATCGAAATATGCAGCTATTGCTAACATGATTCGGACGGATTTAAGCATCGCTACGGGTGAGAAAGTCTCATCGTAGTCAATCCCTTGAACTTGTGAAAAACCCTTTGCCACAAGTCGAGCTTTATACACGGTGACATTACCGTCAGCGTCCGTCTTCCTCTTAAAAATCCATTTATTCTGAATGGCCTTCCGCCCTTCAGGTAATACTTCCAAAGTCCATACTTTGTTTTCATACATGGATCCCATCTCGGATTTCATGGCCTCTAACCATTTGTCGGAATCTGGGCCCACCATTGCTTCTCCATAGCTCGTAGGTTCACCGTTGTCTAACAACATGACCTCCAAGACAGGGTTACCATACCACTCAGGTGCAGTGCGTACCCTTGTCGACCTACGAGGTTCGGTAGTAACTTGATCAGTAGCTTCTTGATCATCATCATTGGCTTCCTCTTCAACCTCTGCAGGCTTCACAAAAACATCTTTCTGTGCTGCGCTACTTTCTGGTTGAAGCAGAGGTTCAATAACCTCATCAAGTTCTACCTTCCTCCCACTCAATTCTTTCGAGAGAAACTCTTTCTCGAGAAAGGACCCGTTCTTAGCGACAAACACTTTGCCCTCGGATCTGAGATAGAAGGTGTACCCAACTGTTTCTTTTGGGTATCCTATGAAGACACATTTGTCCGCTTTGGGTTCGAGCTTTTCTGGCTGAAGCCGTTTGACATAAGCATCGCAACCCCAAACCTTGAGAAAAGACAACTTCGGTTTCTTACTAAACCATAGTTCATACGGTGTTGTCTCAACGGACTTAGATGGAGCCCTATTTAAAGTGAATGCAGCTGTCTCTAACGCATATCCCCAAAACGATAGTGGCAAATCGGCAAGAGACATCATAGAACGTACCATATCTAATAGGGTTCGATTACGACGTTCGGACACACCATTACGCTGTGGTGTTCCAGGTGGCGTCAACTGTGAAACAATTCCACATTTTCTCAAGTGATCACCAAACTCATAACTCAGATATTCTCCCCTTCGATCAGATCGTAGGAACTTGATCTTCTTGTTACGATGATTTTCAACTTCACTCTGAAATTGCTTGAACTTTTCAAAAGTTTCAGACTTATGCTTCATTAAGTAAATATACCCATATCTACTTAAGTCGTCAGTGAAGGTGAGGAAATAACGATATCCACCGCGCGCCGTTACACTCATCGGACCGCACACATCAGTATGTATGATTTCCAATAAGTCACTTGCCCGTTCCATTGTCCCTGAAAACGGGGTCCTTGTCATCTTGCCCATGAGGCACGGCTCGCACGTGTCAAGTGATTCAAAATCAAGAGACTCCAAAAGTCCATCAGCATGGAGCTTCCTCATGCGTTTCACGCCGATATGACCGAGACGGCAGTGCCACAAGAAAGTGGTATTATCATTATCTACTCTACATCTTTTGGCATCAATGTTATGAACATGTGTATCATCACTATCGAGATTCAATAAGAATAAACCCCTAACTTTGGGTGCATGACCATAAAAGATATTACTCATATAAATAGAACAACCATTATTCTCTGACTTAAATGAGTAACCGTCTCGCAATAAACAAGATCCAGATATAATGTTCATGCTTAATGCAGGCACTAAATAACAATTATTCAGGTTCATAACTAATCCCGATGGTAATCGAAGAGCGAGCGTGCCGACGGCGATCACATCAACCTTGGAACCGTTTCCCACGCGCATCGTCACTTCGTCCTTCGCCAGCCTCCGTTTATTCCGCAGTTCCTGTTTAGAGTTGCAAATGTGAGCAACCGAACCGGTATCAAATACCCAGGCACTACAACGAGAGTTGGTAAGGTACACATCAATAACATGTATATCACATATACCTTTGTTGTTGTTGGCCCCCTTCTTGTCCGCCAGATACTTGGGGCAGTTCCGCTTCCAGTGGCCGCTCCCCTTGCAATAGAAACACTCAGTCTCTGGCTTGGGTCCAGCCTTGGGTTTCTTCACTGGATTAGCAACTGCTTTGCCACCCTTCTTAGAGTTACCCTTCTTGCCCTTGCCATTCTTCTTGAAACTGGTGGTCTTATTGACCATCAACACTTGATACTCCTTCTGGATGTCTGCCTCAGCGACTTTCAGCATCGAAAACAGCTCGGCGATGGTCTTGTTCATCCCTTGCATGTCATACTGCTGCACGAAGCTCTTGTAGCTTGGAGGGAGTGACTGGAGAATTCTGTCAATGATAGCCTCATCCGGGAACACAAGTCCCAGATCAGCTATGCGGGTATAGTACCCAGACATCTTCAGTAAGTGCTCACTGACAGACGAATTCTCCTCCATCTTGCAAGCGAAGAATTTATCGGTGGTCTCATACCTCTCGATCTTAGCATTCTTCTCAAAGATGAACTTCAACTCCGTGTACATCTCATATGCACCATGACGTTCAAAACGTCTTTGAAGTCCTCCTTCCAAGCCGTACAACATGGCACACTGCACTATCGAATAGTCATCCGAACGCGTCTGCCAAACGTTCATAACGTCCGCAGAGGCTCCAGGAGCGGGGGGGTCACCTAGCGGTGCATTTAGGACATAAACCTTTTGGGCAGCTGTGAGGATGATCCTCAGATTGCGGAGCCAGTCCACAAAGTTGCTCCCGTCATCTTTCAGTTTAGCTTTCTCTAGGAACGCATTAAAATTCAGGGGAGCTACTGCGCGAGCCATCTACAACCAAAATTTGCAAAGACACTTTAGACTATTGTTCATGATAAGTGAGTTATTACCTAATCAAATTAATTATAACTCCCACTCAAATTGACATCCCTCCGGTCATTCGAGCGTGACATGATCCAAATTCACCAACCCAAGTCCGATCATCACGTGAGATGAGGTGGTGTCAATGGTGAACATCAACATGTTGATCATATCTACTATATGACTCATGCTCGACCTTTCGGTCCTCCGTGTTCCGAGGCCATGTCTGTACATGCTAGGCTCGTCAAGTCTAACCCGAGTGTTCTGCATGTGCAAAACTGGCTTGCACCCGTTGTATGCGAACGTAGAGTCTATCACACCCGATCATCACGTGGTGCTTCGAAACGACGAACCTTCGCAACGGCGCACACTCGGGGGGAACACAATTTTATCTTGAAATTTTAGTGAAGGATCATCTTATAATGCTACCGCCGTCCTAAGCAAAATAAGATGCATAAAAGGATTAACATCACATGCAAATCATAAGTGACATGATATGGCCATCAACTCGTGCTTTTGATCTCCATCTCCAAAGCACCGGCATGATCTCCATCGTCACCGGCGCCACACCATGATCCCCATCATCATGATCTCCATCATCGTGTCGCCATCGGGGTTGTCGGCGCCCACCATGCTCTTACTGCTATTGCTACCGTTTAGCGATAAAGTAAAGCATTACAAAGCGCTTAATGATTGACACGCAGGTCATACAAAAATTAAAGACAACCCTATGGCTCCTGCCGGTTGCCGTATGCATCGACATGCAAGTCGATATTAACTATTACAACATGATCATCTCATACATCAAATATAACTCATCATGTCATTGGCCATATCATATCACATACATACCCTGCAAAAACAAGTTAGACGTCCTCTAATTTGTTGTTGCATGTTTTACGTGGCTGCTATGGGTATCTAGCAAGAACGCTTCTTACCTACGCAAAACCACAACGGTGATATTCAAGTTGCTATTTAACCTTCTACAAGGACCGCCTTGTTCTATTCCGATTCAACTAAGATAGGAGAGACAGACACCCGCCAGCCATCTTATGCAACAAAAGTCACATGTCTGTCGATGGAACCGGTCTCATGTACGTGGACATGTAAAGTTGGTCCGGGCCGCTTCATCCCATAATACCGCTGAATCAAGAAAGACTAAGGAGGGCAGCAATTTAAACATCAACGCCACAAACCCTTTTGTGTTCTACTCGAGAAAGCATCTACGCAAGATACTAGCTCATGATGCCACTGTTGGGGAACGTTGCATGGAAAACAAAAATTTTTCTCTACGTTCACCAAGATCAATCTAGTAGATGCAACTACGAGGGGAGAGTAGGATCCACATACCCTTGTAGATCGCTAAGCGGAAGCGTTAAGAACGCGGTTGATGGAGTCGTACTCGCCGCGATTCAGATCGCTGAAGATCCAAGCACCGAAGCAACGGTGCCTCCGCGTTCTTCACACGTACGGCTCGGGGACGTCTCCTCCTTCTTGATCCAGCAAGGGGTGGAGGAGAGGTTGATGGAGAACCGGCAGCACGACGGCGTGGTGGTGATGGTGTAGAAGAATTCCAGCAGGGCTTCGCCTAAGCACCGCGGGAGAAGAAGATGTTATGGGAGAGGGAGGGCAGCACCGAGGCACGAACTTGTGTTGGCTGCCCTCCCTCTACCTCTCTATATATAGGGGGAAGGAGGAGAGGGGGGGCGCCCTAGGGTTTCCCCTAGGGGGCCGGCGGCCAGGGCATGGGGGGGGGGCGGCGGCCAAGGCAGGCCCTAGGGTTTCCCCCCCTAGGTGCCTTGCCCCCCAAGGCTAAGGGGGTGCGGCCACCCTAGAGGGGTCCACCTCCCTTGGCGCACAAGGAGAGGGCCCAGGGGGGGGCGCACAGCCCCCTGAGGGCTGTGGTGTCCCCCCTTGTGGCCCATTAGGCCCAGAACTACTTCCGGAACCCCCGAAACCCCTTTCGGTCGTCTGCCGATTTCCCGATGCTCCCCGGAACACTTCCGGACTCCGAAACCTTTCATCCTATATATCAATCTTCGTCTCCGGACCATTCCGGAGACCCTCGTCATGTCCGGGATCTCATCCGGGACTCCGAACAACCTTCGGTAACCATACACTTTTCTCACTAACAACCCTAGCGTCACCGAACGTTAAGCGTGTAGACCCTGCGGGTTCGGAAACCATGTAGACATGACCGAGACACTCCCAGGTCAATAACCAATAGCGGGATCTGGATACCCATATTGGTTCCCACATGTTTCTCGATGATCTCATCGGATGAACCACGATGTCAAGGATTCAGGCAATCCCGTATACAGTTCCCTTTGTCTCGTCGGTATGTTACTTGCCCGAGATTCGATCGTCGGTATCTCTATACCTAGTTCAATCTCGTTACCGGCAAGTCTCTTTACTCGTTACTGTAATACATAATCCCGTGACCAACTACTTAGTCACTTTGAGCTCATTGAGATGACGTATTACCGAGTGGGCCCGGAGATACCTCTCCGTCACACGGAGTGACAAATCCCAGTCTCGATCCATGTCAACTCAACAGACACCCTCGGAGATACCTGTAGAATACCTTTATAGTCACCCAGTTACGTTGTGACGTTTGGCACACACAAAGCACTCCTACGGTGTCAGTGAGTTACATGATCTCATGGTCATAGGAACTTATACTTGACATGCAGAAAACTATAGCGATAACTGACACGATCAAAAGCTATGTTTAACGTTTGGGTCTCGTCCATCACATCATTCTCCTAATGATGTGATCCCGTTATCAAATGACAACTCATGTCTATGACCTGGAAACCGCGGTCATCTTTGATCAACGAGCTAGTCCTGTAGAGGCTCACTAGGGACACAAAGTCTGTCTATTCATCCACACATGTATTTGAGTTTCCAATCAATACAATTATAGCATGGATAATAAACGATTATCATGAACAAGGAAATATAATAATAACTCTTTTATTATTGCCTCTAGGGCATATTTCCAACAGAAACTCCATAGTGATGGACTTTTGGAATCACTTGATTATGAATCACTTGGTGCTTGCGAACCATGCCTCATGGGCAAGATGACTAAAACTCCGTTCTCCGGAACAATGGAGCGAGCAACAGATTTGTTGGAGATCATACATACAGATGTATGTGGGCCAATGAGTGTTGAAGCTCGCGGCGTGTATCATTATTTTCTGACCTTCACTGATGATTTGAGCAGATATGGGTATATCTACTTAATGAAGCACAAGTCTGAAACATTTGAAAAGTTCGAAGAATTTCAGAGTGAAGTAGAGAATCATCGTAACAAGAAAATAAAATTTCTACGATCTGATCGTGGAGGAGAATATTTGAGTTACGAGTTTGGTCTTCATTTGAAACAATGTGGAATAGTTTCACAACTCACGCCACCTGGAACACCACAGTGTAATGGTGTGTCCGAACGTCATAACCATACTTTATTAGATATGGTGCGATCGATGATGTCTCTTACCGATCTACCACTATCGCTTTTGGGGTCATGCATTAGAGACAGCTACATTCACGTTAAATAGGGCACCATCTAAATCCGTGGAGATGACACCGTATGAACTGTGCTTTGACGAGAAACCTAAGCTGTCATTTCTTTAAGTTTGGGACTGCGATGCTTATGTGAAAAAGTTTCAACCTGATAAGCTCGAACCCAAGTCGGAGAAATGTGTCTTCATAGGATACCCAAAAGAGACTGTTGGGTACACCTTCTATCACAGATCCGAAGGCAAGATATTCGTTGCTAAGAATGGATCCTTTCTAGAGAAGGAGTTTCTCTCGAAAGAAGTGAGTGGGAGGAAAGTAGAACTTGATGAGGTAATTGTACCTTCTCCCGAATTGGAAAGTAGTACATCACATGAAATTGTTCCAGTGATTCCTACACCAATCAGTGAGGAAGTTAATGATGATGATCATGAAACTTCGGATCAAGTTTCTGCTGAACGTCGTAGATCAACCAGAGTACGTTCCGCACCAGAGTGGTACGGCAACCCAGTTCTGGAAATCATGTTACTAGACCATGATGAACCTACGAACTATGAGGAAGCGATGATGAGCCCAGATTCCGCAAAATGGCTTGAGACCATGAAATCTGAGATGGGATCCATGTATGAGAACAAAGTGTGGACTTTGGTTGACTTGCCCGATGATCGGCAGGCCATCGAAAATAAATGGATCTTCAAGAGGAAGACCGACGTAGACGGTAATGTTACTGTTTACAAAGCTCGACTTGTTGCGAAAGGGTTTCGACAAGTTCAAGGAGTTGACTACGATGAGACTTTCTCACCTGTAGCGATGCTTAAGTCTGTCCGAATCATGTTAGCAATTGCCGCATTTTATGATTATGAAATCTGGCAAATGGATGTCAAAACTGCATTCCTGAATGGATATCTCAAAGAAGAGTTGTATATGATGCAACCAGAAGGTTTTGTCGATCCAAAAGGTGCTAACAAAATGTGCAAGCTACAGCGGTCCATCTATGGACTGGTGCAAGCATCTCGGAGTTGGAATATACGCTTTGATAAGTTGATCAAAGCATATAGATTTATACAGACTTGCGGTGAAGCCTGTATTTACAAGAAGCGAGTGGGAGCACTACAACCTTTCTGATAAGTATATGTGAATGACATATTGTTGATCGGAAATGATGTAGAATTTTCTGGAAAGCATAAAGGAGTGTTTGAAAGGAGTTTTTCAAAGAAAGACCTTGGTGAAGCTGCTTACATATTGGGCATCAAGATCTATAGAGATAGATCAAGACGCTTGATAAGACTTTCGATGAGTACATACCTTGATAAGATTTTGAAGTAGTTCAAAATGGATCATTCAAAGAAGGAGTTCTTGCCTGACTTGTAAGGTGTGAAGTTGAGTAAGACTCAAAGCCAGACCACGGCAGAAAAATATAGAGAGAATGAAAGTCATTCCCTATGCCTCAGCCATAGGTTCTATAAAGTATGCCATGCTGTGTACCAAACATGTTGTGTACCTTGCCATGAGTTTGTCAAGGGGGTACAATAGTGATCCAGGAGTAGATCACTGTACAGCGGTCAAAATTATCCTTAGTAACTGGATGACTAAGGAAATGTTTCTCGATTATGGAGGTGATAAAGAGTTCGTTGTAAAGGGTTACGCCGATGCAAGCTTTGACACTAAATCCAGATAACTCTAAGTATCAATCTGGATGCATATTGAAAGTGGGAGCAATTAGCTAGAGTAGCTCTATGTAGAGCATTGTAGACATAGAAATTTGTGAAATACATACAGATCTGAATGTGACAGACCCGTTGACTAGACTTCTCTCACAAGCAAAACATGATCACACCTTATTACTCTTGGGTATTAATCACATAGTGATGTGAACTAGATTATTGACTCTAGTAAACCCTTTGGGTGTTGGTCACATGGCGATGTGAACTATGGGTGTTATTCACATAACGATGTGAACTATCGGTATTAAATCACATGGCGATGTGAGCTAGATTATTGACTCTAGTGCAAGTGGGAGACTGAAGGAAATATGCCCTAGAGGCAATAATAAAGATGTTATTTGTATTTCCTTATATCATGATAAATGTCTTTTATTCATGCTAGAATTGTATTAACCGGAAACTTAGTACATGTGTGGATACATAGACAAAACAGTATGTCCCTAGTATGCCTCTACTAGACTAGCTCATTGATCAAAGATGGTTATGTTTCCTAGCCATAGACATGAGTTGTCATTTGATCAACGGGATCACATCATTAGGAGAATGATGTGATGGACTAGACCCATCCGTTAGCATAGCACTATGATCGTTTAGTTTTACTGCTATTGCTTTCTTCATGACTTATACATGTTCCTATGACTATGAGATTATGCAACTCCCGAATACCGTAGGAACACCTTGTGTGCTATCAAACGTCACAACGTAACTGGGTGATCATAAAGATGCTCTACAGGTGTCTCCGAAAGTATTCGTGGTGTTGGCATAGATCAAGATTAGGATTTGTCACTCCGAGTGTCGGAGAGGTATCTCTGGGCCCTCTCGGTAACACACATCACAATAAGCCTTGCAAGCAAAAGACTAATGAGTTAGTCACGAGATGATGTGTTACGGAACGAGTAAAGAGACTTGCCGGTAACGAGATTGAACTAGGTATGGAGATACTGACGATCGAATCTCGGGCAAGTAACATACCGATGACAAAAGGAACAACATATGTTGTTATGCGGTTTGACCGATAAAGATCTTCGTAGAATATGTAGGAGCCAATATGAACATCCAGGTTCCGCTATTGGTTATTGACCGGAGATGAGTCTCGGTCATGTCTACATAGTTCTCGAACCCGTAGGGTCCGCACGCTTAACGTTTGATGACGATCGGTATTATGAGTTTATGAGTTTTGATGTACCGAAGGTAGTTCGGAGTCCCGGATGAGATCACGGACATGACGAGGAGTCTTGAAATGTCCGAGACATAAAGATTGATATATTGGACGACTATATTTGGACACCGGAAGTGTTCCGGAAAAGTTTCGGATTTAACTGGATTGCCGGAGGGGCTTACCGGAACCCCCTACGAGGGGGGATGGTCCATAGTGGGCCTTGAGGAAAGGAGAGAGGCAGCCCATAGAGGCTGGCCGGCGCCCCACCTAGGGATCCTAGTTGGACTAGGATTGGGGGGGCGCCACCTCTCCCTCTTTTCCTTTCCCTCTCTTCCTTCTTGGTGGACTCCTACTAGGAATAGGATTGCAATCCTATTCCTAGTAGGATTGCCCTAGCCGCACCATAGGAGGCCGGCCGACCCTCCCCTCTTGCTCCTTTATATACGGGGGCAGGGGGCACCCAAAGACACACAAGTTGAATTGTTCCAGCCGTGTGCGGTGCCCCCCTCCACGGAAACACACCTCGGTCATACCGTTGCAGTGCTTAGGCGAAGCCCTGCGCCGGTAAATACATCATATATCGTCACCACGCCGTCGTGCTGACGAAACTCTCCCGTGAAGCTCAACTGGATCAAGAGTTCGTGGGACGTCATCAAGCTGAACGTGTGCTGAACGCGGAGGTGCCGTACGTTCGGTGCTTGATCGGTTGAATCGCGAAGAAGTTCGACTACATCAACCGCGTCACTTGACGCTTCCGCTTCCGGTCTACGAGGGTACGTAGACACACTCTTCCCTCTCGTTGCTATGCATCTGGTAGATAGATCTTGTGTGATCGTAGGAAAATTTTAAAATACTACGTTCCCCAACATGCGACACTACAATCAGAGACCCTTCGACGAAACTGTGTGTGATGGATTAATCGCAAACAATGATGTAAAAAACGTCAAAAAAGACTCAAAACGTTTGTGAAGGTGGATACATAAAAAACGGTTCAGATTTTAGTTGCGTGTGCAATGCGGGGCATACGGTTAAGTTGAGCAAACTGTTTGCGATGAGGCAGAAGAACAGCAAGGGACAGCCAAATGAAAGCGTGTGCGATATACGACATACAGTTCAGTCGGATTAACTGTTTGTGATGAGGCGGAACAACAGAAATAGGCAGCCAGATGAAGGTGTGTGCGGTTGAGGGCATACACTTCAGACAAATGAACTATTTGCGATTAGGTAACACAACAGAAACGGTCAGCCAGATCAAGGTGTGTACGATTGATGGCATACACTTCACATGGATGAACTGTTTGCGATTAGCCACAACAAATAGAAACAGTTAGACGGATCAACGTGTGTGCGCTAGACGGGCACACATTCTAATTAAAAGAAGCATGCGCGATGGTAATAACGAGCATGCACGATTGATGGAACAAGAAGTGTGATGACATCGCCTATTGCGGTACACCCTATGATGCAGATGCCACGTACACGACCCTCTTTTAAGCCGGCATCTTGTCCAACCCCTTCCTCTAGGGTTCCTCTTCCTCCTCCCGCCGCCTGGAGAGCCAAGCTCCACCAGATCCGCCGCTCCAGAGAGGTCCCGCACGCATCTGGGAGCGTCAGCTCGTTGCCGGCGTGCCTCCCGTCGACCTCAGCCTCGCCATCTGTGTCCAGCTGCTTCCCCGATATCGACTACGTCGACTACGTCCTCTACGCGGAGCCGATCACCTCGTCGCCGACGTCTTCTTCCTCTTCTTCGTCTCCGGCGCCCGTAGCTGTTCGAGCCTCGCCGCCGTCGACTTCGACCACTTCCGGGCCAGCCGAACACACCTCCGTGTTCGTGGTGAGCGCCTCCACCTCCTCGTGCCCTTTTCCCCCTCTTTAGCACCGTCTAGCACCGAGTTCATCGAGCGCCCGAGCTCGTCGCTGTCGGGCCTCGTCGCCGGTGAGTGTCTCGACCACCGTAGGCTGTCTAGTGCTTCCCGTCTGCATCAGCTCGCCGCATAGATGCTGCCTGAGTAGTGGCCGCTCCGCCTAGGCCGTTGCATCATCTCGTCGTTGTCCGCCGCCGCCGTTCTGTCAAGTGCTCGCCGTCGGCGCTGTAGTAGTTGCTTGGTGCTGCGTTTGCTTCCAGTGGGTGCGGCACTCCCCCAGGAGCGCACCGCACACCTCTGCCGTTTCTTTTGGTCGCCGGAGCAGCTCCTACGAGCCCCCTGTTTTTCCCCTGCTCTGCATCTTCAGTTACCTCTTCAGGTATCGCGCCTGTATTCTGTCAAGAACCGAATGCTAGCGCAGTGGCTTGTGTCTCCGTCAGATACGCAGGAGGTCGTGGGTTCGAATCCGTGCGGGGCAGTGGGTTATTCGCCCCACTTTTGTTTTTCGCGAGAGGCTGACAGGCAGGCCCCACCTGCCAGCCTCACTGTGCACTTCCACCCTTTCGCGCACCCGCTGATGCCACCTCAGCGAAGCCGGGCCCCTTGTCAGTGGCTCTAGCTAGTTGAGGCTGGGTCAACCTTGACCCCTGCGCTTGTTTTCTTTTTCTTTTTTGTGTTTTTCTTTTTCTTTTTCTGCTTTTTCTTGTTTATTTAATATCTGTGGATATATTCTTCTGATGCAAATGAGTTGTATATGAAAAGTGCTTAAAATTTTATGTAGATTATGAATATGCTATTTGTTGCCATGTTTAAAAACATTTAAAATGCTGTTTGAATTTATTCTTGTTTTAAATATGCCTAAACTTGTAAAATTCATAACTAAATATCTACAACTCCAAATTTGACAAACTTTATATGCATTTGGGGTGAAAAAATGTGTAGAATATTTTGGTGCTGTTGTTTAGCATGTTTGACAAATTTATATTGGAAGTTTTCCTGTTCTATCCAAAATGCATTTAATTAATATTGGGAGTTTCTGGAAAATGTTGTTTGTTATTTCCAGCCCATCTAAATGTGCTAGCATGTTGCTGTAATATTAGTTGCACCCTTGCCATGTTAACCAACCCCTTTAAACTTGTTGGGTGCTTATTTGAATAATCTACATAAACTCTATAGTTGTTCTTTTGTTTTTTTTTTCTTTCATGTGGGTGATCTTGTTGCTTTGATGATATTGCACTCTTGTGACCCTAGGCCATGCATCATTTCTTTCCATGTCCATATGCTTCATGTTCATGCATCATGTGTTTGAGCATTGCATTATGATTGATTGTGTTCCGGTGTTGCATTGTTCTGTTTGGTTAGAGCCCGGTGACGATACGGAGTACGAGGTTCCTACCGAGGTTGAGTTTGAGGAGCAGGGTTACGATCCCTCCGTGGAATCAACGGGCAAGATGACCTTACCCAGATATCACTACTATCTTTGCCTATGCTAGATGTCTCACTATTTAGATATTGCCTCGATGCCTATGTCTGTTTGTCAGCCCTCTTATTGTTGCCATGAAACCCTCAAACCATCCTCCTAGCAAACCGTTGTTTGGCTACGTAAGCATCGCTCAGCCCCTCTTATAGCGTTGTTAGTTGCAGGTGAAGACTTGAAGATTCTTGCTTCATGATGAACTTATTGTTGGGATATCACAATATATAAACTGTCAAACTAAATCATCTATATATTGGTAATGGGTGGAAGGCTAAGCCTCTTGCTTGGTGTTTTGTTCCACTCATGCCACCCTAGGAACCGTTAAACCGGTGTTATGTTCCTTGATTTTTGTGTCCCTAACACGGTTGGGGTTTATGGGCCCCCCTCGATAACTCGCTTAGTGCTAAAGCTTTTCCAGCAAGGCCCAACATTGGTTTTACATTTGCCTAAATAACTAAAACTTGCATAGGACGTTGCAAACCCGAGTTCTTAATTAACAACCCTGGCCAGTGCTCCTCGTGAGTGTTGGTCCAAACCGGGGGTTCTGCGAGGCCACCATGGGGGAACCCGAGGTCTGGTATATACCGGTAGAATCACCCATCCGGTCGTGGCCTGAGACTAGATACGCGCGGCTACTGTCAGGGTGTCGGCACGCCGGGAGGTCTTGCTGGATTAGTTTTATCTTTGTTCGAATATCTTGAGCACGGGATTCCGAGAATACTCGGGTCTCCCTGCTAGGCTTCTCGCCACTTGTTGGTTACCCAAAGTGGAAGGTGTGAGATGTAGTGTTGCGGAAGTTTTTCCCTTGGCAAAGATACCAAGGATCGAATCCCCAGAGACTCCTAGGTTCAACAAGAAGGTGTCAACTGCTACGGCGCCAGATATTAGCAATCAACGTGGACCTGCACACAGATACAAATAACTTTGCTCCCAACGAGTACAGAGAGGTTGTCAATCCCTCCGGCCTTGTCGTTTACAAAGGATCAAACGCAAGTGATAGTTGTGATAGATATAATTGCAATAGTAAATAATAGCGAAAAGTAAATAGCGGATGTGATCAATGATGGTAATATGGACCGGAGTCTCATGATGTTCACTAGTGATGTCTCTCTCCCAAAAGACGATAAAACAGCTATGTGAGGTAAATGAATTACAGCTGGGCAATTGACAGGACCATGTGCGCAAACCAATGCTGACTACATTGCAAGAAAGGTTGAGGTTCAAAGCATGGGCGGTACGCCAAAGTAAGTAGACCGAAATCCATCAATATCTACTACTAATCATCCACCTTGAGATATCTATCCAGAACATCTCGCTGGTATTAAGTTGCGAGTCCCACCCATAGTGTAAACTCAATGCAACAGACAACTGCATTAAAAGAACTTTGCGTAAAGTAAACAATCCTTGCACCCGCGGGCACAAGCACCGTTGTTTTCCCCCTTGTGGCAACAGCACATTCTCTAGACTCATGTTTCTGTCACTCAAACTAGTCATCGAGGGGCATGAACCCACAATCAAGCATAACGTTCCCTCTTGGAGTCACTACCTACTACTTGGCCAAAGCAATAAATAACAACGGAGAACATGCAAGAATTACTTACGAACATAAATATAAAAGAGGTAGATCAAATATATTACTCAAGCACAATCTGAACATAATCTCATAATCCATCGGATCCCAGCAAACTGATCATAGCAACATCATAAGGATTACATATGTGCCTCGATCATGTAGGGCAGCTCGCGAGGACTAATTAGTGAAGAACAAGAACGGGAGGAGAACATCACATAGCTACTGGTCATGGACTCATGGTCCAAGGGAGACTACTCACAACTCATCTGGGAGGCGTCCATGGTGGTGGAGAGGCTCCCGGTGGTGATCCTCCCCTCCGGCAGGGTGCCGGGAAGAGTTCTCCTGGTACTCCCGATCTTGGAAGCGGCGGCGGTGGCGGAACAGAGATGAGATCGCGAAAAAGAGTTCCTCCCTCGAGGGTTTCGGGAGACGCTTTAAATATATGCCAAAGGGGGGCATCGGAGGAGCCTCGGGGGGCCCAGGCGCCCCCCGGCGCGGCCCAGGGGGGGGTGGCGCCGCCAGGGCGCCTGGAGCCCTGGTGGCCCCCCCGGCTGTCCTTCGGGCGCACGGTAGTTTCTGGAACGCTGATTTTTTATATATTTTTTCTGGATTTTTCCTGGCAGTTCTCGTAATGTGAAAACCTGAAATACAAAAACAGCCGAAAACAGAAACTGGCACTGGGGTGCACTGAGTTAATAGTTTAGTCCAAATATGATCAAAAGTGTATGGAAGTGTATAAATAACATAGCAATATCACCCAAAAGAGGCATGGAGCAAGCAGAAATTATAGATATGTTTTGGACGTATCAACATCCCCAAGCTTAATTCCTGCTCGTCCTCGAGTAGGTAAATGATAACAAGAATAATTTCTGTGGTGACATGCTATTAACCATATAGGACTTATTCATAGTCATATGACAAAAGCTTACTGAGATAATGAATCTATAGTAATTAAGTTGCCTCATGAGAAAATCACAAAGAACTGAAAGTTTTACAATATGACATTGAAACATCAAATAGATTTGTAATGAACATGATGTGCAAATATGATAAAGTGATATCTAGCTTGCCCCCTTTAGTGAAGCAAAACATAAATGCAGGGGCACCTCCAAGGTTTAAGTGATGACTAGATACAATGATTTCAAAATAAACGATATCACAATCATGCAAAAGACAATGCTACTTTGGGACAATGCACATTACACTCAGAATGACAATCATGCTCTCAGTAGTTGGTGCTTTTAAAAGAAGGTGGAGACTCTCGAACCGTGGCTTTTGTTGGCAAGGTTGAAAACCCGTAGTCGGAAACAAAGACAAAACATATACCAGAGCTCTTGGCTTTAAAACAGAGGTAATAATAATTATTTTTTTGATTATGCATGTTTCGTCAACGAATGCTAGCAGACAACTCAATCACTTTTCGAGATGGACAAGTTTCGAGGAACGGCTCCCGAATGAGGACGATCACATCCTCTTAATCTCCTTTGTTTATCACTGCCAAAGTTTTCTGATTTCTCATGAACAAAGCATGAAGAAGGGTTTGTTTGTTATATTATCTTTTTGAGCCGGGCGCACTCAATGCCAGTTCCTTCTCGTGTTATGGTTTTGCACATTATACATGCAATCCCGGGGTGAAGCTTGTCCAACTTAAAAAGATCATGAATTAACCACTACTTCCTCATGAACTTACAACAGAGGCACAAAATAGGAATGCTTTTCTTTGAATAATTTCGAGATGGCACATGCAAGTCTCCGTTAGGAATGGCAGGTAAATACCATGTAGGAAGGTATGGTGGACTCATATGGCATAACTAGATGAAAGGAATGTGGATGCACAAGCAGTCAGTCCGCTTAGTACAGGCGAAGGTTAGCAAAAGACTGGGAGCGACCAACTAAGAGAGCAATGACGGTCATAATCATGCAGAGCGACAAAGCAACATTGAATCAGGCATGGAAGTTATATCGCTACTCAGAAACAAAAGATCATCAAGGCTTGACAGACTTTCTTTACAGTCTTAAATATGCGTGAGCATACGCCAAGTCAATCAAAATAAATTCTCGAAGGAAGATATTACTAAACCATACCACATCATAGGCAAACAAATCATGTTGGTACTCCAATAACACATTGGGAACCTCCCAGCTATTTGAGATTAACCATAAGAAAACATGAACTACTAAGCGCCATTATGCACGTAGCATCTTTATCATAGACATATCAACCAATGCAACGGAAGCAAGCTCTCTTAATAGGGTGAGCATGGTAATTAAAGAGAGTTCAAGCAACCAACTAAACAAAAGCTCTTTGAAAAGATAAGCATGAAAGCTAAGAGCTGAACATGATAGTAGCTATTAAAAGACAAAGAACACACACAGCAGAGATAGACATGAAAATTCTATGTTATGTTCTAGGTAGAAGTGGAGCGTGTTTCTCTCCCACATAAAGAAAGCTGAGTTCCGACTCGTTATGAAAAGCTAAAGAAAACTAAAAACAAGACGCTCCAAGCATAGCACATAACACATGAAGTGATTAAAATATAGTGGAACGAAAGACGAACTGATAATGTTGATGGAGAAGGGGATGCACGGGGGCATCCCCAAGCTTAGACGCTTGAGTCTCCTTGAATATTTCTTGGGGGTGCACGGGGGCATCCCCAAGCTTGAGCGCTTAACACTCCTGAATCTTTTTATCATCTTCCCTCGCACACTTGAAAACTCCCTTCATACATAACTCATCATAATCTGATTAGCGAGGTTAGTACCCATAATAAAATAATTGTACCTTGCTGGAAATAAAGATATTCTTGAAGATCTACTATTTCTCAAGAATGCCAAAAGGTTTTTGCAAAGAAAAAGCAAGCTCTAGATTTGCAAAATGAAGGAAAGGCAAAACAGGACAGAATCTGTGAAAAACAGAACAGCAGGTAGTAAATGATTTGTTCGGGGCACTTCTGCCACTCTAATCAAAAAACTCAGAACAGATGCACGAAATACAATTATATAGAGCACGCTGCCGAAAAAATTCAGACCAAAAAGATGATCCGGTGATTTTATACGAATTTTTCTATCCAAGGACAGAATCTGTTTCCTGGACAACACCTCACAACTTTTGAACTTTCTAGCAATCAGAGGCTACACTTGGCACAAAATTGAAAAGCAAAGATACAATGATGATGCTACTCTAGTAAACAACATCAAGACACAACAAAAGCAAAATAAATTTTTTATTCATGCGGGCTGCCTCCCAAAAGCGCTTTCTTTTATGCCTTTAAGCTAGGCATAATGCATATAGATCAAGTTTTATCAAGAGTAAAAGAATAGCTAGCCCGTATAACGGACTCAAAAGGTAACTTAATCTTCTTTCGAGGGAAGTGTTCCATCCCTTTCTTGAGAGGAAACTGAAATTTTATATTACCCTCTTTCATGTCAATGATAGCACCAACGGTGCGTAAGAAGGGACGTCCCAAAATAATTGGACAAAAAGGATCACATTCAATATCCATAATAGTAAAATCAACAGGAACATAATTATCATTGACGACGATAAGAACATCTTCGATCCTCCCCAAAGGTTTCTTTATGGAAGAATCAACGAGACGAACACCAAAAGAACAAGAATCATAAGGTTTCAATTTAAGCATATCATATATTCTTTTGGGCATAACAGAGGTACTAGCTCCAATATCACATAATGCATAGCAAGAGAAGTCATTCAATTTAATTTTTATCATAGGATCCCAACCATCTTCTAGTTTTCTAGGTATGGAGGCTTCTACTCTAAGTTTCTCCTCCCTAGCTTTGATAAGAGCATTAGTGATATGCTCTGTGAAGGCAAGGTTAAGCGTGCTAGTGCGGGGATCTCTAGACATCTTGTGAAGGAAATCAATAACTTCGGTAAGAGTGCAATTATCAAAATCAAGATCACTAGCATCAAGTAAAGTGGTAGTGGTGTCCTTTAGGTTCACTTGTTTGGTAGTTTCTATAGTCATAGCATCACCATTAATAGGTCCAATGGGACCAGGAGTACATTGGGTGCTAAGAGTTTGGATATCCTCAACAACTTGGATAGTAGCAACAGTGTGGTGGGTAGGAAGGCTCTTAATTCTATCTTCTTCCTCCCTTTCTCTAGCCCATCTCTCTTTAAGTTTAGCCATCATCCTAATATTTTCATTAATTTGCAATTGAATAGCATTCATAGGAGTGACCTTCCTCTCCTCAAGAGGAGAAGTTTTAATTTTAAGCAATTCTATCTCATTGGCTAAATGGTCTACCTTCAAAGAGAGATCATCTAGTTTATGTAGTTTTTCTTCTACACTATTATTAAAAGCTTTTTGGGTAGTGATGAAATCTTTAAGCATAATCTCTAGTTCAGTATTGGAGTTCTTGGTGCTAGGATAAGCATTGTTGTTCCCATAAGAATTAGTGGGGAACGGTCTAGGATTGTTACCAAAGTTACTCCTATAAGCATTATTATTAAAATTGTTTCTAGAGATAAAGTTCACATCTACTTGTTCTTGAGCAATCAAAGAATTTAAAGGAACATCACGAGGATCAATAGAAGATTGCTTCGAAAGTAGAGACATGATCAAGTGAACTTTTTCATTAAGGGAGGAAATCTCCTCGACAGAGTTTACCTTCCTACCTGTTGGAGCGCGTTCGGTGTGCCATTGGTAGTAGTTGGTCATTATCTCATCGAGAAGCTTTGTGGCAGCACCACGTGTAGTTGACATAAAAGTTCCTCCCGCGGCCGAATCTAACAAGTTCCGCGAGGTAAAGTTCAAGCCTGCATAAAAAGTTTGGATAACCATCCAAGTAGTCAAACCATGAGTAGGGTAGTTCTTGATAAGAGATTTCATATGTTCCCAAGCTTGGGCAACGTGTTCATTATCCAATTGTTTAAAATTCATTATGTTACTTCTTAGTTGGATAATCTTAGCAGGTGGATAGTATTTTCCAATAAAAGCAACTTTGCACTTGTCCCATGAATCTATGCTATTTCTAGGCAAAGACTGAAACCAAATTTTAGCTCCTCCTCTCAAGGAGAAAGGAAAAAGCTTAAGCTTAACAATATCACCGTCTACTTCTCGGTACTTTTGCATATCACAAAGTTCAACAAAGTTGTTTAAGTGTAAAGCAGCATCATCTCCAGCACCGGAGAATTGATCTTTCATGACTAAGTTCAGTAAAGCAGGTTTAATTTCATACGAAGGTGCTGAAGTGGCAGGTGTAGTGATAGGTGTGCAGATAAAGTCATCGTTGTTGTGACTAGTGAAGTCACACAACTTGGTGTTTTCGGTGGAACCCATAGCAGCAAGCAAGCAAGATAACTATTTTTGTAATTTTCGATAAAAGATACTAAAGCAAAAACTGAAAGGTAAACTAACAAGACTAAAAAGGAAAGGTAAAAGATAGCATGCAACTCCCCTATCCTGAAGAGTGGAGTCCCCGGCAACGGCGCCAGAAAAACTCTTGCTAGGCTTCTCGCCCCTCGTTGGTTACCCCAAGTGGAAGATGTGAGATGTAGTGTTGCGAAAGTTTTTCCCTTGGCAAAGATACCAAGGATTGAATCCCCAGAGACTCCTAGGTTCAACAAGAAGGTGTCAATTGCTACGGCGCCATATATTAGCAATCAACGTGGACCTGCACACAGATACAAATAACTTTGCTCCCAACGAGTACAGAGAGGTTGTCAATCCCTCCGGCCTTGTGGGGACCCCGACTTAGAAGTAGAGACCACCGAATGCACGTGTACAGTGATCCCAGAGATCAATGCTCACTGAACACACAGAAGCTGAAATAACAAGAGTCTTACATCCATACAAATAGTCTTACACGAATTAAGGCCATTATGGCCAAGTCTTACATAGATAGAGCCTCACGGGCTGAATAGCAAATAACTCAAGTAGCGGAAGTCTTCGATAAACGGGTAGAACCCATGCCATCTGCCTTAACCCTACAGGCATTCTGACTGGGATAGCGTCCTAGTTCGCATGTTCGTCTCCAAAGAACTCTTCCTCATATTCCTGCTCTTCCATGACTGGCCAATTAAATAACCAGTGGCAAGCCAATGAGTACTTTGAATGTACTCGCAAGCAACCCATGATGTGGTTCAAAGTAACAATGCAATTGAATAACAATGATCAATCTAGCAAGGCTAGAACAACTATTCTGCCCACAAGTTATTGCATCAATAAACTCGCGTAACCTCGAGGACAGGTTACTGATATCAACATGAATAAGATTCAACTCATCGAGTCAAGTCACCCCCTTGACTTATCACACACATTCCAACACCGATGAAGTAAAATTCTGGACATAGTTTAAGTAGCACCACCCAACTGTCCATGACCGTGGACACGGCTATTCGAATAGTTTTACACTCTGCAGAGGTTGCGCACTTTACCCACAAGATCCGGGGAACTTCCGTGTCATCCACGACCCGCGGTACCTCAAGTACCCGGGGTAAGCACCCGGTCATTACCTTTCCTTAGACGACACTAACATAGAGTCCACTCGTTGGTACACGGCCCTCGGGTACAAACAATAGATCATGGGACTTGCCCTAATTTCAATGTTCACGCGTACCCGAAGTGACCAACGGTGTGTCCGGTGCCCTGTGAAAACAGTCATGGTCGTCTATCCAAGCATGACCCCGTCCCGGGAAAGACCTCAAGTCTTCCCGTCACTAGTAATGCGGGCACCATGCTAGTATCGACCTAAGTATCAATAAAGCCCCGTCCCATAAGGGGTAGTGTGGTTGCACATGTTTGGTTGGGACGGTAGTCACACATAAATCTAATCCATCATTCCACCATGCACATGATTTACCGGCACATCACTTCTTTCTCAAGTGATGACCTAACACATCATCACCCTCGGGCATTAGGGGCACCCGATGGGTTCATGCAAATGATTTCAACCATGAAGGTTCATGTCCCACATGCATCACTAGTCATAGCCACTCACCATATGCAAGTCATCTAGCACATAGCAAGATCAAGAACATGGCATGCATCATATGATGGATCCACTAGGTCACTATCGTAACCCTAATCATCATGCATCGGAAACAAACGGGTTCCGAAGAACAAGTGTATCATGGTCAAAGGGCTGCTTGCCTGGATTGGCTTGGTCTTCAAAGTCTTCAAGTCCTTCTCCTTCTTCTTCCACAGCAACTTCGTCAAATACGGGATCTATACGTCGCATAATAACCACGGAAAGATAAGAATACAAACAAAACAGAAAAATCAAGGTGCTCAGAAAAATGTCAACTCATTTTTGTAAAATACTAGAGGAATTTCTAAGGTGGGGAAAAAATCTTAGTTGGAGTTTTGGAGTTACAGAATAGAATCTATTGATTTTTGAACAGGAGTATTACTGCCCAAATTTAAATTTAAATTTGAACAGAACAGAAAAGTTTCATGGATTTGAATGAAAGTAGTACCATTAAATAGGTTGGAATATTACAAGATTTTAGGAGTTGGAATTATTGAATTTGGACCATTATTCTTTTCTATAGAAATGTTTAAAGCATTTACAGAAAAGAAAAAGAAAAAGGGGCCTGTGCACTGGGCCAGAGAAGGCCACAGTGCACGGCCCAGGCGGTCCAGCCCAACCGCACGGGAGCCTGCCCGCGCACGTCAGGTTTTCAAACCTGACGGGCGGGGCCCGTGGGTCAGTGGCACAGAGGAGGGGGAGAGAGGTGAGGGGATGACAGGCGGGGCCCGCCTGTCATCTCTAACCCCAAGGCCACGGCGACGGCGAGCTCACCGGCGAGGTTCTCGGCCACGGCGATGGCAACGGAGGGCAGGGATGAGCTCAGCGTCGTGTCGCGGTTGCTGTGGTGGTGGTGCGGCACGGCGGGGTGGTCTGGTTCACCGGCGACGAGGTGAGACGGCGGAAGCTCGTCGGAGGGTGATGGCTGCGGCCGTTTCCGGCTGCAAACGGAGGGGGAGATAGGGGGGAAAGGATCAGTGAAGCACGGCGGTTCCGAAAGGGTGGAAGGAAAGGCAGGGGAGGCCCGTACCACGAGATCACCGACGGCCCGACGCGGCGGCGCTCCGGTCGATCCCGAGCACTGGGACCTCTTGGGGTCGAACTGGAGGTGCTGGGGGGATCAGTGGAGAGGAGTGAGGCTGGTGATGGAGATGGAGAGGCTTGGGAGGGGCTATAAATAGGGGCTCGACGGAGGCCCGTGGTCCAGTGCGCCGGCGAGCTCCGGCTCGAGGCTACAGCGCACGGGAGGCCAGGGGAATGGGTCCGTGGAGTTCCTGGACGAGCTCCACGTCTAGCTGAGGGAGAAAGAGAAGCGGGGGAGCGTCAGGAGCGTGCGCGCGTGCGAGGCAGAGGAGTGGCTGCCGCGGGCGGCCAGCGCGCGTGCGACGACGGTCACTGGAGGGCGCAGGAGGAGGGGGGACAGCGCCGGGGAGGTCGCGGACGTCGAGGGGCCTCGACTGGCGCGAGGGGGAGGCCCGAGGCTATCGGGGGAGGATGATTGGCCGGAGCCAGCGTGCGGAGGTGCACTGTTGCGCGCTCCAGAGCGTGCGTATTGCTGGCATCAGCGCGCTCTCGCCGTCTTGGTCCAAACCAGCATGTCCAACAGTGTCCAGCACGTTGAGGGAGGAGTAAAGAAAGGGCCTGAGGCCTTGGATGCCCTGGAGATGCTGAGAGAGAGTGAGAGTGCTGGTGAAATGGTGAAAGCTTGTTGTACAGCAAGGTAAAACAGGGATTTCACCCCTCAATCATGGAGCTGGGGGGCTGGGGGAGTTACTGGAGGTAGCTGGTAACTCAATGAGCATGTGGTAAGGAGTTGAGGCCATGGAGAAAAGTAAAAGTGATCAAGTTGGAGGTTTTAGCAATTCTGCAGAAGGTGTTTGATCAGTGTTTGGTCAAGTAAATGAACTCTACTTGACATGGCACTTAACAGGGTTGAAAGACATGAGAAAATAGGGTGCTTCACCAAGTTTGGCCCCATTTGAAGAATCTAGCCAATGTAACTTTGGTGAAATCTAGAAATCAACAAAAACAGTTTCATCTTGATTGAGTCAAGCTAATCATCTCCCCTTGATGCACCACTTGGTGTAGCATCATCATTTGGGGTATTGATCATGCCCACAAAGTTTGAAGCTCCAGATAAAAAGTTGGTAATGTAAAGTTGTTCAAATTTGCATTTGAATAGAAAGGGTTTTGAGGTGATCTGATCAAGTTGCTCTATTCCAAATCTTGTGCCATTTGGTCTAGATGCCTTATTAGGCCATTCTAGCATGTGCACCAAGTTTGAGAGCATTTGGACAAGTTTGGCAATGTAAAGTTGCTCAAACTTCAAATATGGACAGAATGGTTATGAAGGGGTTTGAGGATGTTTTCTTGCTTCCCAAGGCATGGGACTTGGCAAGATCATTACATATGTCATATATGACATGATAGAATTTCCCTGGAATTTTTGGAGAAAATTTCCTTTGTAAATATTTCAAAATCTTGAAATATCCAGAAAGGGTTTTAGAGGGTTTAGCCCATTATTTTGAACATGACCAAGTGTTGAAACTCTTATATATGGACAATATATGTCCTCTGAGTCTCTTTGAATTTTGGCAAATATTTTTGAAACGGTTAAATAATTTTCCCCTATTAAAGACCATTTCTGGCCTTAAGAAAAAGCTTTTAAATAAAATAGGAAAATAACTTTTAAAATTATACCTTTGTGGTTTCTGGGAGTCCTATGACTACTAGGTCTCAAATAAACCTTTTGAAATAATTTTCTCACCCTAAATCAAGTACTTGCAGTGCAAATCTCAATTCAGGGGTTTTTGGAAAACTAAATTTATAAAATACTTTTTGGCCAAATTAATTTTGTAAGAAAATACTATACTGTTATATAACACTTGGCATGATCTTTGGGCAGAAGTTTTGAGTATGGAAAAGAAATCTACAAGAGATCATAGTTGACTTTAATGAGCACATGAGGAAGCATATGAAGAAAACTCAATTCCAAATAAAAGCCAAATGATGCTAAAAAAATTTTTGCTGGTCCAAATTTTCAGGCTTCAAAGATACAAATAACATGTTACAAAATGCAGGGTGTGACATGCCTTGTCGTTTACGAAGGATCAAACGCAAGTGATAGTAGTGATAGATATAATTGCAATAGTGAATAATAGCGAAAAGTAAATAGCGGATGTGATCAATGATGGTAATATGGACCGGAGTCTCATGATGTTCACTAGTGATGTCTCTCTCCCAAAAGACGATAAAACAGCTATGTGAGGTAAACGAATTACAGCTGGGCAATTGACAGGACCATGTGCGCAAACCAATGCTGACTACATTGCAAGGAAGGTTGAGGTTCAAAGCATGGACGGTACGTCAAAGTAAGTAGACCGAAATCCATCAATATCTACTACTAATCATCCACCTTGAGATATCTATCCAGAACATCTCGCTGGTATTAAGTTGCAAGTCCCACCCATAGTGTAAACTCAATGCAACAGACAACTGCATTAAAAGAACTTTGCGTAAAGTAAACAATCCTTGCACCCGCGGGCACAAGCACCGTTGTTTTCCCCCTTGTGTCAACAGCACATCCCCTAGACTCATGTTTCTGTCACTCAAACTATTCATCGAGGGGCATGAACCCACAATCAAGCATAACGTTCCCTCTTGGAGTCACTACCTACTACTTGGCCAAAGCAATAAATAACAACGGAGAACATGCAAGAATTACTTACGAACATAAATATAAAAGAGGTAGATCAAATATATTACTCAAGCACAATCTGAACATAATCTCATAATCCATCGGATCCGAGCAAACTCATCATAGCAACAACATAAGGATTACATATGTGCCTCGATCATGTAGGGCAGCTCACGAGGACTAATTAGTGAAGCACAAGAACGGGAGGAGAACATCACATAGCTACTGGTCATGGACTCATGGTCCAAGGGAGACTACTCACAACTCATCCGGGAGGCGTCCATGGTGGTGGAGAGGCTCCCGGTGGTGATCCTCCCCTCCGGCAGGGTGCCGGGAAGAGTTCTCCTGGTGCTCCCGATCTTGGAAGCGGCGGCGGCGGCGGAACAGAGATGAGATCGCGAAAAAGAGTTCCTCCCTCGAGGGTTTCGGGAGACGCTTTAAATATATGTCAAAGGGGGGCATCGGAGGGGCCTCGGGGGGCCCAGGCGCCCCCCCGGCGCGGCCCAGGGGGGGCGCGTCGCCAGGGCGCCTGGAGCCCTGGTGGCCCCCCGGCTGTCCTTCGGGCGCACGGTAGTTTATGGAACGCTGATTTTTTATATATTTTTTCTGGATTTTTCCCGGCAGTTCTCGTAATGTGAAAACCTGAAATACAAAAATAGCCGAAAACAGAAACTGGCACTGGGGTGCACTGAGTTAATAGGTTAGTCCAAATATGATCAAAAGTGTATGGAAGTGTATAAATAACATAGCAATATCACCCAAAAGAGGCATGGAGCAAGCAGAAATTATAGATACGTTTTGGACGTATCACTCCCCACCTTGGAGTTGCGACTCCGCAGATCGTGAGCTTGTGATGGGCTAAGTTGGGACACCCCTGCAAGGTTTGATCTTTTGAAAGCCGTGCCCGCTGTTATGTGGTAGATGGGAATTTGTTAATATCCGGTTGTAGATAACTTGACACCATTTTCATAATACACTACTAGCGTGAGTAACCGTGATGGTCTCTTTCCGAAGGGGTTCTGGAAGTGAACACGGTGGGGTTATGTTTGGCCATGAGTAGTTAGGATCACTTCGTGATCATACTTGGCGAACGTTGGCACTTGTTCTCTTCTCGCTCTAAACTCGTAAGTTAGTGCTAGTACTGCTGCAACCTTGTTTTGAGCCTTTTCCACACCTAAGGCTTTGATAGTATTGCTACCCGGGAACAGGATTGCTGAGTCCTCCGTGGCTCACAAATTCTACACAACACCAGATGCAGGTACTGTTGAGAACTACACAAGTGGTGGTTCAGAGTTGTATTGGGAGTTCGATGAAGAGCATGGATAATACTACATGTCTTACCCCGAGGATCAGTAGGGCTCTTACTAGGATGATCGGGACCTTGTGTTGCTTTATTTATGGTATCTTTCATTTGGCTTTTCGTCCATAGTCGGACTCTAATGTTTTGGATGATGTATGTTAATGTATTACATTGTGTGACGTGGCGAGTGTAAGCCAACTACTCTTTTACATTTTCATCCCCTCTTTTACATGAGTCGTGCAAAGATACCATACTTGAGATCATTCTAGTATGTGATTATGTCTTGAAGTCGTGCCTCGACACGTGGGAGACATAGTCACATACTGGGCATTACAAGTTGGTATCAGAACCTTCTCCGACCTAGGAGCCCCCCCTGATTGATCGAATCATTGACGGTTGAGTCTAGGCACACACATAAAAATGTTTTGAGTCCTTTATATATATGAGAGAGTAGGATTTCTTTTTCACTCCTCATCCCTTCATCGCTCTGGTGAGGACTCCTGATGATGTTATATCTCTTCTACTCTCAAAAATTCACAATTTTTTTAGGATCACGTGAGTATTGTTTGGATTGTTCCGATATCTTTGTGACGAGAACATTGTTCTCGATGCCTCCTGTCATTTAGGGGTTGTGGCAGTGTCCCGGGGAGGTGAGCTCCAAGGTGTTGTCGTCACAAATGTATCGTAGCGGTTCTAGAATACTTAAGACGCCCGACATCGAAAACTCTTCTATGCGGTTAGTGCTGAGATAACCCCGACATCACCCAGTACTGGGGAGGTAGTTCAGGAGTATTGCCACAGCTTGTATAGCAGATGCGTTTTGAAGGTCCGAGGTAAACAGTTTCCGAGGAGGACTGGTTATGTGTTGAAGGATGGATACAGCTGGATGTAGGATTAGAGTTGAGTGCGGGGTGCTTCCCCTGTATCCCCAACACCCGATTGCATAACCAGAAACCTTCGTAAATTAATAGGTGGGTTCTTCTAGTAGCTCGTAGGCATTGTTCCAATGAGTGCATGGTATGAGTTTGGGGTTCAACATCGAGTGAAGAGGTTTTATGGGCGTTGTTCCAATTGGGAGTTGCATCTTAAAGGGTCCTTGGCTATGCTGATCCGGGGATTGCAACACCCTTTTGTAACACGTTCCATGAGCTTTCAGCACGAACATGTGTGACGAAGCTTCTATCATGTATTTGTTCTATCTGCACCTTGTTGTTTTTATTTACCTTTTGTTCTCCCAAGTGGCTTCTCGAGAAGATTGTTGTACCATTAAACTGTGGAATTCATTCGTTCATTTGTTCGAATGTTCTTGTGAAGACTTATGTTGCAAATTCTGACCGTTGATTCAACTTATATATTTTCAATCAATGGCTAATAGTTGTCATCTCATTCAGGATGGCTCCTAAGAAGGTTCCCAACGCTAACCCAGAGGGTGAAGAAGAGCGTGTTCCTGAACATCCTCCTTCCCCTCCTCCTCCGTCTGAGGCATGGAGAGCAATTATGCAAGCGACCAACCAGAACACCCAGATGCTTATGCAAATGATGCAGAACCTTCAAGCTAACCAAGCAAATCAAGGTGGTCATGGGAACCAAGGCCAAGGCAATCTGTTCAATCAACCTCACTTTGCAACCCTCAACCAATTCCTGGCAAACCAACCAAAGTCTTTCAATTACTGTGTGGATCCGCTAGATGCTGAAGACTGGATCACAGACATCAAAAAGCACTTTGAATGCAGTAACGTGAGACCTGAGGATTATGTCAAGTTTTCCACTTTCCAACTCAAAGACCAACCTACTGATTGGTGGCAACAGTACAAAGATTCTAGAGGTGGACGTGAGATCTCGTGGACTGACTTCTGCAAGGATTTCCGCTCTCACCACATTCCAACCAGTGTCATTGAAGGCATGCGTGAGCAATTCCGCAACCTGAAGCAAGGCACCATGTCCGTCTATCAATACAATGTCAAGTTCCAGAATCTTGCCCGCTATGCGAAGCAAGACATCCCTGATGCCAAGAGTAAGATTTATCAGTTCCGTGGTGGTGTGAAGGATGAACTCCAACTAGCTCTCACCTTGTTTGAGCCGGATGAATTTGACCAATTTTACAATATGGCTCTTAAGCAAGAGGCAGCCCAGCTCAAGATTGAAGCTTCCAAAAAGAGGATCAGAGATGTTGTTCACTCCTCCTCTTCTTCCCAAGTGGTTGCAAAGCAGCAGAAGTTCTGGCTTCCGCCTCCTCCAGTGCTCCGTCCTCCAAAAAACAACAAGCACTCAGGTGGCCTTGGTTTCTCCCACCCACCCAACCCAAGCAATCAGTCCAAGCCTCAGTTTCAAGCTTCAAGATCAAGTGGTCCTTATCACCGACCTTTCTCAGAAGTGACTTGCAACAAGTGTTCTCAGAAGGGTCACTATGCCAACAAGTGTCCCAACCCAAGGCGCCTTCCGCCTCCTCCACCTGTCAGTACTGCTATTGTCAAGCACAATCCCAAGCATGCAAGAGTGAATCTGATGAATGCAGCTCAAGTAGAGAATTCTTCATATGTTACACTTGGTAATCTTCCAGTGAACTCTATACCTTCTAAAGTCTCATGCTCTTTCATTTCTCACCCATTTGCAACGAAGCACAATTTTGCCACCAAAAATTTGCCAAGGGAGTTATCAATTGTTTCTCCGGGAAAGATAATGCATTCTAGTGTGTTTGCTCCGGATATATCTATTTGTATGGGTGATTACAGTTTTCTGGTTTCTCCGATTATTCTTGGTAACTCCGACATTGATCTTATTCTTGGGATGGATTGGCTTTCCAAGCATGATGCAAACATTGATTGTGCAAATAAGGAAGTCAAGCTTACTCATCCTGACAAAGACGTGATTATATTCGCCTCTCGAGATAACACAATCAGGCTATTCTCTCTCAATGACAAGGGAGATATTAATGCCATTTCTCAGATTTCGGTGGTCAATGAATATGAAGATGTTTTCCCTGAAGAGCTTCCAGGCATGCCTCCCCATCGTCAAGTTGAATTCGTCATTGAACTCGAGCCTGGTACCGAGCCAGCATGTCGGCGTCTGTACAAGCTTTCCCCTGATGAGTTGAAGGAGCTGAAGAAACAACTCGATGAGCAAGAACGTATGGGACTAATCAGGCCTAGTACTTCTCCTTGGGGCTGTGGTGTTCTATTTGTCAAGAAGAAGGATGGCACGGAACGCCTTTGCGTTGATTACCGGCCATTGAACAAGAAGACAATAAAGAGCAAGTATCTGCTCCCCAATATCAATTAATTGTCGAGCAGCTCAAAGGAGCAAATGTGTTCTCAAAACTCGATCTCTGGATGGGTTACCACCAGATCCGTATCCATGAAGAGGATATTCCCAAGACCGCATTCAGAACGAGTTTTGGCTCTTATGAATACACGGTCATGTGTTTCGGCCTCGCAAATGCTCCACCCACCTTCTCGGGGATGATGCACATCATATTCAACCCCTACACCAATGAATTTGTTCTCGTCTATCTGGATGATATCTTGGTATTCTCCAAGAATAAAGAAGACCATGCCAAGCACCTCCGTTTGGTCCTGGACAGGCTCTGTGAACACAAGTTCTATGCAAAGTTCTCCAAATGTGAATTCTGGCTGGATAAAGTCTTATATCTTGGCCATATTATCTCTGCCGAGGGCATTTCTGTGAACCCCGAGAAAGTTGAAGCTATTGTCAACTGGGAACCCCCGCAGAATGTCAAACAACTCTGAAGCTTCCTTGGTAGCGCTAGCTATTGCAGAAGGTTTGTTGAGAACTTCTCCAAGATTGCCAAGCCTCTTTCCAACCTGTTGCAGAAGAATGTCAAGTACTCCTGGACTCCTGATTGTGATGTGGCATTCAAAACACTCAAAGAGAAGCTCATTTATGCTCCGGTTCTTACTCCTCTGGATGAGTCCAAGCCCTATGAAGTCTTTTGTGATGCTTCTTTGCAAGGTCTTGGTGGTGTTCTCATGCAAGACAAGAAGATTGCGGCACACACTTCTCGTCAGTTGAAACCAAATGAGAAGAATTACCCCACACATGATCTCGAGCTAACATCAGTTTTACATCCCTTGATCACGTGAAGACACCTTCTGTTGGGCAGAAAAGTGGACATCTTCACCGATCACAAGAGCTTGAAGTACATCTTCACTCAGCCAAACCTTAACCTTCGCCAGACTCGTTGGGTTGAGATGATCCAAGAATATGATCCAAGCATTGAGTACACACCTGGCAAGGCCAATGTCATTGCAGATGCCTTGAGCAGAAAGGCATATTGCAACAGTCTCCTTCTCAAACCGTTCCAGCCTGAACTTTGTGAATCATTCAGGAAGCTCAACCTCCAAGTTGTTCCGCAAGGCTTTCTTGCAAACCTTCAAGTTGCTCCTACCTTGGAGTATCAGATCCGTGAGGCCCAACTCAGTGATGCTATGGTGCAGAAAGTGAAACATGGGATTGCTAAGGGTACTCCCAAATACAAGTGCTATCACGTTGATGAGAAAGACACCTTGTTCTTTGAGGATAGAATTGTGGTTCCCAAGGGTGATCTCAGGAAGCTCATAATGAACGAAGCACATGACTCCCTCCTCTCGATTTATCCCGGAAGTTCTAAGATGTACCAAGACCTCAAGCAATCATACTAGTGGACTCGCATGAAAAGGGAGATTGCCCAATTCGTGAATGAATGTGATGTCTGCAGAAGAGTGAAGGCAGAGCATCAACGTCCAACCGGTCTCCTTCAACCTCTACCTATTCCCGAGTGAAAATTCGATCACATTGAAATGGATTTCGTCACTGGGTTTCCTAAGTCCAAGAACGGGAATGATGCTATCTTTGTAGTGATTGACAAGCTAACTAAAGTAGCTCATTTCCTTCCCGTCAAAGAATCCATCAACGCAGCTCAGCTGGCAGAGCTGTACACCTCCAGAATTGTTTCTTTGCATGGCATTCCTGAAGTCATCTCCTCAGACCATGGAAGTTTGTTCACATCTAAGTTCTGGGACTCCTTTCAGTCAGCCATGGGCACAAAAATTTGCTTTAGCACTGCGTTTCACCCTCAGACTAGTGGTCAAGTTGAAAGAGTGAAGCAGATCCTCGAAGACATGCTTAGAGCTTGTGTCATCTCTTTCGGTATGAAGTGGGAAGATTTTCTCCCGTTTGCCGAATGATCATACAACAAAAGTTTCCAAGTAAGTGCCGGCAAAGCTCCTTTTGAAATCCTCTATGGCAGAAAGTGCCGTGCCCCTCTCAACTGGTCCGAGACTGGTGAACGTCAACTTCTTGGTAATGATTTGATCTCAGAAGCTGAAGAAATGTGCAAAGTCATAGGTGAGAATCTCAAAGCCGCTCAATCGCGTCAAAAGAGCTACTATGATGGCAAGCATCGTGATTTGGCTTTCGACATTGGAGATCATGTCTATCTCCGTGTTTCTCCTATGAAAGGCACCCAGAGATTTGGTATCAAAGGCAAGCTTGCTCCGAGATACGTGGGCCCTTTCAAGATTCTTGGCAAAAGAGGCGATCTAGCCTACCAACTCGAGCTTCCCTCCAACTTTGCAAATGTTCATGATGTGTTTCACGTGTCTCAACTCCGCAAGTGCTTCAAGACACCTGAACGCACCATTCCGTTCGAGGAGATTGATCTTCAACAAGGCTTGTATTATCATGAGCACACTGTTGCTATTCTTGAAAAAACTGAGCGCAAAACCCGCAACAAGTCCATCAAGTTCTTGAAAGTGAAGTGGTCACACCATACCGACGGAGAAGCTACGTGGGAACGAGAAGATCACCTTCGTTCCGAGTATCCTTCCTTCTTCCAGTCCTAGATCTCGGGACGAGATCTTTGTGTAGTGTAGGAGAGTTTGTAACACCCCATATGTGATACTTTACTATAATGGCAATAAAGCATTCTCATTTTGATCCTTGTCCTTATCCTTGGGGGTTCTTGTCATTTGAGCTCTTTTTATTTTTGCATAGCCATGTCATTTTTTTATTTTGCATCCATGCATTGCTTTCATCATCATGGCATCTTAGTTTACTTGTTGTTGATGTGTGTATGTGAGGCACCTTGTGATGTGTGTGAGTGTGGTGCCTAGCCATGACTTGCTAAACCCAAAACCCCCCTCCTTTGTTTCCCTCTTCTTCTTCTTCCTTTTTCTTTTCTTTCCTTTCTTTACTCTATTTTTCAAGTCACCTAACTAAGTCCTTTAATGTTCTTTCTTTTCCTAAAAACCTTGCACCATGTCTACACCCTCTCTGCCAAATATCACCCTATTTGGAATTGATTTGGTTGGGTTTTAAAATGACAAGAGTTTGAACCATATTCAAACTCCTTTTATTCTTCTGCCTCTAAAAAATGTCCAAACCAATTTTATTAATTAGGGCATAAATCAAGGAGCATGGGGATATTCTTATTTTCCCCTAACTCTTTTCCTTTAAGCATGTGCTTTTCTTTTTCTTTTTTGTCTGAAGATAAATGAAAAAATGAAAAGAACCAGCACAACAGCACAGCCCGGCCAGCTTGGCCCTCCTTCTCCCCTCGGCCCAGCTCCAGCGTGCGCCTAGCAGCCCAGCTCAGCCCGTAGCGCGACCCTCTCTCTCTTTTACACCCGCGCCCCCGCTTACCCCCGCTTGCTCGCGCACACGTGGACACTCGGGATTCGGGTCCCACACGTCAGTGACTGCTCGCCCAAACTTACCCGCCTTTGCTTCCACCTCCAGCGACGCCATGGGGACCGCGAGAGCGTCGCCATCATTGCACCGTCGCGCCTCTGGCCCCTCTTTTAAGCCCACAGCTTATCCAACCCCTTCCTCTAGGGTTCCTCTTCCTCCTCCCGCCGCCTAGAGAGCCAAGCTCCACCAGATCCGCCGCTCCAAAGAGGTCCCGCACGCATCTGGAAGCGCCAGCTCGTCGCCGGCGTGCCTCCCGTCGACCTCAGCCTCGCCATCCGTGTCTAGCTGCTTCCCCGACGTCGACTACGTTGACTACGTCCTCTACATGGAGCCTATCGCCTCGTCGCCGACGTCTTCTTCCTCTTCTTCGTCTCCGGCGCCCGTAGGTGTTCGAGCCTCGCCGCCGTCGACTCCGACTACCTCCGGGCCAGCCGAACACACCTCCGTGTTCGTGGTGAGCGCCTCCACTTCCTCGTGCCCTTTTCCCCCTCTTTAGCACCGTCTAGCACCGAGTTCATCGAGCGCCCGAGCTCGTCGCCGGCGAGTGTCTCGACCACCGTAGGCTGTCTAGTGCTGCCCGTCTGCATCAGCTCGCCGCGTAGATGCTGCCTGAGTAGTCGCCGCTCCGCCTAGGCCGTTGCATCATCTCGTCGTTGTCCGCCGTCGCCGTTCTGTCAAGTGCTCGCCGCCGGCGCTGTAGTAGTTGCTAGGTGATGCGTTTGCTTCGAGTGGGTGCGGCACTCCCCCAGGAGCGCACCGCAAACCTCTGCCATTTCTTTTGGTTGCCGGAGCAGCTCCGACGAGCCCCCTGTTTTTCCCCTGCTCTGGATCTTCAGTTACCTCTTCAGGTATCGCGCCTGTATTCTGTCAAGAACTGAATGCTAGCGCAGTGGCTTGTGTCTCCGTCAGATACGCAGGAGGTCGTGGGTTCGAATCCGTGCGGGGTAGTGGGTTATTCACCCCCCCCTTTTGTTTTTCGCGAGAGGCTGACAGGCAGGCCCCACCTGCCAGCCTCACTGTGCACTTCCACCCTTTCGCGCACCCGCTGATGCCACCTCAGCGAAGCCGGGCCCCTTGTCAGTGGCTCTCGCTAGTTGAGGCTGGGTCAACCTTGACCCCTGTGCTTGTTTTGTTTTTCTGTTTTGTGTTTTTCTTTTTCTTTTTTCGATTTTTCTTGTTTATTTAATATCTGTGGATATATTCTTCTGATGGAAATGAGTTGTATATGAAAAGTGCTTAGAATTTTATGTAGATTATGAATATGCTGTTTTTTTTGCCATGTTTAAAAACATTAAAAATGCGGTTTGCATTTATTCTTGTTTTAAATATGCCTAAGCTTGTAAAATTCATAACTAAATATCTACAACTCCAAATTTGACAAACTTTATATGCATTTGGGGTGGAAAAATGTGTAGAATATTTTGGTACTGTTGTTTAGCATGTTTGACAACTTTATACCAGATGTTTTTTAGTTCTGTCCAAAATGCATTTAATTAATATTGGGAGTTTCTGGAAAATGTTGTTTGTTATTTCCAGACCATTTAAATGTGCTAGCATGTTGCTGTAATATTAGTTGCACCCTTGCCATGTTAACCAACCCCTTTAAACTTGTTGGGTGCTTATTTGAATAATCTACATAAACTTGATAGTTGTTCTTTTGTTTGTTTTCTTTCATGTGGGTGATCTTGTTGCTTTGATGATATTGCACTCTTGTGACCCTAGGCCATGCATCATTTCTTTCCATGTCCATATGCTTCATGTTCATGCGTCATGTGTTTGAGCATTGCATTATGATTGATTGTGTTCCGGTGTTGCATTGTTGTGTTTGGTTAGAGCCCGGTGACGATACGGAGTACGAGGTTCCTACCGAGGTTGAGTTTGAGGAGCAAGGTTACGATCCCTCTGTGGAATCAACGGGCAAGATGACCTTACCCAGATATCACTACTATCTTTGCCTATGCTAGATGTCTCGCTCTTTAGATATTGCCTCGATGCCTATGTCTGTTTGTCAGCCCTCCTATTGTTGCCATGAAACCAAATCTTTTTATCCTCGATGGCAACAATACAATACGTGCCTTGCTGCCCCTACTGTCACTCGGAAAGGACACCGCAAGATTGAACCCAAAGCCAAGCACTTCTCCCATTGCAAGAACTATAGATCTAGTAGGCCAAACCAAACCGATAATTCTAAGAGACTTGCAAGGATATTATAATCATACATAAAAGAATTCAGAGAAGAACCAAATATTTCTCATAGATAATCTTGATCATAAACCCACAATTCATCGGATCTTGACAAACACACCGCAAAAAGAGATTACATCGAATAGATCTCCTCGAAGACCGAGGAGAACTTGGTATTGAGATCCAAAGAGAGAGAAGAAGCCATCTAGGTACTAACTATGGACCCGAAGGTCTATGGTAAACTACTCACAACTCATGGTGAGGCGATGGTGTTGATGTAGAAGCATTCTGTGGTAGATCCCCTCTCCGGCGGAGCTCCGGAACAGGCCCCAAGATGGGATCTCATGGGAATAGAAGGTTGCGGCGGTGGAATTAGGGTTTTCTCTCCTCTTCTGATGTTTTCGGGGTACATGGGTATATATAGGAGGAAGGAGGGCATCTGGGGACCAACGTGGGGCCCACGAGCCAGGGGGCGCCCCCACCCTCGTGGACGCCACGTGTGCCCTATTCCGTGGTTCTCAAGTCTACCTTGAAGATATCGCTCCAAAAATATCTCTACTGAAGGTTTCATTCCGTTTGGACTCCGTTTGATATTCCTTTTCTGTAAAACCCCGAAATAGGCAAAAAAATAGCAATCTGGACTGGGCCTTTGGGTTAATAGGTTAGTCCCAAAAATAATATAAAAGTGTATAACAAAGCCCATTAAACATCCAAAACATCATAAATAATAGAATGGAAAAATAAAAAATTATAGATACTTTGGAGACGTGTCATCTCCTTATAAAATGGTTTATGGTAAAGCTTGTCATTTGCCTCCTGAGTTAAAACATAAAGCTTTTTGGGCAATCAAGGAACTCAATTATGATTTCAAACTTGCTAGTGAAAAGAGGTTATTTGATATTAGCTCATTAAATGAATGGAGAACCCAAGCTTATGAAAATGCCAAGTTATTTAAATAAAAAGTAAAAAGTTGGCATGATAAAAGAATCCAAAAGAGTGAGTTCAAAGTCGGATAATATGTTCTTTTACATCTCTCGTTTCAGGTTCTTTGTAGGCAAACTCCTCTCTAAATGGGAAGGCCCCTATGTTATCGAGGAGGTCTATCGGCCTGGAGTGATAAAGATAAATAATTCCGAAGGAACAAATCCAAAGGTTGTTAACGGGCAACGAATAAAGCATTATATCTCAGGTACGCCCATTAATGTTGAAAGTAATATTATCCAAACTTTAACACCAGAGGAACACATAAAAGAATCCTTCCGGAACACTCCAGAATTGTCAAAGTAAGGAGGTACGTGATACGGTAAGTAAACGGTCTCCAAAAAATCTGCAAAAATATTTTTTATTAGTTTTGGAATATTTACAAAAAATAGGAAAATAAGAAACTACTGGGAAGCGCACCCTAGTGGACACAAGACACCAGGGCGCGCCAGGCATGCTTAGCATGCCCAGGTGGGTTGTGCCCATCTCGGGTACCTTCTGGACTCCGTTGTTTTATAGCTTGCTTGTTTCCCAAGATAAAATTCTTTATATAGTCCCCGAAGCTGTTGACCACCGTATCGCGGAGAAATCTTATGTTTTCTTTTCTTGCTGTTTTTTGGCAGATCCCATCTATCATGGACGCCCCAAATTCCTCCAAGGACAAGTTCTTCAAGAATGTCATCAACCCATATCTGCGGGAGGTGGTGTAGCACCCCCAAGTCACCCAGATGCGTGAGGGGCTGCTGCACATCCGCGATGAAGAAGGACCTAAGGGGACGGGAACCATGGAAGCTAGGCTCGAGGCTATGGAGCAAGAAGTCTTCTGGTGCAAGAAGATGGTGGAGCGTGGACTCAACGCAAATCACCTCATGATTACGGACTTATCCCGTGATCTCAAGGTGGATGGCAGGTCCATGAAGGATATCATCTTCACCCTCAACGAGCAAATCCACTACCTCCAAAGCTAGATCTATGATCTTCAGAACCAAGTCTTTGAATATGGGGCAAGGTTCAAAGGTATGAGTTTGGCTGCTAGTTGCAGGACCCGTGAGACTCATTTTTCCTCTTTCGATGGTGGGCCTCTGTCATGGAAACCCGAGGACAAGATCGCATCTACTTCACCACCACCATCTTCTTCATCACCAAAAGAAAACTGAGTATCGGGTATGGGCACTCCCCTTGGCTTTCGCCAAGCTTGGGGGAGGTGCCCCGGTATTGTATCATCCCTACTATCCTTTTGCATTTACTTATTTTAGTTTGATCTTTTGCTTTAGAATAAATGAAAGTTAGTTTGATCCTTTCCCTTTGAGTTTGCTCAGTGATTTATCTATGTAATCGTGTGAGAGATATATAATAAAGTTAGTTTTGAGTTTTTACTTTCTTTACTTTCTTGTTGCAATAAAAAGAAAAAGTTATAGATGTATGAATAAAAAGAAAGGAAATAAATTAAGACGATAATATGCTAATCTTATGGTAGGTGATGGCACCACATATGGAAAAGTATAAGTAGAAAATTTTATTAGAGATTGACAAACATAGCATTGGTCAATGATGCAACTCATGAAAGAATTAATAAGGGAAGAGAAGATTCACATATAAATATACTATCCTAGAAATCTTTTGTGATTGCGAGCCCCGATCAAAATATTTTATGCCAAAATTGTTGACGTTGGACAAGGAAGACAACTTAATGATTTATGTTTGTTCCTATTCACATAGAAGTCATATTGTCATAGATCCTTTAACATGTGGTGCTTTCCCAATATCTTTTCTAGCCAAAAATTCCGCACTAAGTAGAGATACTACTTGTGCATCCAAAAACCCTTAAACCCAAACCTTTTTCGAGAGTCCACCATACCTACCTATGGATTGAGTAAGATCCTTCAAGTAAGTTGTCATCGGTGCAATAAGGCAATAAAAATTGCTTCTAAATATGTGAGATCATTTAGTGTAAGAGAAAATTGAGCGTTGTACGAACTTGGATGACAAAGAATAAAAGTGACATACCGCATAATAAAGGTTGTTATCTTAAGGGGCAATATAATGTGACGTTATTTTGCACTAAGGGATTGAGCATACATACAAATAAGTGCATGGAAACCTCTGCTCCCCTCTGTGAAGGGCCTATCTTTTACTTTTATGCAAAGAGTCAAAATTTTCCCTCTTTCCTCTTTTATTTTTATCCTTTGGCAAGCATCATGTGGTGAGGAAAGATCTAGGAACATATGTACAGTTGAATATGGGTGACATGAGTTATTATTGACATCACCCTTGAGGTGAGTATGCTGGGAGGCGAAACTATGAGCCCCTATCTTTCTATGTGTCCGTTGAAACGTTTTGCTCATAATGTATGCGGTGAGTGTTAGCAATCATAGAAGACTATATGATGGTTGAGTATGTGGACTTGCCTAAAGGCTCCGATACGTGACCCTTCCTAAAAAGATGGCGAATTGTAGTTGCAAAAGTTGACTGAAAACATAGTTTGTTGGTTTCTAATAGAGTTTATGCTTTATACTTCAGTTATGTCATGAACTGTCACTTGTTCATGAGAAGTTTATGATACAAGTTCTATGATAAAATATTTATGTTTAATTCTATTGCTGTTATAATAATCAACATGATGCCTCTATGTCCGTATTTTGTTTTTATCGACACCTCTCTCTCAAAGCACGTGGACATGTTTTCCGTTTTTGGTTTTTGCTTGAGGACAATTGAGGTCTAAGCTTGGGGGAGTTGATACGCCCATTTTGCATCATGTTTTCTTACTGTTATGTATAATGTTTTTATCCATAATAATGCTTTTTAGAATAATTCTAATGCCTCTTCTCTCATAATTTACAAGGAACACACCAAGAGGGAGAATTCCGGCAGCTGGAAATCTAGACGTGGAAAAGCTACGTCAGGCCACCTATTCTGCACAACTCCAAACAAGCTAAAACTTCACGGAGAATTTTTATGGATTATTTAATAAATACTGGAGCCAATAAACACCCGAGGGAGGCCACCAGGTGGGCACAACCCACCTGGGCGCGCCAGGCCCCCCAGGCGCACCCTGGTGGGTTGTGGTCTCCTCGGCCCACCTCTAGTGCCCATCTTCTGGTATATAAGTCATTTTGACCTAGAAAAATTACAAGGAACACTTTCGGGACAGAACACCGCCGTCTCGAGGCGGAACTTGGGCAGGAGCACTTTTTCCCTTTGACGGAGTGATTCCGCCAGGGGAACTTCCCTCCCGGAGGGGGGAATCATCGTCATCATCATCACCAACAACTCTCCCATCTTGGGGAGGGCTATCTTCATCAACATCTTCACCGGCACCATCTCATCTCAAACCCTAGTTCATCTCTTGTGATCAATCTTGTTACCGGAACTATAGATTGTTGCTTGTGGGTGACTAGTAGTGTTGATTACATCTTGTAGTTGATTACTATATGGTTTATTTGGTGGAAGATTATATGTTCAGATCCATTATGCTATATATTACCTCTCTGATCTTGAGCATGTTCATTACTTGTGAGTAGTTTTTTTTGAAACCTGTGACAGTGGGGGAGGCCCCCACTGCGATATATTACTCTTTAAAAATTACAATGTACATGGTGCATGGGATGTACAAGGTCGCTCCCTGGCCACTTTGTGGCTCAGGTGAAAGTAATGGGACTAAGAGGAAGCTAGTCAGAAGGGAGGGAGTCCAAAAGTAGGAAGATAAAGTCCTTCATGTTATCTTTCACCCTATGTTGTAGTAAACCAAAATCTGTCTTAAATCTAGCTAGCCAAGATTTATAGGATGGGTTGATGTTTTTGAAAAGTTTGTCATTTCTCTCCTTCCAAATGGTCCAAGATGCTTGTAAGAAGGCCTCCATGAACATAGGTTTGTTCCAATTCTTCTTTGCCATTTCCAGCCAGGGTATTCGCGTATTGTGTTGTCTAGGATTCATTCCAAGCTTGGACCAACAGTATTTGATGAACGGGAAATTTAGGATCTTGTGATCCACATCCTCTTCTGCATGGCCGCAAAGTAGGCATGTCAGATCATCTCCCACATTATAGTGTCGCCGTTTGAGCATATCCCTTGTATTAAGGCGATCAGAGAGGAGAAGCCAGCCGGAGACTTTGATCTTGACTGTAACTTTGGACTTCCATAGCCAATGGTATGTTCTGTGGGCTTTGACATCTCTGAAGTAGAATTTATAGAATCTTCGGGCGGTATATTCTATGGTCCCCCAGGAGTATGCCCAAGTGTCTTTTGCGGTTTGGTCATTATCCAATTCGACGTGGGTCACCAGGCGCTGGATGTCACTTATTTCTGCATGAGCCTCCTCAGAGAGTGGTAGGTGAAACGCCTCATCTAAGGAGGAGACACTTAGGAATTTTTTGACTGAGGCATCTTCATACCTGGCAAAAGAGAAGGCCCGTGGGTGTGAATCAGCAAGAATCTCATCAATCCATAGGTCTTTCCACATAAGTACATTAGTTCCTTGACTGACTGCCACCTTCGAGATGCCACGATAGATTGGAGGTAGTTTGAGGAGATCTCTTTACCAGAAGGAGCCACAGGGGTCAGAAGCATGAGGAATCTTGTTCGTTTAGTATGTGGACCAAATCAGGTCAACCCATGGGAGATCATGTTTGTTGTAGAATTTGTGCAGATATTTGAGGAGGAGTGCATCACTTTGGATCCTTAAATTGATGATACCAAGGCCTCCACTTTGTTTTGGGCGACAAATCCTATCCCAGGCAGCTAAAGTGTTGCATTTGTCCCCTTGGTCCGTTTTTTTGTCCAGAGGCATTTCCTGCGAATCTTATCCAGTAGGTCCAGAATTTTCGGTGGTATTTTGAGTGTGCATAGAGCAAACATTATGAGCGAGGTGATAGTTGTATTTAACAATGAAAGTTTAGCTCCATATGACATCATTGACAAAGTAGAGGTTAGTCTTCGTTCAGGAGAACACACCATCGGCATTAGGTCTTGAATAGAGGGTTTACAAGTCCCCGGAAGAAGGCCCAGGTATGTGAAAGGCATGGTCCCAGTTTTGCATTGGAAAATATTGGCAATTTCAATAGTAAGATCCCCCTCGCAATTCATCGGTAGGAGCGTTGATTTATGAAAATTGATTTTAAGACCAATAGATGTGGCAAAGTCATTGAGGATTCCTTTCATCGTCTGCGCTTGAGTAGGGCATGCTGGCATGATAATTATGGTGTCATCCGTGTATTGAATAACTGGGTAGTCCTGTTGCTGATGTCTCTCCAGTGGTAGATGTATCATCCCTTGTCTGAAAGCTTCATTAATGGCTGCTTGAAGGAGATCCGCTGCAATAACAAAAATAAGAGGGGATAAGGGGTCTCCTTGCCTGACCCCACACTTGCAAATGAATTTCCTTCCTGGGACTCCATTAAGGAGCATAGAAGATTTGCCCGAGGAAAAAATTGATTTGATCCATGAAAGCCACTTGTCGTTGAATCCCATATGTTTCATAATCTCAATCATAGCCCCATGTTCTATGGTGTCAAAGGCTTTTGCGAAGTCAAGTTTGAGTAGGACAATTTGTTTCTTGGAGACTTGGCATTGATGGATATATTCAAAGGCCCAGGCAAGGCAGTCTTGTATGGTTCTACGTTTGATGAAACCATATTGATTACGATGTACAAGCTTGAGAATGACTTTTTGTAGTCGGTTGGCTAGAATCTTGGTAATAATTTTCAGGGAGCAGTTTAGTAGTGTGATGGGTCGAAAATCATTGATTGTCTCAGGTGATGAAACCTTGGGTATTAAAGTAATGAAACCCTCATTGATGCATTCTAAGTTTAAGGTCCCTTCATGGAACTGATCACAGAGTCTATACAAATCCTCTTTGATGATGTGCCAGCATGTTTTAATGAAATGGCCCGTAAATCCATCCGGTCCTGGAGCCCTGTCAGTTGGCATATTTTTGACAACATCATCTATTTCCTGCTTGGAGAAAGGGATAGTGAGCTGGTCTAGATCTTCCACTTTTTTGATGATGTGATGGAGATTAAATTTCATTTGATAGTTGCCAGAAGAGCCAAGCCTGTCCTTGTAGGTATGATATATGAGGGCCTCTTTTCCAGTATGATCTTCCACAGTGGTACCATTATACCTTTGTTCTTGAGGTCATGGGAGAAATCATGTTGAATGTAATCATGTGAATTTGACATGTGTTCGATATTTTGATAGTATGTATGTTGTGATTCCCTTAGTGGTGTCATGTGAATGTCGACTACATGACACTTCACCATATTTGGGCCTAAGATAATGCATTCTGGAGTAGTAATTAGATGGTGGGTTGCGAGACTGACGGAAACTTAAACCCCATTTTATGCACTATTCCGTAAGGGACCGATTGGATCCAGAAATTTAATGCTATGGTTAGAATTTATTCTTAATACTTTTCTCGTAGTTGCGGATGCTTGCAGGAGGGTTAATCATAAGTAGGAGGTTTGTTTAAGTAAGAACAACACCTAAGCACCGATCCACCCACATATCAAATTATCAAAGTAGTGAACACGAATTAAACCAACATGATTAAAGTGACTAGATGAAATCCCGTGTACCCTCAAGAACGCTTTACTTATTATAAGAGACTGTATTGGCCTGTACTTTGCCTCAAAAGGATTGGGATATCTTGCTGCACACTTGCTATCATTATTGTTACTTGCTCGTTACAAAATTATCTTGCTATCAAACTACTCCGCTACTTACAATTTCAGCACTTGCAGACTCTACCTTACTGAGAAACACTTGTCAGTTCCTTCTGCTCCTCGTTGGGTTTGACACTCTTACTTATCGAAAATAGCTACAATTTATCCCCCATACTTTTGGGTCATCGCAAGTCAAGCCACTTGAAATATTCGGAGGAGGATACCATATCATCATACTACATCACAATCATTTTAGCGCAATGCTGACCTCCAAGATAAATCATTATCCACTCCTAGCTATTTAAACATGGCGTGAGAAACTATAAGCTCTAAATGTCATTGCAAACATGTTTGATCATAATAGGCTGAATCATGGATACTAAGTTAAACATATTAAAAAACAAAAACAAGTTGAGTTCATACTTGTTTCTCTCTGCCACGGCCAGTTCACCAAATATTGTCATCATTGCCTTTCACTTGCACGACCGAATGATATGAAAATAATAATAATGCAAGAGTGCCATGGACTAAGGTGGAATCTACAAACATTTTATTCATAAAGGAGAAGACAAGGCAGTTGGACCTCTTTGTTAGATAAGTGATAATGCAAATGAGAGCCACTCAACGTTTTCATTGTGGTCTTCTCCTTGGTACGACTCAAAAGCTAGAAAAGAAATTCAGAGAAACACACGGAAATATTTTTGGAGTTTTTGATTTTTTTCTAAAGGAAGGCAAAATAAAGAAAGAAAACAAAAACAAGAAAAATTATTTACATTGGAAACCTCCCAAAAACAAAATAAGAATAGAGAAATATTTTTACATTTTTCTTTTAGTACTACAACTATCTAAGCTAAAAGGAAAATTAAAAAAGAATCACGCAATATTTTTGGGTTTTCTCAAGGTTTATCAAACACACAAAAAGAAAACAAGAGAAAAATAAATCTAGCATGGATAATACAATGAAAAAGTGTGAACATCGACAACTGGAATGAAATGTGTGAACATGAATGTAATGTCGGTGGAAACACGTACTCCCCCAAGCTTAGGCTTTTGGCCTAGCTTGGTAATCACCATCTGTAGTAGCCATGCGGTCCCATGTCAAAGTGCTGTGGTGGCAGCACCTGAGCATCCCACTCTGGAGGCTCCTCCTCAGCAGCTACCTGGGCGTCCCGATAGGCAACAATGTCTGCTGGCATAATTCTGTATCCGCCCCTGGCAATAGGATCAAACAAAGCAGGTGCAGACAACGGAATAATATCACGGGTAATTTCACTAAGGACCAAGTTATAAGGAACATCCATAGTATAGTTCTCGCCATCAATAAAGTGGTGATGTACCATAGCCTGACAATCTAAGTAAACCTTGGCCAAACGATAATCATGCTGGCATATCTGAATGTTAAAGCGACTCGCTAAGCGAGTAGCATAAATACCACCATGAATTTTACCCTTGGACCTGTTAAGGTGAAGGCGGTGTGCCACAATAGCACCCAAGCTATAAGTATTGTCGCCATCAAGTGCACGACGTAAGACAACGAAGTCTGGGGCACTCAGTGTACCAACCTTCTCTCTAGCAAGTAAACACTTCGCAATGAGTATAGCAAAATAATGCACGGAAGGAAAATGCAAGCTAGTGGTGGTAACACTCGACACCCCTATCTCATCTCCCACTATCAGAGTGCAGTGAAAACCAGCAAACTCTGCGGGCCTAGGTTCTCTTAAATCCCCATCAGGAAGGAGCAAGCATATGTCACAAAATTCAGTAAGTGGTATCTGATGGGTTTCAGCATATAAATTAAACTTCACCTCATGGGGATTATTCCTACTTAAAAATTGAAAACTTTGCACAAAGGAATTTGTGAGGAGATGATACTGTTCACACTCAGCTGTGATGAAGTCATTGAGGCCGACATTAGCAGCAAATTGTGCAAACTCTTGACGGATTCCGGCTCCATCCATGAATGGGTTGTGCGGCCACTCGCACATCCATACCTCCACCATTCTCGGGATGCGGAGATCATTGTCAGATGACTCCCCAATAACTCCCTTGGAGTTCTTCTTGGAAGCAAACTTCATAAAGAAACTCATCCTTTTCATATAAACAATATTCTGAATTTTTTAGTCCACAAAATTTTTCTCAACAAAACTTCACAAGATTGATAGCAACTACTCATAGGGATGCATCGATGCCATATCAAGCATTCAAACTACTTAGAACTCTAAGAATTCAACATGCAAGCTGATCTACAACAGCATCAAGAGTAGCTAATTACTAATACAAACCACTAAAGCAAAAACCAACTGGAGCAATGGGGGAGTCACATACCAAGTAGCAATCCCCCAAAACAGTTTCGAAAACGAAGCTTCGAGCAAAGAGATCGAAATCCGCGGGTTTGAGCGCAATAACACGAGAGAGATTGCAATGGTGATTTTTTTGGAGGTAAGAGATGAGGTGGACTAAAGAGATAAGTGAGGGGGCTCATGTGGGGACCACAACCCATCAGGGCGTGCCTAGGGCTGCTGGCGCGCCCAGGTGGGTTGTGCCCACCTGGTGCACCCCCCTCTGATGTTATTTGCACTAAAAATTCTAAAATATTCAAAAAAATGCTGTTAAATTTTCAGAGCATTATGAGCACTTTCATTTTTGAGCTATTTATTATTATACGGGAAAAACTGTAAAGAGGAAAAGCATGGCATTTTATTTTTATTAAACTAAGCACAACAGGGAATAAAAGGTAGGAAAGAGAGTTGTGCTCACTAGATTTCTCAACTTCATACCTCTCAAAAATGATTAATTAATAAGGTTGATCAAGTATTATTAACAACCACTTCCAATTGGCATGAGACCGAAGAATTTTCATAAAACACTAAGTTACCTCAATGGGGATATGCACATCCCCAACAATAAGTATTTCATATTTCTTTTTGGCAATAGGTAGAGGGATCTGGAAACTCCCAATATCAAGCGTTGGAGAATTTTCAATAACATTAATACCATTCACTTGGAATTGTTTCTTCGGGAAGTGCACCGTGTGCTCATTACCATTGATATGAAACGTGACCTTGCTTTTATTGCAACCAATAACAACCCCTGCAGTATTTACAAAGGGTCTACCAAGAATAATCGACATATTGTCGTCCTCGGGATCTCAAGTATAACAAAGTTACTTAAAATAGTAACATTGGCAACAACAACGGGCACATCCTCACAAATATCGATAGGTATAGCAGTTGATTTGTCTGCCATTTGCAAAGATATCTCAGTAGGTGTGAGCTTATTAAAATCAAGTCTTTTATATAAAGAGAAAGGCATAACACTAACACCAGCTCCCAAATCACAAAAAGCAGTTTTCACATAATTTCTATCTATGGAGCAAGGTATAGTTGGTATCCCAGGATCTCCAAGTTTTTTAGGAACTCCATCTTTAAAAGAATAATTAGTAAACATGGTGGAGATTTCATCTTCTGGTATTTTACTTTTATTAGTGATGATGTCTTTCATGTACTTTGCATAAGGAGCCATCTTTAAGATATCCGTCAAGCGGGTATGCAAAAAGACTGGCCTCAACATTTCAGCAAAGCGTTCAAATTCTTCATCATCTTTCTTCTTAGTTGATTTAGGTGGAAAGGGCATGGGTTTTTGTACCCATGGTTCTGTTTCCTTTCCATGTTTTCTAGGAACAAAGTCCCTTTTTATCATATCTTTTATTCTTGGGTTGTGGGTTATAAAGATCAACAACATGTTCTATCTCAACATCATTATCTGGTTGTTTATCATTGTCTGGTTGAGTGTCTTTATGAACATAATCATTATCTTTTTCAATATTACTAGATGAATGTTCATTACCAGATTGAGTTTCAGCATCAGAGATAGAGACATCATTACTATTTTCAGGAGGTTTTTGAGGTTCACTCGGGGTGTGCAGAGTCCTATCATTTTTCTTTTTCTTTTTCTTTCTAGAAGGACTAGGTGTGCTATTGTCAAGTCTTTGTGAATCTTGTTCAATTCTCTTAGGATGTCTGATAACCACAAGTGTAGGAGATCGCAACAGTTTTCGAGGGTAAGGTATTCAACCCAAATTTGTTGATTCGACACAAGGGGAGCCAAAGAATACTCTTAAGTATTAGCAGCAGAGTTGTCAATTCAACCACACCTGGAAACTTAGTATCTGCAGCAAGATAGTTTAGTAGCAAAGTAATATGATAGTGGCGGTAGCAGCAATAAAAGTAACGATAGTGTTTTTGTAGTTTTTTTTATATAAGCAACGGAAAAGTAAATAAGCAACTAGCAATATAGGTAAAGCTCGTAGGCATTGGATCGGTGATGGGAAATTACGTCAGATGCAATTCATCATGTAGAAGTTATAACCTAGGGTGACACAGAACAAGCTCTAGTTCATCAATGCAATGTAGGCATGTATTCCGAATATAGTCATACGTGCTTATGGAAAAGAACTTGCATGACATCTTTTGTCCTACCCTCCCGTGGCAGCGGGGTCCTATTGGAAACTAAAGGATATTAAGGCCTCCTTTTAATAGAGTACCGGACCAAAGCATTAACACATAGTGAATACATGAACTCCTCAAACTACGGTCATCACCAGGAGTGGTCCCGATTATTGTCACTTCGGGGTTGCCGGATCATAACATATAGTAGGTGACTATAGACTTGCAAGATAGGATCAAGAACACACATATATTCATGAAACATAATAGGTTCAGATCTGAAATCATGGCACTCGGGCCCTAGTGACAAGCATTAGGCATAGCAAAGTCATAGCAACATCAATCTCAGAACATAGTGGATACTAGGGATCAAACCCTAACAAAACTAACTCGATTACATGACAGATCCCATCCAACCCATCACCGTACAGCAAACCTACGATGGAATTTCTTACGCACGGCGGTGAGCATCATGGAATTGGTGATGGAGGAAGGTTGATGATGACGATGGCGATGATCTCCACTCTCCGGAGCCCTGAACGGACTCCAGATCAGCTCTCCCGAGAGAGATTAGGGCTTGGCGGCGGCTCTGTCTCGTGAAATGCGATAATTCCTTCTCTTTGATTTTTTTCTCCCCGAAACGGAAGATATAGGATCTGGGGATACGTCGGTGGAGCACCAGGGGGGCCACGAGGTAGGGGGCGCGCCCCTACCCTCGTGGGCTGGCCCAAGGCCCCCTAGTGTGGATCTTTGTGCATGTATTTTTTATATTTTCCAAAATAATTCTTCATTGATTTTCAGGCAATTCCGAGAACTTTTTATTTCTGCACAAAAACAACATCATGGCAATTCTGCTGGAAACAGCGTCAGTCCGGGTTAGTTCCATTCAAATTATGCAAGTTAGAGTCCAAAACATGAGCAAAAGGGTTTGGAAAAGTAGATACGTTGGAGACGTATCAACTCCCCCAAGCTTAAACCTTTGCTTCTCCTCAAGCAATTCAGTTGATAAACTAAAAGTGATAAAGAAAAACTTTGACAAACTCTGTTTGCTCTTGTTGTTGTAAATATGTAAGCTAGCATTCAGGTTTTCAACAAGATCATGAACTAACCACATTCACAATAACTTTCAGGTCTCAAGACTACTCACATCAATGTCATAATTAACTAGTGAGCAATAATAATAAACCTCGGATGACAACACTTCTCAAAACAATCATGATATGATATAACAGGATGGTATCTCGCTAGCCCTTTCTGAGACTGCAAAACATACATGCAGAGCACCTTTAAAGATCAAGGACTGACTAGACATTGTAATTCATGGTAAAAGAGATCCATTCATGATCATACTCAATGCAAATTAATAGTAATACATGCAACGACAGAGGTGCTCTCCTACTGGTGCTCTTTGATAAGAGGATGATGACTCTGCATAAAAGTAAATAGATAGGCCCTTCGCAGTGGGAAGCAGGGATTTGTAGAGGTGCCAGAGCTCGATTTTTAAATAGAGATTGAATAACATTTTAAGCGGTATACTTTCATTATCAACATAACAACCAAGAATCTCGATATCTCCCATGCTACGCACATTATAAGTGGTTCCCAAACAGAATGGTAAAGTTTATACTCCCCCAACCACCAACAAGCACACTCCACGGCTAGCCCGAAACAACGGGTACCGTCCAAACTAGCAACAGCTCTGGGGGAGTTTTGTTTAATTATTATGATTTAGCATGGAACTGGGAATCCCGGTTACCAACCATTTTCTCTTGAATGATGAGCGGAGTCCACTCATCGTGAGAATAACCCACCTAGCATGGAAGATATAGACAGCCCTAGTTGATACATGAGCTGTTCGAGCATACAAAACGGAATTTCATTTGAAGGTTTAGAGTTTGGCACATACAAATTTACTTGGAACGGCAGGTAAATACCACATATAGAAAGGTATGATGGACTCATATGGAATAACTTTGGGGTTTATGGAAGTGGATGCACAAGCAGTATTCCCGCTTAGTACAGGTAAGGCTAGAAAGAGACTAAGAAGCGACCAGCTAGGGAGCAACAACGGTCATGAACATGCATTAAAATTAATCAACAATGAATGCAAGCATGAGCAGGATATAAATCACCATGAACATAAATATCATGGAGGCTATGTTGATTTGTTTCAACTACATGCGAGAACATGTGCCAAGTCAGATCACTTAATCATTCAAAGGAGGATACCACCCATCATACCACATCACAACCGTTTTAATATCATGTTGGCACACAAGATAGACCATTATAAACTCTCAGCTAATTAAGAATGGCACAAGCAGCTATGATCTCTAATTCTTATTGCAAACATGTTTCATTCATAACAAGCTGAATCAGGAACGAAGAGCAATCATATTTACAAAAACAAGAGAGGTCGAGTTCATACCAGCTTTTCTCATCTCGATTCGTTCATCATATATCATCCTTATTGCCTTTCACTCGCACGACCGCACGGTGCGGAAAATAATAATAGTGCGTGTGCATTGGACTAAGCTGGAATCTGCAAGCATTTAATACAAGAGAGAAGACAAGGTAATATGGCTCAAGTGTTAATCCACAACAAAGCATATGAGAGCCATTAAGCATTCTAATCATGGTCTTCTACTCTTAACCCCTAAAGACAAGAAAAGAAACTATTTACATGGGAAAGCTCCCAACAAGCAAAAGAAGAACGGGAAATCTATTTGGGTTTTCATTTTAATTACTACTACAAGCAAAGAAAGTAAACTAGCTAGAAGCTACAACTATTTTTTTTTGTTTTTCTGGGTTTTTCTGGCACACAAGAAAAAGACTAAGAAAAAGAAATTGAAACTAAGCATGGATGGTACAGTGAAAGAGTGTGAGCACCGACAACTATAATAAGTGTGTGAACTTGAATGTAAAGTCGTGAGAAACACGTACTCCCCCAAGCTTAGGCTTTTGACCTAAGTTGGTCTATGGCCAGTACTGGCTTGACGGATATCCAAAGTTGTAGTCGGGGTCATACTGAGACGCAGCAGATGTTGCATGCTGAGCTCCAGCTCAAAGGCGGGCTGCCTCCGTCATGTTATAATAAGCATTTGCTTCCTCTATAGTTATAGTGTATCTTCCTTTTTCCTGAAAGTTCAACAAAGTAGGGGCAGGAAGAACAATAGGGATGGCATGCTGCCTATTAAAGATTAGTCGATATTTGAGGGTTTGATTATCCCACTCTATAAACCGGTGACTAGCCATAGCCTGATAGTCTAAATAAGCAGGAGGTAAAGGTTCATCATACGTGTGCACAAACACACCAAGATAGCGGGCTATGCGAGTAGCATAGATCCCGCCGCATAAATCTCCATGCAAACCATTATGGTGTAGTCTACGTGCAATAATAGCTCCCAAATTATATTGCCTATCACCTAGTACAGCACTCCTGAGAACACTAAGATCAGGGACACACATGTGACAAGCCTCATCTTTACTGTTTATGCATCTACTGATAAAGAGAGCAAAGTAATGAATAGAAGGAAAATGTATGCTCCCCGTGGTAGCTTGTGTGATGTCCCTGGATTCTCCCACTGTAATACTAGCAAGGAATTATCTAAATTCAGATTTTCGAGGATCACTCATACTGCCCCACTGTGGGAGCTTACAGGCAACATTAAAATCCTCTAAGTCCATGGTATAAGATTTATCACAAAGGTCATACAGTACAGTGTGAGAGTTACGTGAAGATGAAAATTTAAACCTTCTCACAAAGCTATCAGTTAAGCCACGGTATTGAGGACACTTATCTTGTATGAAGTCCTCGAGGTCAGCGTTGCGCACATATGCGTAAAATTCATCTTTGATACCCGCTTGATCCATAAATTCATTTGACGGCCATTCACAAGACCGCACATCAGCATCCCTTGGTGGTTCATCGTCCGGCTCACGGAACGCGAGCCTCGGTCCTTGCTTCCTTGAAGGACCACCTTGGAAGTTTCTCCTAGACATTTTTCAGAAATTTTCTGAAATTTTTAGTAACTCGTAATAAAAGTTAACCAAACTCAACAAGATTGATAGCAACAACTCCTATAAGTGCCTAGAGGCTATATCATGCATTAGAACTACTTGGGACCAAGAAAATTTGACATGCAAGCTCAAGAACAAGGTCACCATAGCAGCATAAATTTGCAACAAATAAAGCACGAGAGCAAAAACTAAGTGGACCAATGGCGGAGTCACATACCAAGGAACAATCTCCCCAAACAGTTTGGTGAATGGTGCTTTGAGCAAGGTGGTCGAAAATGGCAGCAAAATGAGCTAGAACTCGGGTTTGAGTTGGTTGGGAATTTTTTTGGGAGGAAGAAGAAGAGCATGGGTGAAAGGATAAGTGGAGGGGGCCACGTGGGACCCATGAGGCAGGGGGCGCGCCCTGTGCCCTCGTGGCCATGTGCTGGCTCCCCTCGCTGTGTGTTCAGTGCCATATTTTCTTAAATATTCTAGAAAAAATCATATTTCATTTTCATGGCATTTGGAGAACTTTTATTTTTGGGATATTTTTTATTGCACGGATAAGTCTGGAAACAAACAGACAATGCTATTTTTGTTTTATTTAACCTAATTAACAGAGAGTAAAAGGAGGGTACAGAAAGTTTGTGCTATCTAGATTCACCTATCCCATGTTCATCAAAAGGAACCCATTAACAAGGTTGATCAGGTCTTGTTATAAACTCTTTCCGAGTAACATGAAACCGGAGAATTTTCGAATAACACTAGGTTACCTCAATGGGGATATGTATGTAATCAACAATAAGTATGTCATATGCCTTCTCGATAGTATGAATAGGAAACTCAAAACCTCCAATAGTAATAGTTGAAGTTTTTCCAATATAATTGATACTATGGACCTGAGGTTGTTTCCTTGCAAAGTGTACCGTATGCTCATTACCATTGACATGAAAAGTGACATTGCCTTTGTTGCAATCAATAACAGCCCCTGCAGTATTCAAAAAAGGTCTTCCAAGAATAATAGACATACTATCATCCTCGGGAATATCAAGTATAACAAAGTCCGTTAGAATAGTAACATTTGCAACTACAACAGGCACATCCTCACAAATACCGACAGGTATAGCAGTTGGTTTATCGGCCATTTGCAAAGATATTTCAGTAGGTGTCAACTTACTCAAGTCAAGTCTACGATATAAAGAGAGAGGCATAACACTAACACCGGCTCCAAGATCACACAAAGTAGTTTTAACATAGTTCCTTTTAATGGAGCAAGGTATAGTAGGTACTCCTGGATCTCCTAATTTCTTAGGCATTCCACCCTCAAAAGTGTAATTAGAAACCATGGTGGAAATTTCTACTTCAGGTATCTTTCTTTTATTGGTAATAATATCTTTCATATACTTGGCATAAGGATTTGTTTTAAGCACATCAGTCAAATGCATACGCAAAAAGATAGATCTAATCATTTTAGCAAAGCGCTCAAAATCCTCATCGTCCTTTTTCTTGGATGGTTTCGGAGGAAAAGGCATGGGTTTTTGAACCCATAGTTCTCTTTCCCTACCGTGCTTCCTAGCAACAAAGTCTCTCTTATCATAACGTTGATTCTTTGATTGTGGGTTATTAAGATCAACAGCAGGTTCAATCTCTACATCATTATCATTGCTAGGTTGAGCATCAACATGAATATTATCATTAATATTATCACTAGGCTCGTGTTCATCACCGGATTGCGTCTCAGCATCAGAAATAGATATATCATTGGGATTCTCAAGTGTGTTAGCTACATGTTCACTAGAAGCATGTAAATTTCTATCATTTTTCTTTTTCTTCTTCTTAGGAGAACTAGGTGCATCTAAATTAGCTCTCTGAGAATCTTGCTCAATTCACTTAGGGTGGCCTTCAGGATACAGAGGTTCCTGAGTCATTTTACCACCTCTAGTAGCAACTCTAACAGCATAGTCATTATTCTTACTATTTAATTCATTGAGCAAATCATTATGAGCCTTAAGTACTTGTTCTACTTGAGTGGTGACCATAGAAGCATGTATACTAATAAGTTTCAGTTCACCTTTAGCACTAGACAGATAATCACTCAAGTGTTCAATCGTATAAGCATTGTGTTGTAATTGTCTACCAACATAAGCATTGAAGTTTTCTTGTTTCACAATAAAATTGTCAAACTCATCTAAACATTGGCTAGCAGACTTATAACGAGGAATATCACCTTCATCAAATCTATAAAGAGAATTTACCTTTACTGCCTGTGTCGGGTTATCAAGACCATGTATTTCTTCAATAGGTGGTAAATTCTTAACATCTTTAGCTTTAATACCTTTTTCTTTCATAGATTTATTTGCCTCTTGCATGTCTTCAGGACTGAGAAATAGAACACCTCTTTTCTTCGGAGTTGTCTTAGGGGCTGGTTTAGGAAGTGTCCAATTATTCTCATTGGACAGCATATTGTTCAATAGTAATTCCGCTTGTTTAACTATTCTTTCCCTGAAAACTCAACCAGCACAACTATCCAGGTGGTCTCTGGAAGCATCGGTTAGTCCATTATAAAAGACATCAAGTATATCATGCATCTCAAGAGGATGATCAAGCAAAGCATTTAGTAACTAGAGAGGCCTCCCCCAAGCTTGTGGGAGACTCTCTTCTTAAGTTTGAGCAAAGTTATATATTTCCCGTAAGGCAGCTTGTTTCTTATGAGCGAGAAAATATTTAGCAGAGAAGTAATACATCATATCCTGGGGACTACGCACACAACCAGGATCAAGAGAATTAAACCAAGTCTTAGCATCACCCATCAATGAGAACGGAAACAACTTAAGGATATAGTACTAACGAATCTTTTCATCGTTGGTAAACAGGGTGGCTATATCATTCAACTTAGTAAGATGTGCCACAACAGTTTCAGACTCATAGCCATGGAAAGGATCAGATTCAACCAAAGTAATCAACTCAGGATCAACAGAGAATTCATAATCCTTATCTGTAACACAGATAGGTGAAGTGGCAAAAGCAGTGTCATGTTGCATTCTAGCATTCAAGGACTTTTCTTTCAGCTTAGCTAATAATTTCTTAAGATCATATCTATCATTGCAAGCAAGAAAGTCTCTAGCAGTTTCTTCATCCATAACATAACCCTCAGGCACAACAAGCAATTCATATCTATTGCGAGTAGTTTCATCATCACTTTCATAAATATCATCAACATTTGCACTCTCCCTAACCTTAGCAATTTGTTCATCTAGAAATTCAGCTAGTGGCACAGTATCAGGCATAGAGATAGTTTCATCATACAAAGCAGAAGTAGCATCATCAAGAACATACGACATATCAGATTCAATAGCAGGAGTAGGTGTCGCAAGTTTACTCATAACAGAAGGAGAATCAAGTGCAGAGCTAGATGGCAGTACCTTACCACTACAGGAATCAGCTTCTTTGCCGACTGCCATGGCAGTCGGCAAAGGCATGAATGGCAGTCGGCAAAGCTCTTTGCCGACTGCTAGCAGTCGGCAAACAGTCCGGCTGAATTAACGCCGGTAAAGGCATTCTTTGCCGTCTGCTTCATAGAAACAGTCGGCAAAGCTCTTTGCCGTCAGCCGTTTGCGGCCAGCAGACGGCAAAGAGCGTAGATGGCAGTGAGGTGAGGTGGGAGCCGTTAGGGGTTAACGGCGTGGTTTGCCGTCAGCCGGCAGACGGCAAAGAGGCTAAGGTCTTTGCCGTCTGCTGGCAGACGGCAAAGAGGCCAAATAGGAGTCACTGGGAAGCTGCCACGTGGCCTTTTTTGCCGTCTGCTGGCCGTCGGCAAAGACCTTAGCCTCTTTGCCGACTGCCGGCAGTCGGCAAAGACCTTAGCCTCTTTGCCGACTGCCGGCAGTCGGCAAAGAGCTGAGCCTCTTTGCCGTCTGCCGGCAGTCGGCAAAATGCCCAAATAGGCAACCAGTGTTCCCAGGTTGAACAGGGAGCTGCCACGTGGCATTCTTTGCCGACTGCTTGCTGTCGGCAAAGAGCTTTGCCGTCTGCTAGCAGTCGGCAAATCTCTTTGCCGACTGCTGGCAGACGGCAAAGAGCCTATATAACCCCTGTTTTTAATTGAATTCATTCAATTTGACAGACATTCATAGATATACACAGATAATACATATATACTCAACAAGCATATCCAACAATATATTTACTCAAGTCCAACATATATCCATATGACATAAGAAGTTTCCAACAACATATCCAACAATATATTTCCTCAAGTCCAACATATATCCATATGGCATAAGAAGTTTCCAACAATATATTTCCTCAAGTCCAACATATATCCATATGACATAAGAAGTTTCCAACAATATATTTCCTCAAGTCCAACATATATCCATATGACATAAGAAGTTTCCAACAATATATTTTCTCAAGTCCAACATATATCCATATGACATAAGAAGTTTCCAACAACATATCCAACAATAAGAAGTTCCCAAACATGTTTTCATAAACAAAAAGGAAGCACAAGGAGAATATATGAGTCCATCAATGCAAGCTTCCTCATCTCAAGCAAATCTGCTAATTGGGAAAGATGAAAGTTAGAAGAAGAAGAATAGCTAGAAGAGGAAAAGAAGAAGAAGAAGAAGAGGAAAATAAGAAGAAGATTTTATCTTCTCTTTCTTTCTCTCCTCCCCCTCTTCTTTATCTTCTTCTTTTCCAACAAATGTAGTTAAAAAAGCCAATTTAGAGCTAAGCTAGGTAAATAGGTCATTTTGGAGATAAGATAAGTTCAATGTATCATATTGGAGCTAACCTAGGTAAACTTGGTCATTTTGGAGCTAAGCTAAGTTAAATGGATCATATTGAAGCTAACCTAGGTAAACTTGGTCATTTTTTAGCTAACCTAGGTAAAAATGTCATTTTTTGCTAAGCTAGGTAAAAATGCTAAGTGTGTAGGTCAATTTAGAGCTAGCTTAGGTAAATAGGTCATTTTGGAGCTAACGCGGGTAAAATGGATCATATTGTAGCTAACTTAGGTAAACTTGGTCTTTTTGGAGCTAACGTAGGTTAAATGGATCATATTGGAGCTAACATAGGTAAACTTGGTCATTTTGGAGCTAACCTGGCTAATTAGGCCATTTTTTACATAACTAAGCTTATTGTGTCATTTGTGGACTAAATAGGCTAAATTATGTTATAAATGGACTAAATAGGCTAAATAAGAGGAGGAAAAGAAGAAGAAGAAGAAGAAGAAGAAGAAGAATAAGAAAAGAAGAAGAAGAAGAAGAAGAACTTCTTCTTCTTCTTCTTCTTCCCTTCCTATTCCTTCTTTTCTTCCTATTCCTTGATTTTCTTCATCTTATTATGTCATTTGTGGACTAAATAGGCTAAATTATGTCATAAATGGACTAAATAGGTTAAATAAGAGGAGGAAAAGAAGAAGAAGAAGAAGAAGAAGAAGAATAAGAAAAGAAGAAGAAGATTTTCTTATTCTTCTTCTTCTTTTCTTCTTCTTCTTCTTCTTCTTCTTCTCTTCCTATTCCTTCTTTTCTTCCTATTCCTTGATTTTCTTCATCTTATTATGTCATTTGTGGACTAAATAGGCTAAATTATGTCATAAATGGACTAAATAGGCTAAATAAGAGGAGGAAAAGAAGAAGAAGAAGAATAAGAAGAAGAAGAAGAAGAAGAATAAGAAAAGAAGAAGAATAAGAAAAGAAGAAGAAATGTTCTTCTTCTTCTTCTTCTTTTCTTATTCTTCTTCTTCTTATTCTTCTTCTTCTTCTCTTCCTATTCCTTCTTTTCTTCCTATTCCTTGATTTTCTTCATCTTATTATGTCATTTGTGGACTAAATAGGCTAAATTATGTCATAAATGGACTAAATAGGCTAAATAAGAGGAGGAAAAGAAGAAGAAGAAGAAGAAGAAGAAGAAGAAGAATAAGAAAAGAAGAAGAATAAGAAAAGCTAGAAGAAATGTTCTTCTTCTTCTTCTTCTTTTCTTATTCTTCTTCTTCTTCTTCTTCTTCTTCTTCTTCTTCTTCTTCTCTTCCTATTCCTTCTTTTCTTCCTATTCCTTGATTTTCTTCATCTTATTATGTCATTTGTGGACTAAATAGGCTAAATTATGTCATAAATGGACTAAAAAGGCTAAATAAGAGGAGGAAAAGAAGAAGAAGAAGAAGATCTTCTTCTTCTTCTTCTTTTCTTATTCTTCATCTTCTTCTTCTCTTCCTATTCCTTCTTTTCTTCCTATTCCTTGATTTTCTTCATCTTATTATGTCATTTGTGGACTAAATAGGCTAAATTATGTCATAAATGGACTAACTAGGCTAAATAAGAAGAAAAATACCGTTATCACGAAGGTGAAGGACCGGTCGAGGCTGCGCCAGTGCCAGACTGAGGTGAAGGGCCGGTCGGGGTTCCACCAAGGGCAGACCGAGAAGGATCGGTTGATGCTTGTCGGGAAGCATTCTACACCAAAGATCATTTGCAATGTCTCGTTAGCATGATGCAACATAAATGTGAATACTAGTAACTAACGACCATTCAAATCAAACTCACCGTGGTCGCCGGAGCAATCCGGGGCATCGGCGGAGGGGTCTGACCGCTTTTCTCACACATGCTCTACACATTTGGTTCTCACGAGTTAGTCATATTAGTTAGTAATGGAACAAACATTATGTGCATGATTTGGCTAATATGCAGGAGAAACATACCACCAAGATGTCATATAGGGCCCGGTTTTGAGCATCGTTCCGGTTCCTCTCCTCCTCCAACAGCCTAGCCGTCCTCTCCTCCAGCTCCCTCTCCCTCTCCTCCGCCTGCCTTCTTGCCGCCTCCAAAAGCGTCTGCGTGTTTGCTCTCTCTTTCTCAAGAGCAGCCTGCAACACACCACTCCTCGTTAGCATTGTAATCATCGACGGACGCACACACAATGTAATGGATAGGAAAGGTATCCGAGTCCGTATAACTAACCGCCATGGCGAGCTCCGATGGCCGTGCACGAGGCATTATCTCAGGATCAGAGCTACTCTGGCGCTTCTTGATCTGCGTGAGAGTCTTAGGACAACGTATCAGTCCATCACCAATGGCTGTCGAGCCATGGGACCTCCCGCCACCAGATATCATAACCAGCTCTGTATCAAAAGGATCCTGGCTCGGGTTAAAGTCCTCCCCTTTCCTTGCCTTCCCCTCGTCTCTGTACCTCACGAGCTTGTTGTGGGAGGAGATGTTGGTGAAGGTCTCTGGATGATCTAGGTCAGACTCCGAGAATGCCTTGGCCTTCTTGTACGGGGCACTATGGGCCATGCCATAGAGGTCGAACAGACCTGGCACGGGCTTCTTGTTGTGGTGCGAATGAGAGAGAGGAACAAAATATTAGTCAAGGGCTCAAGCTAGCATGAAGAATGAAATTGCTATGTAAATAAGGTCATTTTGGAGCTAAGTAAGGTTATTATGTCATTTTTGAGGAAAAAAAGCTAAGTTTAGGTCATTTTGGAGGTAACCAATATTATTATGCCAATTTTGACCAAACTATGCTAATTATGTCATTATTGAGCTATCCAAGGTAGTTATGCCTTTTTTTAGCTAACTAAAGCATATTATGTCATTTTAGAGCTAATTATGTCATAAATGAATGAGCTAAAATTATTTTAGGTCATTATTGAGCTATCAAAGGTAGTTATGCAATTTTTTAGCTAACTAAAGCATATTATGTCATTTTAGAGCTAATTATGTCATAAATGAATGAGCTAAACTAAGTTTAGGTCATTATTGAGCTATCCAAGGTAGTGATGCCATTTTTTAACTAAGTAAGCATTATTGAGCTATCCAAGGAAAAATGCTATCATGTAGAATGAAATTGCATGAATCATGAAGCAAACCACATACCCAGTGACCCCCGAACTCAAACAGGTCGCAGCTCCCTTGATGGTGTGGCACACCAACCATTTGGGCACGCTTATCCTTGGCCCTTTGGTGTTCGACTAGCCATTTGGGAGAGCACCACTCATCCACCAACGCCTCCCAACAGTCCATCATATCCGCACACCATCTCGGGGGCACCTAAGGTAGTCAAGAGAAATTTCAGCGCTACGCCTACGAATCAAATCAAGAGAACTAAGTTCAAGGCCTTAAGAATAGGTAATTACCAGCATGTACTTCTCCTTAGTCAGAAACTTGCCGCGACACTTCTTCTTCGCCCTCCTAATACCCTTCGAGGCGTAGTAGTCTCGAACGGCCTGCACCCGAGCCTCGTGCCGTAAGTTCTTAAGTAGGCGCTTGCACTCGACTTCGACAACTGAAGCCGCAGCCTCCTGCTCTCCATCGGAAATCCTGTAGAAGGTCTGCAGTCAAACAAGACAACGCTGATTAGTAAAATCACTACGTAGTGTTGATCTTTAATTCTGTAAAGGAGAAATTACCCAGAACCGACGGAACACAATGTCGGCCACCGTCTCGCACTCGACACCGGCGACCATCTCCCCCGGCGGGGCCGGGGCAGCCTCGTACAGCTCCCAGCTAAGTGCTAGCTGTGGAACCTGACCCTCACCGGGCAACGTGACCCACCTAGGGAAGTGCTACCGGCAAAGCACACCAAGGACCTGGTTGGGCCTGCGGACACCACGGGGGTGTACCCAGCCCCTGCAGTATGTCAAGGCCAATGCATTAGATATTAATTTGAAGAAACATGAAGGCAAAAGGTTAAAAAAGAGTAAATTCACTTACTTCAACCCATTAGGCTGTATCAACCACCTCTGGTCGGGGGTCGTCGGCACGGGCGGGAGCTTTGTACCGCCACGCTGGTAGACCTTCTTGCCCTTGTCAACCATCTCGCCCTCGGTGTAGCTATCATCAGAGAAGGTGTCCTCGCTATCATCAATAGGGCCACTAGCATCCGGAGTCTCGTGCGAAGAAGACTCCGGGACCGGAGTCTTCCGGGACGAAGACTCTGGGACCGGACTCACGTGTGGCGAAGGAGAGGTGCCCCGAGTCTGGTGGCGCGAAGGATCGGCGACCCCAGTCTGGTGGGGCGAAGGATCCGCGACCCGAGTCTGGTGGCGCGAAGGATCGGCAACCCCAGTCTGGTGGGGCGAAGGATCCGCGACCCGAGTCTGGTGGGCCGAAGAATCGATGACCGGAGGCTCATGGACCGGAGTCCGAGACGGGTCCACGTCAGACGGAGCGGTCCTGTGGTCGGGTGAATCAGCTGGGGGTGGCGGCGAGGAAGGCGTAGCAGCCTTCCTACCTCTCCCGCTGCCACGTCCACCTCTAGCAGCCTTCTTCGTCCTCCCTCGACCTCTGCCGGCCGAAGAAGAAGGGCCCGCCGGTGCTGACTGCATACTGTCTAGCAGCGCTCTCCGGAGGGGCTGGGCTGGAATAATGGAAGCACCCCTCCCAGGAGCGCTCGCACGAGGCTCGGAGCGCTCTGGACCCTTGCCCACCATCCTGTCAACACCTGCAATGACAAAAAGTAAACGAAATTAGTATAACATAAAAAAAATTGAATAACTGACATGAATACTATGTATATAATTTAAGAGTATCATCAAACTAGAAAATCAATCTAGACTTCAGTCAGCACTTGCCAAACTCCAAATGAACCATACAATAGTCTTACAACTACATTTTCTAGCATTTGAAGCACTGTTTGGGATATCGCTTATCGTTATCGTCTCGGTCGGCTGGAGTACAGCAGTGCATATAATAGTCTTGCTGCTTTGCAAGCAAATACAGAAGAAGGTCCAAAATAGTTCAAAGTTCAAACAAGTTTAACAAGGTCATCAGAAAACATAAATAACATAGTTTCTTGCTACTTTGCTTCTGCTAGCAGTAGCACACAGCCAGACGCCAATCAGAAAACATAAATAACATCACAAGGGCAGTAACATTTATTACTTTATTAGCAGCACTACACGGCAAGCTCTACAAATCTACAATACCAAATTATCAAAGAATTGCAGCATCTATTCATCTATAGCGACATAAATCAAAGGGCAGCAACAGCATGTATTAGACTTAAATCAAAGGGCAGGAGCAGCAGCATCTAGCCCCGGGCGTTTGGTCTTTTCGGTTTGTTCGGTTCGGTCTTTTCGGTCTTCCAAGAATTCGGTCTTCTAGAATTGAAGACCGAAATAATTTCGGTCTTTTCGGTTCATCACTATTCGGTCTTCGGTCTTTACTATTCGGTCTTCGGTCCCGACCAAACAGACCAAATTAATTTGCTACAACTCAGTAAAATAGCATGGTACAATCTGTCATTACATTACAAACCTACACAAAGCTATTGACCATTCCAACAGCAGCACCTACAACAGGCTACAAGCAAGCCACTACATCTACTTGAATTTGAACATCACAAAATCTAAACAGAATAGAACATGAACAATATATAGATGCACTTAAATGAACAGCAATCTGGAGGTTGAGCACCGGAAGAGGACAGTAGGCAACGAGCCGGCGACCAACGTGGAAGAGGACGAGTGGTACGGTGGTGGTGACGAACTGCAGCAGCCAGCGGCTACACCGTCTGACGAAACTAAAAATAAAATAAAACAGCAGGACACTATTTTGCTCTGGATTTTCTCTGAAATTGAACAAGTAGTATGAATCTAACAGAGTACAAGAACTTCTAGTATGCAAGGGAACAAGTAACCCACTGATCTATGCA
>LR738710.1:824948688-825004078 GCA_902687465.1 Secale cereale
ACAAATGAACTCTGAAAAGGTCAAAAGTTGGCATGGTATCATCATTTCACCCACATAGCATATGCTAAAAAGTTGAGAGGGTTACGGCAAAAACTGGACGCACTTCGTGTACAAAATGGACAATCTCTTTCGAAGCATCAGGGTTTCGGACGAAAACTCATCTGTTACAAATGGATTTCCTTTATTTGAACTTATTTGAACTCCAGAATTTTTGTTTGTTCAAAATGCACCATTCAGAGCCACATCATCAATTTTCAACCCTTTCTGACTTCATTTGGTATTTTTCATGCATTTACTTTTTTTAGCTAAATGACCCTAAAATTGGAAAGCACTACAAATGAACTCTGAAAAGGTTGAAAGTTGGCATGGTATCATCATTTCACCCACATAGCATATGCTAAAAAGTTGATAGGGTTACGGCAACAACTGGACGCACTTCGTGTACAAAATGGACAATCTCTTTCGAAGTATCAAGGTTTCAGATGAAAACTGATCTGTTACAAATGGATTTCATTTATTTGAACTTATTTGAACTCCAACCTTTTGTGTGATCAAAATGCACCATTCAAAGCCACATCATCAATTTTCAACCCTTACTGACTTCATTTGACCTTATCAAGACATTTAAGTGATTTTCTAGCCATTTAATGACCGTAATTGAAATTTGAACTACATCTACATGCAACGCCTAACCATAACTGTTTGAAAAATCATATTTTTGTGTACCTGTGTGCGTGTTATTAATCTTCAGGCCATGTAAATATCTGGTGTTCAAAAAAGAAAATGTAAAGATCTGGCAAGACAACCGCCCCCACACGATTGGCACTCTATTTCGCGCCTCGAGGTTAGGAACGTGAATGGCGGGGGTTATTAATCACACACGGTTCTGTATTGGAAATCGTCAGCTATTATGTTCACACACGGATTCTCATGCGGCGATCGTGTGTAAAATTCAAAATGCAATCATCGTAAATTCCGGCGATAGGCGTCTGTACTGTTCCCGTCGATCTTGATTCCGACCGCCAATAAATACTACCTTGCTCACGTCGTCCGCCTGCATTATCATCTACATCCTCCCCTCGCTCGCCCCCCTCTCTCTCAAAGCTCTGCCATGGCATCGCCGATTTTCCCACATGGCGACGACTCGCCGCCCCCTGAGGACGCTCATTCGATGAGCAGCGACGAGGAGGACCCCTCGCGCCGCGGGATGTGGTTGCGCTGGACCCCCCAACTTTGGATTGGTTTTGGGGCCAGTACAATCTTTGTCTGCGGAAGTCACTGTTTCCGGTTGAGAAAGCCAGGCAAGTGGCATTCAAGAAGGAGATGGTGGAGGAGAAAGCCAGGTACCAGGCGGCTTGTGAAGCCCGTGATGCCTCCTGGAAAAAGGAGAAGGTGGAACTTTGGGGGCGGGTGTAATGCCCCGGATGTAATACTTTCCCTTTTGGGCAATATATATATATCTTTGGCTCCATCAATTCCATTCCGGGTTCTTCGTCTTTCGGGTTTTCGTCGTTTTGTCATGTTGCGTGTGTGTATTCATTCATATCATGTAGTCATGTGCATCGCATTGCATTTGTGTTGTCGTTTGCATCCGGTCCCACTCGTTCTTTCCGTTGTCCGTTTCGAGTTCCGGAGCTCCCTCACGTGTCCGTGGCATCCTCGAGGCCAACTTTGGTGTTTGGCCGTGTAACGTTTCCATTTTGGTGTGAGACTTGTCGTGTGTTGTTGTTTTGGTGTGTGTAACCCGCCTGTCAAATCTCGTCGCGTTTGGAGTTCGTTTGATGCTCCAACAGTTATTCTCGTGGGCTGAAAGTAGCCCCCCTCTTTGAGGCCCAAGACACCCCTCCAACAGCCCACCAAACCAACCCAAACCCCTCCCTTCATCTAGGCCATCCAATTGTGATCGTGTGGCCGAAAACCTCACCTCATTTGGACAACCCTAGCTCCTTGTGCCTATATAAACGTCCATCTCCCCGAATTTTCGCGTCTAAAACCCTAATGCTTCCACAGTGCGCCGCCGGTGCTTCCACCGTTGATCCGCGGTGCTTCCACCGTTGAAAATCCGTGCTTCCGACGTCCCAGAAAATCGTACTTCCGAAGTTGTCGCCGTGCTTCCGAAGGCCGCCGCCCGTGCTTCCGTCCGACGCCTGGGCCCCGCGCCGTCATCTCCTTCCTCTAGCCGCCGCCGCCTTCTTCTCCGCCTCCGGCCGCCGCCGGGATCCGCAACCGCCGCCTCCAGCTCTTCCTCCCGCCGGCCCCGCCGCCCGAGGCCGCGCCCCTCCACCGCCGCGCGCCGGCCTCCGGTCGCCTCCGCCGCCGCGGGCCTCCGCCGGCCCGGCCGCCCCTCGCGCCGGCCCTCCTCCGCCCCTTCCGCCAGGCAGCCTCGCCCCCTCGGGAGGCTAGCCGCCGCCTGATAACCCTCAACCGTAAGGGATCGAGATAGTCTTCGCGGGTAAGAATAACCCAATTTATTGATTCGACACACGGGGAGCCAAAGAGTATTTATAAGCTTTGACAGTTGAGTTGTCAATTCAACCGCACCTGAAATATACTTACTTGCAACAAAAGATAAATGGTAACAGTGATATGATAGTGATGATAGTGATAGTAAAAGTAAACAGCAAAAGTAAATAGTACAGGTAAATGGCAAAAGTAGCAACTAGTGACAAGCAGGATTTAAAACACTGTAGGCTAGGGAGATGGATGGTTGGGCGCTGCATGGATGAGTTATATCATGATTCTAACTTGGGGCACGGCACACGGAAAAGTAATGATCATCTAGGCAAATATCAAACATTAGGCATGTATCCCGTAGGTAGTTGTGCGTGCTTGCAATAAGAACTTGCACAACATCTTTTGTCCTACCATCCCGCTACGAACGGGGCCAAAAGGAACTTATGGAGATTAAGGTGCTCCTGTCAAAGAGCACCGGAACAAAGCGATAAACTCAATGGATACATGTAATCCTCAAACTACGGACCATCCCCTTTGGTGTCCCAAGCTGTCACTTTTGGGATCGCCGGTTCCGAACCGTAATAGGTGCAAACAACTCATGGATAGGATCAAGAACACAAATATATTCATGCAAACACATATGGTTCAGATCTGAAATCATGGCACTCGGGCCCTAAGTGTCAAGCATTAAGAATAACAAGTTGAAGCAAAGATGATAAACACCATAGTAGATGATAGGCAACATGCCCCCAACGATCTGACAAACTATTACATGATCTAACTCATCCAATCCCTACCACCCCCTTCGCCTACAGCAGGGGATTACTCACACATGGAAGGAGAAGTCATGGAGGGATGATGGAGTGGTGATGATTATGACGATGGCGACGATCTCCCCTCTCCGGAGGCCAATTCAGCCTCCAGATTAGCCCTCCCGAAAAAGAACAGAGGGTGGCGGCGGCTCCGCGACGAAAACTGCGAAAAGAACTTCTGATCTGGGATTTCTCCGTCGCGAGCTAAAATACGAGTCAAAGTAGGGCACCAGGGGAGGTGGGGCCTGCCCAGGCGACCCCCCGGCGCGGCCACGGGCTGGGCCGCGCCACCAGGGCGCCTGGGCCCCCCTCTGGTCCCTCTTCTGGCTCCGGGTTCCTTCGGGTGCGTGGATTTTCTGTGATTTTTCGTGGATTTTTCTGAGATACCTAAAAATCCGTTTTCCTGCACACAATAAAACCATACAGGCAGCTCTGCTGAAAACAGCGTCAGTCCGGATTAGTTTAGTTCAAATTATGCAAGAATGAGGTCAAAACAATATCAAAAGTGTTTGGAAAAGTAGATACGTTTGAGACGTATCAACTCGCCCAAGCTTAGCATATTGCTTGTCCTCAAGCAATTCAGTTCAACGAACTGGACGCGAGAAAGAAAACTTTGACAAACTCTTTTGCTTCATTAGATGTATATAAGCATGTACTACGAAAAGAGTCTAGCAAGTATTGAAACAGTACTATGAGGACAATGCACGGAGCAATCCTTCTTTCAAGTGACCAATCACAAATACCTAGTAGTAAATAATATACTACTGAAAATCAAGACAAGATCACATTGCACATAGCTTGAGCATATTAGGGTGGTATCTCGCTAGCCTCCATGAGTGAAGCAAAACATAAATACAGAAACTCCTCCAGAGTTTTAAAGGAGGCTAGAACTAAGAATTTCAGAATAAATCATATCACAAGCATGCAGAAGACAATGTAATACTTTGGGACAATGCACATTACACTCAGAATGACAATTATGCTCTCCTAGTTGGTGCTTTGAAGAAATAAGGTGGAGACTCTCGAACCGTGGCTTTTGTTGGCAAGGTTGAAAACCCGTGGTCGGAAACAAAAACTAAACATGTACCAGAGCTCTTGGTTTTAAAAACAGAGGTAGAAACGGTTTTGAGAGGTGCATATTTCGTCAACGAATGCTAGCAGATAACTCAATCACTTCTTGAGCTAGACAAGTCTCGAGGAACGGCTCCCGCATGAGGACGATCACATCCCCTTAATCTCCTTTGTTTATCACTGCCAAAGTTTTCTGATTTCTCATGAACAAAGCGTGAAGGAGGGTTTGTTTGTTGTATTATCTTTTATGAGCTGGGCGCACTCTATGCCAGTTCCTTATCGTATTAGGGGTTTGCACATTAGACATGCAATCCAGGGGTGAAACTTGTCCAACTTAAAAAGATCATGAATTAACTACTACTTCCTCATGAGATAAAACAGAGGCACAAAAAGAGAAATGTTTTTGATTAATTTCGAGATGGCACACGAAAGTCTTCGTTAGGAATGGCAGGTAAATACCATGTATAGGAAGGTATGGTGGACTCATATGGCATAACAGGTTTTAAGGATTTTGGATGCACAAGCAGTCAGTCCGCTTAGTACAGGTGGAGGTTAGCAAAAGACTGGGAAGCGACCAACTAGAGAGCAATAACGGCCATAATCATGCAGAGCGACAAAGCAACATTGAATCGGGCATGAAAGTGATATAACGATTCTAAAACTCAAAGATCATCGAGGCAGAGCAGACTTTTTAGTCTCAAACATGTGTAAGCATGTGCCAAGTCAATCCCAAAAATTCTCTAAAGGGAAATACCACCTTAGTATACCGAACTATGAACAGTGCAATGCATGTAAATCATTTCAATAACACATTATATACTCTAGCTATTCAAGACTAGCCACAAGGAAAGCATGAACTACTGGAAGAGCATTGTGAACATAGCACTATGTCGCTACAAGCTGGTCTCTAGATCATAAGTACAGGCATATGTACAAAAGTAGAAACAAGAAGAGTTCATACCGGTCTTCCTTGTTGCTTCCTTTCAGTCGATCTTCGTCATTACTGCTTGTCACTTGCACGATCGAACGTAGGAAATATAATTAAATGCCATCACGGACTCGAGCTGAACTCTGAAAACAAAGCAAACTAAAGAGAAAAGGAAATCTTTTTGGATTATTTCAAAGGTTGAATGAAAGCAAAAGAAATAGAAAATCTTTTTGTTGTTTTCATGCCATCTTTGCTATGTGATAACTTGTTGCATGTTTATCCAAATGAGGCAAATGATATGTCCACATGTTCATCATGAGATGCTCTACATGTTGGTTGCTTTAGCTTGCATGATAGATTTCATCTTGCCATGTTTATCTCCTTTGCAAAGTGCTATGTGGCTGTTATGTTGTTAAACTTGTTACGAGATGCCTCGTTGAGGAGCTCGTTGCTATTGATGTGGTAGTCCCCTTGATGCATGCTTAGATGTTTTGGATTCACCATCATGTGTACTTTGCTGTGGTGCTTACCACTTGCCATGCTTTGCTTTGAGGTGACTTAAACTTGCTCACAAAGATGCCATGATGTTACTACTGTTTTAACACTTAGTGAAATTTCACTAAGTCTGGAATCTGTAATTTCCCGATGCCATGTTTGCTTGTTGTTCTAGGCAAATCCATGTTAGTTTTGGGGTGACTATTGATGATTCCTTGTTGTATATATTGTTGGCTATCCATTCATGCTCTCACATGCTTATTTGAGTGGCTGTAGCATATTTAACTCTTGCTCCCAAGTTGCAACAAATTACTGCTGTCAGGTTTTTGTTGTCAAGTTCAATATGTCATAGCTTGTTGCTATTCATCCACGGCTCCTTTGGATATGCTCCAATGGAATTGTTTGCTGTAGGATATGTCTAGTTTATGTCCATGCTCCTTGCCATGATGTTTGAGTTCTGTAGGCCATTTATCTCTTGCTCCGAAGTTGCTATGTGGCTGTTATTTCAGCTTGTGCATGTTTATTGATTCGGGTGTAACTTTTAGCCCGTTGCTCCGTTTTGAGCAAGTCCTATATGTAACTTGTGTGATTTTGCATGTAGATTCATATTAACCTCTTGTTATCATGTTTTGAAGCATTTAGCTTGATGCATATTGTTGTGCTGTAACACTGTGCTTCCTATGTAGACTTTATGTGCTTCCATAGTGCATCTGTTTTGCTTCCATAGTGCATCAGCCATGCATCCAGTAGTTTTGTGCATTGCATCTTGTTGATTTTCGTGCCTTGTGTGTTTGTGTTGAGTAGAGCCGGAAGCTGAGTACGAGTACGAGAACAAGGTTACTACCGAAGTTGAGAACGAGGAGCTCTCTTACGATCCCATCGACAACTCTTCAGGCAAGATGACCGAACCTGGATACATTACTATCTTTGCCTATTGCTAGAAGTATTGCTCTATAGTTTTGCCTCGATGCCCATGTTTTTCCTGTCAGCCTCCTATTGTAACCATGAACCTATCTAACCACCCTACCTATGCAAACCATTGATTGGATATACATAGGCTTTGCTCAGCCCCTCTTATAGCATTGTTAGTTGCAGGAGAAGATTGAAGATTCTTTCTTCTTGTTGAAGCTTGTTGGGATATCACACTATATTAATTATTAAATGAAATCATCTATATATTGGTAATGGGTGGAAGGCTAAGCCTTTTGCTTGGTGTTTTGTTCCACTCATGCCGCCCTAGGAACCGTATAAAGCGGTGTTATGTTCCTTGATTATGCGTTCCTCACACGGTTGGGGTTATGGGACCCCCTCGATAAACCGCTAAGTGCTAAGTCTTTTCCAGCAAGTCCCAACATTGGTACTATTTGCCTAATAACTAAAACTTGCATAGGGTCTTGCAAACCCGAGTTCTTAATTAACAACCCCGGGCCAGTGCTCCTCATGAGTGTTGGTCCGAAACGGGGAGCCTGCGGGGCCACCACGAGGAAACTCGAGGATTGGTAAAAACCCGTAGCTTCACCCATGCGGTCGTGGCCTGAGACTAGATACGCGCGGCTACTGTCAGGGTGTCGGCACGCCGGGAGGATTTGCTGGATTAGCCTTACCTTAGTAGGAGTATCTTGAGCACGGGATTCCGAGGATACTCGGGCCTTCCCACCTTGGAGTTGCGACTCCGCGGATCGTGGGCTTGTCATGGGCCAAGTTGGAACACCCCTGCAGGGTTATGAACTTTCGAAAGCCGTGCCCGCGGTTATGTGGCAGATGGGAATTTGTTAATATCCGGTTGTAGAAAACTTGACACCATGTTCTAATACACTACCAGCGTGAGTACCGTGACGGTCATTTTCCGAAAGGGATTCGGGAAGTGAACACGGTGGGGTTATGTTTGACTTGTTAGTTAGGATCACTTCGTGATCATATTTCGTCTGAGGCACCCTCTCTTCTCGCTCTCTTTTACGTAAGCTAGGCTAGTGCTGCTGCAAACTCTTGTTCTTTCTTCAGCCTTGTTCCACACCCAAGGTTTGGATAGTCGTGTTACCCGGGAACGGTATTGCTGAGTCCTCTGTGGCTCACAGTTACCTCAACACACCAGATGCAGGTACTATGGTGAGCTACACAGGCGATGGTACCAAGCTAGACTGGGAGTACGACAAGGAGCGTAGCCGTTACTATGTGAACTATCCGGTTGATCAGTAGAGCTTCTACTAGGGGCGATTCAGACCTGTGCTTTAATGTTATGTTTGGTATCTTGTCATTTGGATCTTTACCCTTAGATGGGCTGTGATGTTTATTTGGATGATGATTGGATATGTAATGAATTTGTGTGACGTGGCGAGTGTAAGCCAACTATTTTTCAGTTTTCCATCCCTATTTTTACATGAGATGTGCAAAGGTACCAAACTTGCGATCATTCCAGAATTGGCTTATATCTTTAAGTCGTGCCTCGACACGTAGGAGATATAGTCCCATCCTGGGCATTACAAGTTGGTATTCAGAGCCTTCTCCGACCTAGAAGCCCCCACTGATTGATCGAATCATTGACGGTCGAGTCTAGGCACACACTTAAATGTTTTGAGTCCTATATTTATATTCGAGAGTTGGATTTCTTTGCTCCTCATCTCTTTTCATTCTGGTGAGGACTCCTGACGACTACGCTTGCCTCTTCTACTTTCAAAAATTGCACCAAATTTTTTTAGGAATCTCGCGAGTATTGTTTGGATTGTTTCGATGTCTTTGTGACGAGAATATTGTTCTCGATGCCTCCTGACATTAGGGGTTGTGACAGTGTCCCGGGGAGTTGAGCTTCGGGGTATTGTCGTCACAAGCATATCGCGGCAGTACTAGAATACTTATGACGGCCGACATCGAAAACTCTCCTATACGGTTAGTGGCAAGATAACCCCGACATCACCGAGTACTGGGGAGGTAGTTCGGGAGTATTGCCATAGCTTTGTATAGTGGATGCTTTTCGAAGGTCTGAGGTAGACGGTTTCCGAGAACAACTAGTTATGTGTTGAAGGATGGATACAGCTGGATGTAGGATTAGAGTTGAGTGCGCGATGCTTCCCCTGTATCCCCAAAACCTAATTGCATAACTGGAAACTTTCGGAAATTAATAGGTGGGTTCATCTAGTAGATCGTAGGCATTCTTCCAACGAATGCAGGTTACGGAGTTCGGGGTTCTACATTGAGTGAAGTGGTTTTATGGCCGATGTTCCAATCGGGAGTTGCATCTTAAAGGGTCCTTGGCTATGCTGATCCCGGGATTACAAAACCCTTTCGTAATGCGTTCCATAAGCTTTCAGCACAAAGATGTCGAACGAAGCTCCTATCTTGTGTTTGTTCCTTCTGTACCTTGTTGTTTTTCTTATTTACCTTTTGTCTCACAGTGGCTTCTCGTGAAGATTGTTGTTATCATTAAGCTGAGAATTTCATTCGTTCCTCTTGTTCGAATGATTCTTGTGAAGACTATGTTGCATTTCTATCCGTTGTTTCAGCTTATACCTTCTTTCAATCAAATTGCTGATTGGTGGTCATCTCTTTCAGGATGGCTCCGAAACGGGTTCCCAACGCTAACCCAGAGGATGAAGAGGTCCCAGACTGTCCTCCTTCCCCTCCTCCTCCGTCTGAGGCCTGGAGAGTGATTATGCAGACTACAAACCAGAACACCCAGATGTTGATGCAGATGATGCAGCAGATGCAAGCAAATCAGGGTGCTCCAGGGAACCAAGGCAATTTCTTCAACCAACAGCACCATGCTACGCTCAACCAGTTCTTGGCCAATCAACCAAAGGCTTTCAGTTACTGTGTCGACCCACTCAATGCTGAAGATTGGATTACTGATATCAAGAAGCATTTTGAGTGCAGCAACGTAAGGCCTGAGGACTATGTGAAGTTTGCAGCCTTCCAACTCAAGGACCAAGCAGCTGACTGGTGGCAGCAGTACAAAGACTCCAGAGAAGGGCGTGTGATCTCTTGGGAGGATTTCTGCAAGGACTTTCGCTCTCACCACATTCCAACAAGTGTCATCGAGGGTATGCGTGAGCAATTCCGCAACCTGAAGCAAGGCTCTATGACTGTCTACCAGTATAATGTCAAGTTCCAAAACCTCGCCCGCTATGCCAAGCAAGACATACCAGATGCCAAGAGCAAGATTTATCAGTTCCGTGGAGGTCTGAAGGATGAACTTCAACTTGCTCTCACCTTGTTCGAGCCTGATGAGTTTGACAAATTCTATAACATGGCGCTTAAGCAAGAGGCAGCCCAGCTCAATATGGAGGCTTCCAAAAGGAGGATTCGAGATGCCGTTCACTCCTCCTCATCTTCTCATGTGGTCGTGAAGCAATAGAAGTTCTGGCTTCCACCTCCTCCAGTGATCCGAGCTCCCTACAACAACAACAACAACAACAAGAATGCTGGTGGTCGTGGTTTCTCCCACCCACCCAACCCAAGCAAGCAGTCCAAGTCGCAGTTCCAAGCTCCAAGACCAAGTGTTCCTCCTACTCGTCCACTTTCTGAGGTGACTTGCTACAAGTGTGGCTAGAAGGGTCATTATTCCAACAAGTGCAACAACCCAAGGCGCCTTCCGTCTCCTCCTCCTGTCAGTACCGCTATTGTCAAGCATGATCAGAAGGCAGCAAGGGTGAATCTGATGAATGCAGCGCAAGCGGAGAATTCTTCTGATGTGATTTTGGGTAACCTTCCAGTTAACTCTTTTCCTGCTAAAGTGTTGTTTGATTCGGATGCTTCATGTTCTTTCATGTCTCAACCATTCGCATCCAAGCATAATGTTGACGTCCAAAGTCTGCCTCAGAAGTTGCAAGTCATTTCTCCGGGGAGACGTATGACTTCTAATATATTTGCTCCGGATGTTTCTATTCGCATGGGTGATTATCGCTTTCGGGCGAAACCGGTGGTTCTCGGCAACTCCGACATTGACCTCATCCTCGGGATGGACTGGCTTTCTCAGCATGATGCTCACATTGACTATGCACAGAAGGAAGTCAAGATTACTCATCCTGATGAAGATGTGATTATCTTCGCCTCTCGGGATAACACAATCAGGCTTTTCTCTCTCAATGACAAGGGCGAGATTAATGCCATATCTCAAATTCCGGTGGTTAACGAATACGAAGACGTCTTTCCTGAAGAACTTCCAGGCATGCCTCCTCACCGTCAAGTGGAATTCGTCATTGAACTCGAGCCTGGTACTGAGCCAGCATGCCGGCGTCCGTACAAGCTCTCTCCTGGAGAATTGAAGGAGTTGAAGAAACAGCTTGACGAACAAGAGCGTTTGGGTCTGATCAGGCCTAGTACGTCTCCTTGGGGCTGTGGTGTCTTATTTGTCAAGAAGAAGGATGGCACGGAGCGCCTCTGCATTGATTATCGGCCATTGAACAAGAAGACAATAAAGAACAAGTATCCACTCCCCAACATCAACGAACTGTTCGAGCAACTCAAAGGAGCTAAAGTGTTCTCAAAGCTCGATCTCCGGATGGGCTATCACCAAATTCGCATTCGCGAGGAAGATATCCACAAGACTGCCTTCAGAACGAGCTACGGCTCATATGAGTATACAGTCATGTCCTTTGGTCTCGCTAATGCTCCACCTACCTTCTCGAGAATGATGCACTACATTTTCAACCCCTACACCGGCGAGTTTGTGCTTGTGTATCTGGATGACATTTTGGTATTTTCCAAGAATGAAGAAGATCACGAAAAGCACCTCCGTCTGGTTCTCGACAGACTCCGTGAACATAAGTTCTATGCCAAGTTCTCCAAGTGCGAATTTTGGCTCGATAAGGTCTTATATCTGGGCCATATCATCTCCGCTGACGGTATTGCGGTAAACCCCGAGAAAGTTGAAGCAATTGTCAACTGGGAACCTCCTCAGAACGTCAAGCAACTCCGAAGCTTTCTTGGTCTTGCCAGCTATTGCAGAAGATTCGTTGAGAACTTCTCCAAGATTGCCAAGCCTCTTTCCAACTTGCTGCAGAAGAATGTCAAGTACTACTAGTCTCCAGATTGTGAAGTGGCATTCAAAACTCTCAAAGAAAAGCTCGTCTCTGCTCCAGTTCTTACTCCTCCAGACGAGTCCAAGCCCTATGAAGTATTCTATGATGCTTCTCTTCAAGGACTTGGTGGTGTGCTTATGCAGGACAAGAGAATTGTGGCATACACTTCTCGTCAACTGAAGCCAAGTGAGAAGAACTACCCCACACATGATCTTGAACTAGCAGCTGTGGTACATGCTTTGATTACGTGGAGACACCTTCTGTTGGGCAGAAAAGTCGACATCTTCACCGATCACAAGAGCTTGAAGTACATCTTCACACAGCCGAATCTAAACCTCCGCCAGACTCGTTGGGTCGAAATGATCCAAGAGTATGATCCCAGCATTGAATACACACCTGGCAAGGCGAATGTTATTGCAGATGCTTTGAGCAGAAAGGCATATTGCAACAACCTTCTTATCAAGCCGTTCCAGCCTGAGCTTTGTGAAGCATTCAGGAAGCTCAACCTCCAAGTTGTTCCGCAAGGCTTTCTTGCAAATCTTCAAGTTGCTCCTATCTTGGAAGATCAGATCCGTGAGGCCCAACTCAGTGATGCTATGGTGCAGAAAGTGAAACATGGTATTGCAAAGGGTACTCCCAAATACAAGTGCTATCGCGTTGATGAGAGAGATACCTTATTCTTCGAGGACAGACTTGTGGTTCCCAAAGGTGATCTCGGGAAGCTCATAATGGACGAAGCACATGATTCCCTCCTTTCCATTCATCCTGGTAGTTCCAAGATGTACCAATACCTCAAGCAATCTTACTGGTGTACACGCATGAAAAGGGAGATTGCCCAATTCGTGAATGAATGTGATGTCTGCAGAAGAGTGAAGGTAGAGCATCAACGTCCAGCCGGTCTTCTCCAACCTCTTCCTATTCCCGAGTGGAAATTTGATCACATTGAAATGGATTTCGTCACTGGCTTTCCTAAGTCCAAGAGAGGGAATGATTCTATCTTCGTGGTGATTGACAAGCTTACCAAAGTCGCTCACTTCCTTCCAGTCAAAGAATCAATCGATGCAGCTCAACTGGTAGAGTTGTACACTTCCAGAATTGTGTCTTTACATGGCATTCCTCAAGTTATCTCCTCAGATCGTGGAAGTTTGTTCACTTCAAAGTTCTGGGATTCCTTTCAGTCTGCCATGGGCACTAAGATCAGATTCAGCACTGCATTTCACCCTCAGACTAGTGGTCAAGTCGAGAGAGTGAATCAGATTCTAGAAGACATGCTCAGAGCCTGTGTCATATCTTTTGGCATGAAATGGGAAGATTGCCTTCCATTTACCGAGTTCTCTTACAACAACAGTTTCCAAGCAAGTGCCGGCAAAGCTCCGTTTGAAATCCTCTATGGCAGAAAGTGTCGTACCCCTCTCAACTGGTCCGAGATAGGTGAACGTCAATTTCTTTGCAATGACTTGATCTCAGAAGCCGAAGAGATGTGCAAAGTCATACGTGAGAATCTCAAGGCCGCCCAGTCGCGTCAGAAGAGCTACTATGACGGCAAGCATCGTGATTTGGCCTTCAACATTGGGGATCATGTCTATCTCCATGTTTCTCCTATGAAAGGCACCCAAAGATTCGGTATCAAAGGAAAGCTTGCTCCTAGATATGTCGGGCCTTTCAAGATCCTTGGCAAAAGAGGAGATCTAGCCTATCAACTTGAGCTACCTTCCAACTTTGCCAATGTTCATGATGTGTGTCATGTGTCTCAACTCCGCAAGTGCTTCAAGACTCCTGAACGCATGATTCCGTTTGAAGAGATTGATCTTCAACAAGACTTGTCTTACCGAGAGAACCCAGTTGCTATTCTCGAAGAAACCGAGTGCAAGACCCGCAACAAGTCCATCAAATTCTTGAAAGTCAAGTGGTCACACCATACCGACCGAGAAGCTACGTGGGAACGAGAAGATCACCTTCGTTCCGAGTACCTTTCCTTTTTCCAGTCCTAGATCTCGGGACGAGATATTTTTGTAGTGGAGGAGAGTTTTAAATGCCCCGGATGTAATACTTTCCCTTTTGGGCAATATATATATCTTTGGCTCCATCAATTCCATTCCGGGTTCTTCGTCTTTCGGGTTTTCGTCATTTTGTCGTGTTGCGTGTGTGCATTCATTCATATCATGTAGTCATGTGCATCGCATTGCATTTGTGTTGTCGTTTGCATCCGGTCCCACTCGTTCTTTCCGTTGTCCGTTTCGAGTTCCGGAGCTCCCTCACGTGTCCGTGGCATCCTCGAGGCCAACTTTGGTGTTTGGCCGTGTAATGTTTCCGTTTTGGTGTGAGACTTGTCGTGTGTTGTTGTTTTGGTGTGTGTAACCCGCCTGTCAAATCTCGTCGCGTTTGGAGTTCGTTTGATGCTCCAACAGTTATTCTCGTGGGCTGAAAGTACCCCCCCTCTTTGAGGCCCAAGACACCCCTCCAACAGCTCACCAAACCAACCCAAACCCCACCCTTCATCTAGGCCATCTAATTGTGATCGTGTGGCCGAAAACCTCACCTCATTTGGACAACCCTAGCTCCTTGCGCCTATATAAACGTCCATCTCCCCCAATTTTCGCGTCTGAAACCCTAATGCTTCCACAGTGCACCGCCGGTGCTTCCACCGTTGATCCGCGGTGCTTCCACCATTGAAAATCCGTGCTTCCGACGTCCCAGAAAATCGTGCTTCCAAAGTTGTCGCCGTGCTTTCGAAGCCTGCCGCCCGTGCTTCCGTCCGACGCCCGGGCCCCGCACCGTCATCTCCTTCCTCCAGCCGCCGCCGCCTTCTTCTCCGCCTCCGGCCGCCGCCGGGATCCGCAACCACCGCCTCCAGCTCTTCCTCCCGCCGGCCCCGCCGCCCGAGGCCGCGCCCCTCCGCCGCCGCGTGCCGGCCTCCGGTCGCCGCCGCCGCCGCGGGCCTCCGCCGGCCCGGCCGCCCCTCGCGCCGGCCCTCCTCCGCCCCTTCTGCCGGGCAGCCTCGCCCCCTCGGGAGGCCAGCCGCCGCCGCGCCTCGTCGCCGATCAGGAGGAGCTCCCGATCCAATCCGCCTAACGGGCCCCAGCCCGTTAACCCGCCAGCCCGCGGCCTGTTAGCGCCGATCCGCTTCCCCGCCCCGATCCGCCGAAGCCCGTTAGGCCCAGTCCGATCCAGATCCGGTTGACCCCGTTAACCGCGAGGTAGCCCCTCATTTTTTCTAAGTCCCTGTTATTTTAGTTGTCTGATGCTGTTTTGCAATGGTGATAACTTTTTGTGTGATGGTTCGATTTGAGCATATTGTATGTCAAAATGATCGTGGAGACATGTACTACGTTTTGTTCCATTGTGCCATGCATGTTTGAGGTCATCTAGATGTCTTAATCTTCATGAGAAGAGTGCTACTTGTTATGAACTGCTGTTTGTAGTTGTTTTCATGCCATCTTTGCTATGTGATAACTTGTTGCATGTTTATCCAAATGAAGCAAATGATATGTCCACGTGTTCATCATGAGATGCTCTACATGTTGGTTGCTTTAGCTTGCATGATAGATTTCATCTTGTCATGTTTATCTCCTTTGCAAAGTGCTATGTGGCTGTTATGTTGTTAAACTTGTTACGAGATGCCTCGTTGAGGAGCTCGTTGCTATTGATGTGGTTGTCCCCTTGATGCATGCTTAGATGTTTTGGATTCACCATCATGTGTACTTTGCTGTGGTGCTTACCACTTGCCATGCTTTGCTTTGAGGTGACTTAAACTTGCTCACAAAGATGCCGTGATGTTACTACTGTTTTAACACTTAGTGAAATTTCACTAAGTCTGGAATCTGTAATTTCCCGATGCCATGTTTGCTTGTCGTTCTAGGCAAATCCATGTTAGTTTTGGGGTGACTCTTGATGATTCCTTGTTGTATATATTGTTGGCTATCCATTCATGCTCTCACATGCTTATTTGAGTGGCTGTAGCATATTTAACTCTTGCTCCCAAGTTGCAACAAATTACTGCTGTCAGGTTTTTGTTGCCAAGTTCAATATGTCATAGCTTGTTGCTATTGATCCATGGCTCCTTTGGAGATGCTCCAATGGAATTTTTTGCTGTAGGATATGTCTAGTTTATGTCCATGCTCCTTGCCATGATGTTTGAGTGCTGTAGGTCATTTATCTATTGCTCCGAAGTTGCTATGTGGCTATTATTTCAGCTTGTGCATGTTTATTGATTCGGGTGTAACTTTTAGCCCGTTGCTCCGTTTTGAGCAAGTCCTATATGTAACTTGTGTGATTTTGCATGTAGATTCATATTAACCTCTTGTTATCATGTTTTGAAGCATTTTGCTTCATGCATATTGTTGTGCTGTAACATTGTGCTTCCTATGTAGACTTTCTGTGCTTCCATAGTGCACCTGTTTTGCTTCCATAGTGCATCAGCCATGCATCCAGTAGTTTTGTGCATTGCATCTTGTTGATTTTCGTGCCTTGTGTGTTTGTGTTGAGTAGAGTCGGAAGCTGAGTACGAGTACGAGAACGAGGTTACTACCGAGGTTGAGAGCGAGGAGCTCTCTTACGATCCCATCGACAACTCTTCAGGCAAGATGACCGAACCCGGATACCATTACTATCTTTGCCTATTGCTAGAAGTATCACTCTATAGTTTTGCCTCGATGCCCATGTTTTTCCTGTCAGCCTCCTATTGTAACCATGAACCTGTCTAACCACCCTACCTATGCAAACCATTGATTGGTTATATGTAGGCTTCGCTCAGCCCCTCTTATAGCATTGTTAGTTGCAGGAGAAGATTGAAGATTCTTGCTTCTTGTTGAAGCTTGTTGGGATATCACACAATATTAATTATTAAATGAAATCATCTACATATTGGTAATGGGTGGAAGGCTAAGCCTTTTTCTTGGTGTTTTGTTCCACTCATGTTGCCCTAGGAACCGTATAAACCGGTGTTATGTTCCTTGATTATGCGTTCCTCACACGGTTGGGGTTATGGGACCCCCTCGATAAACCGCTAAGTGCTAAGTCTTTTCCAGCAAGTCCCAACATTGGTACTATTTGCCTAATAACTAAAACTTGCATAGGGTCTTGCAAACCCGAGTTCTTAGTTAACAACCCCGGGCCAGTGCTCCTCATGAGTGTTGGTCCGAAACGGGGAGCCTGCGGGGCCACCACGAGGAAACTCGAGGATTGGTAAAAACCCGTAGCTTCACCCATCCGGTCGTGGCCTGAGACTAGATACGCGTGGCTACTGTCAGGGTGTCGGCACGCTTGGAGGATTTGCTGGATTAGCCTTACCTTAGTCGGAGTATCTTGAGCACGGGATTCCGAGGATACTCGGGCCTTCCCACCTTGGAGTTGCGACTCCGCGGATCGTGGGCTTGTCATGGGCCAAGTTGGAACACCCCTGCAGGGTTATGAACTTTTGAAAGCCGTGCCCGTGGTTATGTGGCAGATGGGAATTTGTTAATATCCGGTTGTAGAAAACTTGACACCATGTTCCAATACACTACCAGCGTGAGTACCGTGACGGTCATTTTCCGAAAGGGATTCGGGAAGTGAACACGGTGGGGTTATGTTTGACTTGTTAGTTAGGATCACTTCTTGATCATCTTTCGTCCGAGGCACCCTCTCTTCTCGCTCTCTTTTACGTAAGCTAGGCTAGTGCTACTGCAAACTCTTGTTCTTTCTTCAGCCTTGTTCCACACCCAAGGTTTGGATAGTCGTGTTACCCGGGAACGGGATTGCTGAGTCCTCTGTGGCTCACAGTTACCTCAACACACCAGATGCAGGTACTATGGTGAGCTACACAGGCGATGGTACCGAGCTAGACTGGGAGTACGACGAGGAGCGTAGCCGTTACTATGTGAACTATCCGGTTGATCAGTAGAGCTTCTACTAGGGGCGATTCAGACCTGTCGTTTAATGTTATGTTTGGTATCTTGTCATTTGGATCTTTAGCCTTAGATGGGTTGTGATGTTTATTTGGATGATGATTGGATATGTAATGAATTTGTGTGACGTGGCGAGTGTAAGCCAACTATTTTTCAGTTTTCCATCCCTATTTTTACATGAGATGTGCAAAGGTACCAAACTTGCGATCATTCCAGAATGGGCTTATATCTTTAAGTCGTTCCTCGACACGTAGGAGATATAGTCCCATCCTGGGCATTACAGCGGGCGCATCGTCGTGCGGAGGAGGTGTACGAAGAAGGGTACTTCGCGAGGAATGCCAAAGGCGCTAGGCGCCTCATCATTGCATGGAGGTGGGCCGATAAGCTCCAGCGTGCCACCAACGAGGAGCTTGGGTGGGCGCCTGACGAAATGGCAAGATCGTCCGCACTCGTCCACCTACAAGAGGAAGATCGGTACGTCAAGCGCTGTGAGGCGGAGGAGGCGGAGTACTTCCTCTGCGCTCGGATGACACCATGCATCAGGAGTGATTATTAGTTTTAGTATTGTTCGTTTTAAATTTTATGCATTGTACCTAGTAGTTAAGTATCATCACGTATATGTGATGATATTATATATATTATGTGATGAAATAATGAACAATATATATATATATATATATATATATATATATATATATATATATATATATATTATGAATTCCTTTTCTATATGATTTTGTATACTAATTTGAATCTAGCTGTTATCATCCACACATACAGAATGGAAAGTGTATATACACACATTGAAACAGAACATATAAGAACGAAAAATAGAGCACACACATTGAAACAGAGCAATTAACAAAGCAATAGTATGATTGTTGTTAATACATAGTTATCCACGTTGAAACGACTCAATAAAATAAAACACGTCCATGAGACCATGACCAGCAGCCCTTGCCTACGGTAGCTCTTGGCTCTGCCTGAACTTGTGCAGGCGTTCGTCCAAGCGATCGACACACTCGCGGTACATCTGGAGTGTGATCTCAAGCTCCAAGTTGGCTATTTCATCAGAGATCGCCAGCTCGAGGATGCGACAGCCATGTTCCTCTACTGCGCCCAGGTGGACAGCTGTGCCAAGGAGGTGGTCGAGCCTACGGACGATCGTGTTGGCATCCAGCGGGCCGCGGAGAAGGCGAACGGCGCCACCCATGCGAACGACGCGGCGTGCATCCGGTGCAAGTACGGCGCGACCGGCCTCTGGTGTAAGTACGACGCCGAGGGCCTCTGCCCACTCCTGGAGAGGAATGGGGTTACTGACGGGACGTGTACCTAGCTACGACGCCGTGCCGATAGCAGACAAGCTCCGATGGATCCGCTCTTGCTGTGCGGCGCTCCGCGCCTCTCGCTCTGAGGCGCTCCAATGGTCTCGCCGTGCGGCGAGCCGCAACCTATCAGCGCGGATGCGCCTAGCTTGCTCTGTGGCGCGCCATCGATCATGTTGTGTGGCGAGCTGCATCCTATCGGCGTTGACATGCTTATCTTGATTCGCGGTGCTCAAACGCCATGCGCCAAAGGTCTGTTGAACGCTGACGATGACGTGCATCACGGCGTCGTCCATCGCGTTGCCGGGGAGCGCCTCAGCCTCGATAGGCCATGGCGCCTGCTCATTTTCCTCGCCGATGAGGTTGATGGTAGAGGCGACGCTTTGGTGGGTTGGCATGCTTGGAAAAGGTGGATGTGCTACAGGCTGGGCTTGTCGCCTCCGAGCATCACGCGCCGCCTAGGTTTATGCGCAATATCGCTGGGTGGCGGGAAACAGGTGAGGAAATGGTGGGAAACGGTGGCATGTTCACAAAACACCATTAATTAATGGAGACTTAGCATAGAAGGAACATCGAGCTAGCACAAGAAGTAGATGATGATCAGATGAAGACGGACCACACTAGGGAACCCGTCGGTGATGAATTCATCAATCGCAAACGGTAGAATACTAGCAAGAGTTTGCCCACAACACACACGACTTATTCCATCACAAACAGGTCGTATGGATCAACTGTATGCCACGTATCGCACATTGTCAAAAAGTAATGCGGTAGACCTTCTTCAACATGTGTTAATTCTTTTTCAAAACAAGGACCTTGAGGTTAATTCCACCCCACAACACACACGGTTTATTCTGGCACAAACTGGTCGGATGGACCAACTGTATGCCACGTATCGCACATTCTCGAAAAGTAATGCGGTAGTCCTTCTTTAACATGTGTTAAAAAAAATCAAAACAAGGACTTTGAGGTTAATTCCAATAATGGGATGTATCATAAATGTCCTTAATGGACCTTTAAGATACATCCAATCAATGGGATTAACATCAAGACAACTTCCCATCCGGTCACCCATCTCATGGCTGCTCCAGCTTGAGCACAATTAACTTGTGATTTCTCTTAGATGAGCTATTGGTGGAACAGCGAGTCCTTGCTGATATAGGATGCCCTCTTCGCATCCTTATGGCGTACTCGGATGACCGCTCGTCTCCCAATGGCCAATAGATGTTGTGTAGACAGAGCATATCACATACGTCTTATTAGAAGCAATCGTTTGTGTTATTATCGGTCTTTGCACACATTTCTATTTACAGACCTGTTTGCCGCGTATCACACACATATTGTTATATTGAACCGTTTTTGTTCTCTTGTCTCAATGCAAACAGTTCATCCGAGTGAACAACATGCCGTATATCGCACACACCTTGATCTGGCTGACCGTTTCTTTCGTGTTGCCTAATCACAAACAGTTCATCCGAGCGAACCGTATGTTGTATATCACACAGACCTTCATCTGGCTACCCGTTTCTTTAGATCCTCCTCATCGCAAACAGTTAATTGAACTGAACCATATGCCCTGCATCGCACACGCAACTAAACACTCAACCGTGGTTGATGCATCCGTAATCGCAAACGTTTTGCACCTTTTTGACGGTTTTTTACAATGATGTTTGCGATTATGGCATCGCACATAGTTTCATTGAAGGGTCTCTGATCGTAGTGTCGTGTTAGCAGCATCTTGCAGTAGTGTTGGGTGGTGGTATGTTAAGTCCATGTATTTCTTCAATAGGTGGTAAATTCTTGACATCCTCTACTTTAATGCCTTTTTCCTTAAAAAAAATTTTTGCTTCTTGCATGCCTTTGGGACTAAGATATAAGATACCCCTCTTCTTTGGAGTTGGTTTAGGAGGTGGTTCGGGAAGAGTCCAATCATTATCATTTTTCAATATATTATGCAATAATTCATTGGCTTGTTCAACAATCCTTTCCCTGAAAACACAACCAACACAACTATCTAGGAAATCCCTAGAAGCATCGGTTAGTCCATTATAGAAGATATCAAGTATTTCATTTTTCTTAAGTGGATGATCAGGCAAAGCATTAAGCAATTGGATAAGCCTCCCCCAAGCTTGTGGGTGACTCTCTTCTTCAATTTGCACAAAGTTAAATATTTCCTGCAAGGCGGCTTGTTTCTTATGAGCAGTGAAATATTTTTCAGAGAAGTAGTAAATAATACCCTGGGGACTAGGCACACAACCAGGAGTAAGAGTATTGTACCAAGCTTTAGCATCACCCGTTAATGTAAACGGAAATAATTGAAGGATATAATAAAAGCGATTTTTCTCATCATGAGCAAATAGGGTGGTTGTATCATTTAATTTGGTAAGATGTGCCACTACGGTTTCAGTTTCATAGCCATGGAAAGGATCAGATTCTACCAAAGTAATCAACTCTGGGTCGACAAAGAATTCATAATCCTTATCAGTAACACAGATAGGTGAAGTAGCAAACTTAGGATCACATTTCATTCTAGCATCCAAAGATTTTTCTTTCAGTTTGCATAATAATTTCTTAAGATTATCTCTATCATTGCAAGCAAGAAAGTCTCTAGTTGTCTCCTCATCCATAACATAACCTTGTGGTACTTTTGGCAATTCATATATAGGAAGGCTAGATCTAATAGGTGTTTCAAAGTTTTCAATTTCAAGCACTTCATCAGTTTCAACAGTCTCATCAGTTGCAGCATTCTCAATATCATTAAGTCTAGCAAGTTGTTCATCAAGTAGTTCACCCGATGGCATAGTCTTATTAAGCAAGGTAATAGCATCATCATAAGCATCATTCATATCATAATTCATAGCAGAAGTAGCATCATCAATAACTTGCAACATATTTGGATTGATAGCAGATTGTGGTGTAGCAAGCTTACTTATAACTGGAGGAGAATCAAGTGTAGAGCTAGATGGCAATTCCTTACCTCCCCTTGTCTTTGAGGGAAAGATCTTAGTTCTTTCATCATTCAGATTCTTCATAGTGACAGATATATAATAATCCCAAGTGACTCAACAAATATAGCTATGCTCCCCGACAACATCGCTAGAAAAAGGTCTTTATAACCCACAAGTATAGGGGATCGCAACTGTCTCGATTGTAGAGTATTCAACCCAAATCTATAGATTCGACACAAGGGAAGCCAAAGAATATTTGCAAGTATTAGCAACTGAGTTGTCAATTCAGCCACACCTGGAGATTAATTATCTGCAACAAAGTAATCAATGGCACAGTAGTATGATAGTTTTGATAGTGGCGGTAGTAGCAACAGTAACGGTAACAGTGATAGCAGTGATTTTATAGCAGTAGCAATAGTAACAACAGCAGTAGTAAATTAGCAAGATCAATATGTAGGAAATTGGTAGGCATTGGATCGGCAATTTGTTGGATGATATTCATCATGTAACAGTCACAACCTAGGGCGATACAAAACTAGCTCCAGTTCATAAATGTAATGTAGGCATGTATTTCGTAAATAGTCGTACGTGCTTACGTGACATCTTTTGTCCTGCCCTCCCGTGGCAGCGGGGTCCATAAGGAAACTAAGGGATATTAATGCCTCCTTTTCATAGAGTACCGGAACAAAGCATTAGCACATAGTGAATACATGAACTCCTCAAACTACAGTCATCACCGGAAAGTATCCCACATATTGTCACTACAGGGCTTACGGATCATAACACATAGTAGATGACTATGACTTGCAAGATCGGATCTAGAACATAGATATAATGGTGATAGCATAATCAACTCAGATCTGAATTCATGGCACCCGGGCCCGAAGTGTCAAGCATTAAGCATAGCAAAGTCATAACAACATCAATCTCAGAACATAGTGAATACTAGGGATCAAGCCCTAACAAAACTAACTCGATTACATGATCAATCTCATCCAACACCTCACTGACCAGCGAGCCTACAAAGGAATTACTCACTCCCGGTGGAGAGCATCATGGAATTGGCGATGGAGGAGGGTTGGCGATGACAATTATCGTAGATTCTCCTCTCTGACGCCCCAAACGGACTCCAGATATGGCCTCTTGATGAAGAACATGAGGTGACGACGGCTCCGTGTCACGAAATGAGATAATTCTTCCTCCTTGATTTTTTCTCCGAAAATGTGAATTTATAGTATCAGGGTTGAGGTCTGCGAGGCCACCAGGTGGGGACAATCCACCTGGGTGTGCCAGGAGGGGGGGCGCCCTTGTGGGTTGTGCCCACCCAGGTGCCCCCCGGTGGTTCCTGGCTCAAGTAATTTTATTTTATCATATAAAAAATCCTCGCAAAGTTTTATTTCAATCTGAGATCTTTTATTTCTCCACAAAAACAACACCATGGTAGTTCTGCTGAAAACAACGTCTGTCCGGGTTAGTTTCACTCAAATCATGCAAATTAGAGTCCAAAATAAGAGGAAAAGCATTAGGAAAAGTAGATATGACGGAGACGTATCAGTGCCATGAAATAACACCATGCCAAGTTTCATGATTTTCAGGCGAGTTTGGGATTTAGAGGAATTTAAAAACCAAGTTTCTCAATGTTTCCGGCTGAGCCACGGCGCCAATATGTTTGAATTTCTTTCCCATTCTTGCATGGGACCTATAAATTCACCCAAAGACACACATGCGATTTTCAACAAACTTTGGTGCACTGGAGCATGTGCTTGTAGTTCAAATTTGAATTATGCACGTTAAATGCCTAGAAACTCAATTAATTCATAAAAATGCCAAACGAACCCGGAATAATTCCAAATTTTAACACGACACTCATATAGTTGCATGTTTACTGTAGATAAATGTTCTAGCAATTAAAATACCATTGTTTTCCTTCGTAACACGTGTCGGTGTCAAAACCGGTAGATCTCGGGTAGGGGGGCCCAAGCTATGAGTCTAATGATCGATGGTAACAAGGGACAACAGGGACACGATGTTTACCCAGGTTCGGACCCTCTTAAAGGAAGTAAAACCCTACTTCCTGCTTGATTGTTCTTGATGAATATAGGGGTTACAAGAGTTGATCTACCTCGAGATTGTAATGACTAAACCCTAGCCATTTAGCCTATGATTCTTCTGTTAGCCTGTACGAATTAAACCCTTCGGTTTATATACACACCAGAGGGGCCTAGGGTTGTACAGAGTTGACTTGCAAAGGATGCAAACATTACACCCGAACATCAAACTTGCCTTTCTACACACACACGCGTGCGCGCGCGCGCGCACACACACACACACGCACGCACACACACACACACATATATATATGTATGTATGTATATATAGGGTGGGTCTATTCTCATAACACCCCTTAAGACCTTATTCTCATAACACCTAACCTTATTCTGATAACACCAACATCCCACCCCCAGCCCCGATCAAACAAAACCACCCACCTCCCGCACGAACACAGCCCCACTCCACCTCCACCTTCTTCCCCCAACTGCTCCTAACCCCCGCCGCCCCACCACCTCCTACCATGCGTCGCATCCCCCTCCACTTCTTCCTTCCTCACCGTCTAGATCCACAATGCCGCCCTCTCCGTTGGATCCGATGGATCCGACGCATCAATTCCCACCGGCGACGAGCCGTCCCTGCGGCTGGTCAATTCCCTCAATTATGGCTCCGGTCTGGATCAAGGAGGTGCTCTCGTTGACTGGCGCAGCTCATACCCCCTCTCCCTACTCGATCCCGTCACCCTAGGCCCCAGGCACCTACCGCTGCCGCCCCACCCAAGGCCCCCACCGCGTCGCCCCCACATCGACATCTCCCGGGGCCGAATCTGGTGGGATCCGCCTCCATCGCGTCCCGCCTGGACCCGTGCCGTCGCGGCCGGGCCAGCTCCCCCGTCCTGCCTCCTCCCCATCCTCGACTTGATGGCTGATGGCCGTGCTGGGAAGGTGGGCGAGGAGGTCCGTCGGCGGCACCACCATGATGTTTGGTTGATCATGGGTTACAGTGCAGCTTGGCTGGCTCTCTGTTGTAGCTCCTCCAGCCGGGAGTTTGTGGTTCAGTTTGAAAGTGTTTTGCATTGTTTTCGGTTCAGGGCTTCTTCTGTGCAGTTCATTGCTTTTTCTTTGAAAATTTTGTGTATGATCCAGAACTCCACCTCCGCCTTTAGTCCAGAATTGCAACGCAATGTATTTTACAAAGGAGTTCACTTTGCAGAAAAAATTGTACATGGGAGTTCACTTTTATATTATTTTGGGGGGGAATTGTTTTTTGCAAAATTGTAAGGACATCCGTGTATAATTTCTCAAAATCGATGCAGCTCACTAAGACCATCTTTGGGGTGCACTTTTTACTATCTTGCAGGTTATTTGTTCTCTATGGCGGTATGAGCTGAGTATATTTTCCAGTACGTTGATGGCTTGATGCAGTTCGTTGAGGGTGAGCCCTCACAGTCTCTGGCATGTGTCGTGCAGTGCAGTGCATGCGTTCATGCAGGCCGGTGACGTTGCCGATGTAAGAAGTGCAGTGAGCTCCTTGCCTCCTTCCCATGATCCTTGTTGTGAGCTCCTCAATGACGCAGGAGTGAACGGATCATGGGTCCAGGTTGGCGATGGCTCTGGTTGCCCAGGGTGATGGCTCCGGTTGTAAAGTAGTGCGCTCGATGAATCGTAGAACTACATTTTTTCAAACTATTGTAGTCCATTGTTAAAATCTTTGTGGTTTGTTTTATAAAATACTAGCAAACATGCCCGTGCGTTGCAACGGGAGAAAAAAATGCATGTTTTTAAATAATAAGCACAATTTAAGATAGGTCCAGCTTATCTATTTCAACATAGCTCACATCGGTATTGTCGCTTATTCTCTTTCCCGTCTAAACCCTAAACCCAGGCACACCTGCCATGGAACAACATATTTTTAAACTAAACGTGTCGAGTAGATGGTCGCCCTCCCCGAGCTATGGCTGCACCTAGTGCATACACCATCTCTCATACGCCCACTCACCTCTAAAATGTATATTTGTTTTTTAAAATGAATCAAAATTATTTTTGAAATACATAAATACCTTTTAAATCACATGGACTTTTTAAAAAGCATGAATTTTCTATTTACTAAATATATTTAAGCATGTGAACACTTCTTAGAATTATATGAACATTTTTTGAGAAAAGGGTGAGCAATTTTCAACTCGCTTGAACATTATTTTGATATACATGAACACTATTCCTATCTAAAAATCATGCTTTTATACATGAACATTATTTTGATATACATGGACACTATTCTAAAAATCATGAATGATTTTATACTTGTCATTTTTCAAAAGGCACAACAATATAAAATTAGAATGTACCTAAATTGGATTTTGGTGTGTAGCAAGTGATCAGATTGCACGTACACGTGCCTAAGTTTTTATAATATATATAGTGAACGGGAGGAGAGCTATTCTCAAAGATTTAATTTAGTTGTGTCCTAAGCCTATGCAATCTTCTCGTTCTGGACTACGTGGATTAGTGTTCAGAAAGGAGAAAAAAAATACGTGAAGCCAGTACACACGAAGGATATTTTGCTTGGCTCCACGAACCAACAACCAAGCCTTTGACTGGTCAAAATCAAATGTCCTCATTGCATAGCCAAGCAAACCGATAGAGCATAGCACCGGCCGCCGGCGCTCTGGCCGCGCACGAGATCCCGCTCATCCCTGCTGAGCTCCCCGCGGCTCGGGGGTCCGTCCGGTGCATCCTCGCTCCTCGCCGCGCACGAGATCCCGCGTCGATAAGGTCGCCCGATTCTCCGCCCACGCATCCGTGGTGAGGTCTCCGTGTGCATTCATATGCCGGTGATCGAAGGTCCGTCCGCCGGCATCCTCGCTCCCCGCCATGCTGTCCCTTATGGCCCCCTATCCCCTGTTGGATTTCCTTATATTCCCATGGACTGCTTCTTTCCGTATATTCTGGGCTGCAATTCTCTAATTTATTTCCTTAATTTCTCTGCCACAAGGTTTGAAATCCTCTTATTTTCTCCTTCATTTCTCTGCAACAAGGACTCAATTCCTTTCTGCCCTTCCTTAATTTCCTTTCTCAAGGGTCTCAATTATTTTCCATCCCCCATTGTTTCCTTCGCTGTGCTTGGTCTGGCGCCCCAAGCGAGCACGCCGGCCGGCCGCCTTATCGGCCTTCGCCGCGACGCCTCAGCTCATTCCCCACACCTGGTCTCGGGGAGATGGCCGCAACCGCACGTCCGCTGCGACAGCTCGTCCCATTCCGAGGATCAGGCGGCGAGGATGGCCGCCGCGACGCATCACCCCCTCCTTCGCTCCTGCGACATGGACACCGACGGCAAGCGGCAGCGTGTGGCCGGCAGCACGTGCCCGGTGGTGGAGAAGGCAAATGGATAAGGCGCCGTGGTGAATGTATCTAATTCAGGATCGCAGGGGTGTTCTTGTAAAAATGAAGCGTTTTCCTATAAAATAGGAGTGCGAGTTGATTTCTTTTCCGAAAAACAACCGCGACGGACAACCAGAAACAATAAGCGCTTTATTAGTAGGTAAGATGTGTGGTTCACTATACCAAATTGAAAAATTGCAGTACACTTGACCTGTTCATGCAGGCCGGTATCACCGGTATTTAAAAAAAACATAACAAAGATACAGCAAAAAAGGTTCACTATGTTGCCATTGTGCAGTAAAAAACCAGGAAGTAAATGCGGTGCACTTTGGGTATAAAAAAAGTCTACTACAAAGGAATCTTCAGCACAGTCCATTTTAAACAAAATGCATGACAAATGCAGTGCACTTTGGTTGACAAAAAAGCCCACTACGAAGGACTTTTCAGTACACACATTTTGAAACAAAATGCATTTAAAAAATCATGCAAATGCGATGCACTTTGGTCCTGGAAAAAGTCTACTACAAAGGACTTTTCATACAATCCATTTAAAACAAAATGCATTTGAAAATAATACGAAGTTCACTTGACCATCTGATGCAGTGCGTTCTTCTCTCTGATGCAGTTCCCTCGTCGATTTTGGTGTCGCGAAAAACAGAGTGTCCGCATTTTTGTAATTTCAAAACTTCTCTAAAACTGTAATGAATTAGAGGGAGTGTTCTACATGAAAAAGTAGCGTCTCGGCGATATCTTTCCAACGGTGTATCGTTTGGATCATTTCGACCAGCGGTTTGTAAAAATTTCGCGAAAAACGGCCACTGCCCTTCGTAGTCCGCCGCACGATTTTCAAAATTAACTAAAACCGTAAAGAATCTAAAAGACATTTTAACATATGAAAGTTGCGCCTCGTTTGTAGCTTTGCAACGGCGTATCATACGCCTCGTTTCGACAAACGGTTAAAAACTAAAGCTAAAACAGTACCGAAAATTGCAAAAAAATTGAAAAACACAATTCCGCGATTTAATAAATTCAAAACTGCTCTTAAACCGTAGCGAATTAAAAAAAATAGATATGAAAAATATGCGCCTCGACGATACCTTTCCAACAGTGTATCATCTGTTTCATTCCGATGAGCGGTTTAGAAGAAAACGCGAAAAAATGCTCGCTGTCATTCGTTATGAGCCGCACGATTTTCGAAACTGCTCTTAAACTATGATGAATTGTGGAAAGTGTTCAACATGGCGAAGTTGCGTCCACTCCATAGCTTCTCAACGGTATATTACACGCATAATTCCGATAAACGGTTAAAAAACTAGAGCGAAAAAAGTATTAAAAAACAATACGTACAGTTTTTTCGAGACGAAGTTCACCTTTCGTTGTGTTGCTGTAAGAGTGCAGTGCCCTCGCGTTGTGCGTGCAGTGCGGAAGTGTTATGAGAATAGACCGGCTGTATATATATATATATATATATATATATATATATATATATATATATATATATATATATATATATATATATATATATATGGACACAGGGGGCGGTCTTCTGCGTTGTCTTTGCGGCCCATCAGTCCGACCCATAATGAATAGTCCGGACACCCGAGGACCCCCAAATCCTGGACTCCCTCAGTAGCCCCCGAACTTTCCTTCAATGACGATGTTGTATCTGGCTTCATGTCTTCGGCTTTGCAAGGCGACTTCTTTGTTATACTTCGGAGTGATGACAGTCCGGTCTTGACCTTTATACTCTGCCTTGATGATTCCTTCCCGTCGGCGCCTCACTTTCCACGCGTCAGGCGAATGCGAATAGTCCATGTACGTTTTGCAAATAAACCCCTATCCACGCAAGGGCGGCATCTATTTAAGGAGATCAGATCTCAGATGCCCGTCCACATCGCGCAAAGATCATCAAAGCAAACCACGAAAAACCTCAAAGCATGGCAAACGCCCCTAGCACTTCCTCGCGCCCCATGGCCCTCAAGTGGGTGAGTGGGGAAGCTGCTCGGTATCTCACCTCCAGTTAAATAGACTTCAGATGGAGGGATATCTTCCTCGCGCGGATCTAGTCTCTGTGCGGGCTGGATTAGCTTTAATCTGCAACGAGGAGCTAGCAGAAAATTTCCCCAACCCCGATAAGGAGGAGAGGGTATGCTAAGTTTCATTTCTTCTGAGGGGTTTAGGCTTTCCAATCCATCCCTTCCTCAGAGGCCTATTGGAATTTTATGGGATCCAACTACACAACCTCACGCCAGGTTCTATCATGCATATTTTTGGTTTTGTTGCTCTCTGCGAGCTATTCTTAGGTTGTGAGGCTCATTTTGAACTGTGGAGAAAGTTCTTTTGCCTCGTCCCTCATTCCCAAAAGAGTCCCATATTTGAAGTGGGCAGCACCAAAGTATGGCGCATAGCCGTAACAGGTTACCTGGCCGGCACTCCCAAGAAGGAACCCGAAGAGTGGACTTCAGAATGGTTCTATATTGAAGACGTTCCCCTTCCGGACCCAGTTTGGCACGGACTTCCCAAATTCTCCAGCACTCCTTTGAAGAAACGCTTCAATTGGTGCCCCTGGAGCCCCAAGCAAGGGGATAGCAAGGAAGTTAAGACGCTAGTCAACAAGGTTAGGGTACTTGCCCATTCTAAACTCTCGATAATCAAAGTCACGGCCATTGCGATAAAGCAATGCGTCCAGCCCCTTCAATCCAGGGGGTTCCCTCTTTGGCATTACAACGGGATGGACGACGCATCTCATTACAAGGGAGAGGGTCTGGATTCCCTGACCGGCCAGGCCGCCATCCTGGCGGATCTTTATAAAGGGGAGAAAGAAGAGTTTGCCCATTTAAATTGTCGGGAAGGTTTTTCCATGTATAACCCTATCAACTGGGTGAGCTTTTGGACTATCAGCATTATCCAACCTCTTTATTGAGATGTGCTAATCAATTATTTTGGTCGTTTTAAAACAGACATGGAGAAAGGTGATCGAAGAGATTCATTGTCCCGTCCCACAGACAGAGGACCATGCTCATGACGAAGATCCCGGATTCAGTGAAGATCCGGATATATTTATAGAGCTTATTGATGGAGGCTTTCATCAAGCGAGCCTCGATGGCTCAGAAGTGGTTATTATGGACGATTATCCCGACCTGCTCCCTTCCTCCGATGTAAGTACCCAGAAGACATCCTCTCAAAAGTAGATCTCCCCTTGCGCCTCACCCGCTGCACTCACTCGTGCTCAAAAGGGTCGGTGCTCGACATGCCGCACTACATCGAGGGCGGCTTCTAAGAAGACAACGCCTACACAGGGTGAGCCTTCAAAGCAAAAAAGAAACGGGGAGCTCTATCGAGCCCCCTCCTTCATCAAAGAGGTATAATCTTTGGTATGTGCTTAGGCGTAAGACCAGATTGTTACACTTCACCTCCTGTCTTATTTCAGAAGGAGCGTACGATGAACTGCATCCGAGAACCAAGTTGGCCGATCACTATCTAATCCGGCCCCGGACTAATCAACAAGGACGAGGGCCCATACAGATGTGGCGCCAAATTATCCACCTCATGAGGATTCAGATGACATATTTGTCACAAATTCCAAAGTGGAGAGCGCAATGAATCATCGGCGACAAAAAGAGGCAATACATGGTCCAGCTTTTACTGAGCAGGAATTCAATGCCTCCATCTCCCTGGATGCATATATCCGAGCTGCCCGAGATGGACTTGCGGGAGTCTCTCACCTGTTCTCAAACGATATGCAGGTAAAAGTTTGTGTAAATTTAATAGGTATATGCCAGTAGCCCTCGAGACTTGAAGCGGATAACCTAACCGCTTAAAGGATCATTATATCCGTAGGTTCTCAAAGAGAAGAACAACAAGCTGTCCCAGGAACTTGAAACAAGCCGGACAAAGCTAAATGCTGCCACCACCGGTCTAGAGGAAATGAAGAAATCCATGAGGGGAGCTCATGGTACGGAAAAAATAATATTCAAAAAAATATGATCCGCCGCCATGATGTTTTAAGCATACATTGTTGTATTTTAGCAGCGGATTCTATAGGTCAACTGCAAGAAAGCCTGATGGCTGCCAAGAAAGCCCAGGAATATGCTGAGAAGCAAGAAGCAGCAGGTCGCTGCATGCTATCACGGGCCATTGACCAAAATAACAAGCTAGAAGAAGAAAAGGATAAGCAAGCCGAAGAGATAGAGAGCTTAAAGGCTCAATTATCGGATGCACTGAAGGAGAATAAAAAGCTGAAAGGTGGCATATTCGGTATGACCTTAAAACCATCTAAGGAAATCATACTATCCGGTAGTTCGGAGTATTATAATGTTGTACCTGCAGGTATGTTAGCCGGGCGTCCTGAAGAAGAGGTATCCGGATTCCGAGGCGACGTGCTAAAAGAGTTTTCCATAGTGCATGAGCGGGCCCGGAAAGCCATGAAGAGTATGGTCAAAGCCTTATGGCCATTCGATGCCCCTCTAGAAAGTATGGAGGATTTGGCGAACCTGTTCAAAGGTGTTCAGCGCCGCTTTGAGCTATGGAAGGCGTCAGCATGCTGAGAAGGTGCACGAGAGGCATGGGCCATGGTGATAACACGCTATACCGGGCTTGAGCCGAATCATATGGCCCGAGTGGGACCTCGGGGACCGGACGGGCAAGAAATTCCTGTGAACTTTATATATGACCAAGTAATGATAGCTGCAGAATATTCGCAAGAAGACTATAGCTTAGATAGTCTTATGGATGGCATAGATAAAGAGTAGGCGTTTAATTCGATGTATCTATGTACTTTATCGTCAAACTTATCACCGACCGAACTTGACAAGATTTGTCATGGCAGGCCTTCGGCTTCAACCTATGAACCAAAAGGTTGGAGTGTTTCCGGATACCATGTTTGAATGTAATAAACACTCATTTTGTTCAGAAAGCAGGCAACCCGGTCATATTGCTTGAGCAGACAAAATTTGTTCAGGGAGTTATGTTATATTACTATTTAACGTAAGAAACATCTTCCAGGGAAAATAGTTCTGTTAAGGGTTCTTTTCCCTGGGTCAGCGTGCTTGATTATGCATGCGTAGGCTTTTTGATCAAAAGATGGAATTACGGGCAGCCTATCCCTTAGATTTATGTAAACGTAGATATTTTGGCGTCCCTTGCCGACCAATCATTCCTTTAAGTATGCTAGCTTTCGGCTTTACCCGTCTGTGGTACAGGTCCGGGTTACCCTGTTGTAACAATCCCAGAGATGCTCCCTTTACACCCTAGCTGAACAATCGGGAATGTAGTGTCACAGCCCTAGACCAGCCCTTGCCTGCCTTGCTTGGTCCTCAGGTGCATCATGTTTATTTTCACAGAAAATTGAAATGGGGATGTTCAAACCCTAGCACTAAATGAATTCAACTAGGGTCAAATTAAAATCTTTTTCAATAAACCCAAAATGCCCTTGGGAAAAGTTCATCATTTTTGGATTGATTAAAAACCTCTGCCAAAACTGTTGCACATATTTCTAGGACCATTCTGGATTTTTGAATTAAATCTTAAGTATTTGCATTTGGGCATTTAAATGCTATATACTATTTTTAAATGTCCAAATATTCATAAACTAAAATGTTTACTGTTGGAAATAATCCAAACAGTAGCCTCAAGCAGTTTCATGAATTTTGAGCTTGTTTAAGTATTTTAGATAAAGCCAAAACAAATGCAAAAATTAGAAAACAGAAAGAGTATAAGAAAAACAGAGAGAGAGAGAGTAACTCACCTGGTGGCCCAGCACGTCCCAGCCCAACTGGCCGATGCCAGTCATCTCCCACCTCTCGCCAGGAGGACGAGGGGCGCGTGGCCGCCGCGCGCCGGCACACGCCGTGGCCACCTCCTACCTCTCTGCTTGTCTCCTCGTCGCCCTGAGATCACGATGCAGCCCCGACCTCTCTTCCACTCTCTTCGGCACTTCTCCTCCCCCCTGGTGCTCTCTCTCTCGCAACCACCGACCGCCATCGCCGCCGCGCTCGCTGCCACCGCGGCCATCGGCCACCACAGGCCGCGCCAACATGCTCAGAGGCACCGCCGCGTTCCCCTCGTCCTCTCCATAGAGCTATGAGACACCGGGAGGCTCTGCTTCGTCGTCACCGACCCCTTCTTCAACTTCGGGTGCCGCCGCTCGTCGCCGTCGATTCGCTCTGGCCAAGCCGTCCTCGAGCCCGTTTCGACGCCCCCTGCACGCGCCGTGAGCACCTGCGTCTTTCCCCTCTCTCCCTGCAGTCTAACCCGTCCCCTAGCTAGCTCCACCACCAGACTCGAGAGCTCCACCCCGCCGGCCGCCGTTGAACTTGTCGCCGCCGTGGCCACAGCCGCCTCTGCCCGTTTTTTAGCGCGTCACCGTGCTCAGCACATCACCAGGAGGCTAGCACTCAGCCGTTCGTCCCCTCGTGCACCACAGCATCGACTTCGTCGATGCCCGATCGCCGGCCACCGCCGTGAGCTCGATTCCGACGAACTCCGGCCACCCCAGCAACTGCCGCTTGCCGCAACGGATGCGCGGGAACGCGGGCTTCACGTAGATAGTCTCCGTGGCCATATTGGTCGCCTGTGGGCGTTTTCCGACGCGCCCCGCCGTCTCGGCACTCGCCGGCGGCGAGCCGCCGGCCAGTTGACCCGCCTGACCAGGGGTTTGACTCCCCCTGAGTCACTGACTTTTGGGGCCAGCCCTGACTAGTTTTAGCTTAAGGTTTTAGTTAAGTTTTAAATTATGTCATTAGTTTAAGTAGACACTGACAGGTGGGCCCAGTGCCCTGCTAATTTTAGGTTAGTGCTAATTTGTAATTAGTTAACCCTGTGACTCACTGACATGTGCGCCCCGCCCGGCTAATTAAACTAGGTTAGTATTAAATAAGTTAGTTTAGTTAGTTGTGTCACTGACCAATGGGCCCCACTGGTCAGGTTTGACTGGACCAGCCCCTGTTGACTTGCTGATGTCAGCATGACCTAGTGCTGACGCAATAAGTGTTTTCTGGAATTTTAAATAAATCATAATTTATTAATTTCAGAAAATAGCCAAAATTTCTAAAAATCATAGAAAATAAACTATAGCTCAGATGAAAATAAATTATATATGAAAATTGATCAGAAAAATCCAAGGAATCTGTTTATGGCATTTTCATGCATGTTTGAACAAGTTAAACCTGCTGATCAGGTCAAATCAATTAAATGGCATTTGAATAATCACATATGGAGTTTGAATTTGAACCTTTGGTACAAACCAACTTCATTTAATATGGTTGCTAGTTCCATTAGCTCAATCAACAGCATATTGCCATGTCGTGATCATGCATCATATTGTGCATTGCATTGATTGTGTTTCTTCTCTGTTGCCGGTGTTGTTCCCTTTCAGTAGACGTGTTCCGACGATGTGATCGATGACACCGATGAAGACCCAATGTTATCTTCAGAAGTGCCAGGCAAGCAAAACCCCCATTGAGCATCCCGATACAATCCCACTCTCTCGCTCCTGCTCTCTTTTACTGCATTAGGATAACAACGATTGAACTGCTTTTGCTGCGGTAGTTGAACCCCTTTCCACTGCAAGACCTGTCATTGCCATAGTAAATAGTTGAAACCCATTAGTATGAGTAGGAGTTGTTTGAGCCATGTTGTGCCTACTCATTCATGCTTTTTGGTTATGCCCGCTATTGCTTAGAGTTGTGTCAGGTCTGATTCATCGGGGATGAATTGGAATGGTGATGAACATGTCCTAATGTGTGTGAGCTAAGTGTGTGAACACGATTTGGTAAAGGTAGCGATGAGAGGCCATGTAGGAGTACATGGTGGGTTGTCTCATTGCAGCCGTCCTCAGGAACTGAGTTCGGTGTTGGTTGATCCATGACCAGTTACTACCATGCATTGGGCCCGAAACCAATGGACCCTCTCGACTTAGTAACTGCCCTTGTTCTCTGTCCAGGAGTTGCAACTAGTTTCTGGTGTTTGTAGTTTACTGGAGATCATGCGCAGCGCTGACCCTCGGGGTGGGCTGTGACGCGGCAGGTACATGGCACGGTGTACCGATCGCCCGTTTGGTGATGCGGGAACCCTGTACACATCGTTTGGGGCCGTGAGCGACACCCCGGCCGGATCTCCCCACGGATGGAACCCAAATAGGCGATAAACCTGGACGAGAGACTTGTGTGGTTAGTCAGGTCATGGCCGACACCCTCGCTGGGCCTCCGCTTGAAGGTTGCCGAGTACATGTCGTGTAAACGGCGGTAAGTGGTGAGAGCGTGTGTGAAGAAGTACACCCCAGCAGGGTTATATATAATCTATTCGAATAGCCGTGTCCGCGGAAATGGACTTCTGGGTTACCTCTACAGTTCATACACAAGTGAAAGTGGATACTCTAAAACACGCAAGATAAGCGTGAGTGCTATGGATGGCCTTCTCGTAGGGAGACGGGAGCGGATCCATAGTGGTGTATTGATTGGTGAATATGTGGACTCGTGTGCGCCACCTCAAAAGAGTTACTTGCAGTCGTAGTTAGGATAGCCACCGAGTCAAAGCTGGCTTGCTGCAGTCAAACTCCACCACCCCTTTGTTGATACTGATGCATATGTAGTTGGTTCTGATGTAAGTCTTGCTGAGTACCTTTGTACTCACGTTTGCTTAATTTATGTTTTGCAGAGAGACGTCATGTCTCGCTAGTGGTTCCGAGTGGACTTCGACGTTTAGCTTGTTACCTCAGCTACGATCTTGTACCCTTGTAGGATCTGATAGATAGTCAGGCTTCTTAGCCTTTTTCATTTGTAGTTGTCTGTACTCAGACATGTTATGCTTCCGTTGCCTGTATGCTCTGTATGATGGGTCATGTGACCTCTGTTTGTAATAAATGCTATGATGGCTCTTCTGGGCCTTTATCTGTTGGAAATATGCCCTAGAGGCAATAATAAAAGAGTTATTATTATATTTCCTTGTTCATGATAATCGTTTATTATCCATGCTATAACTGTATTGATTGGAAACTCAAATACATGTGTGGATGAATAGACAGACTTTGTGTCCCTAGTGAGCCTCTACAGGACTAGCTCGTTGATCAAAGATGACCGCGGTTTCCAGGTCATAGACATGAGTTGTCATTTGATAACGGGATCACATCATTAGGAGAATGATGTGATGGACGAGACCCAAACGTTAAACATAGCTTTTGATCGTGTCAGTTATCGCTATAGTTTTCTGCATGTCAAGTATAAGTTCCTATGACCATGAGGTCATGTAACTCACTGACACCGTAGGAGTGCTTTGTGTGTGCCAAACGTCACAACGTAACTGGGTGACTATAAAGGTACTCTACAGGTATCTCCGAGGGTGTCTGTTGAGTTGACATGGATCGAGACTGGGATTTGTCACTCCGTGTGACAGAGAGGTATCTCCGGGCCCACTCGGTAATACGTCATCTCAATGAGCTCAAAGTGACTAAGTAGTTGGTCACGGGATTATGTATTACGGTAACGAGTAAAGAGACTTGCCGGTAACGAGATTGAACAAGGTATAGAGATACCGACGATCGAATCTCGGGCAAGTAACATACCGACGAGACAAAGGGAACTGTATACAGGATTGCCTGAATCCTTGACATCGTGGTTCATCCGATGAGATCATCGAGAAACATGTGGGAACCAATATGGGTATCCAGATCCCGCTATTGGTTATTGACCTGGGAGTGTCTCGGTCATGTCTACATGGTTTCCGAACCCGCAGGGTCTACACACTTAAGGTTCGGTGATGCTAGGGTTGTTAGTGAGAACAGTGCATGGTTACCGAAGGTTGTTCGGAGTCCCGGATGAGATCCCGGACGTGACGAGGGTCTCCGGAATGGTCCGGGGACGAAGATTGATATATAGGATGAAAGGTTTCGGAGTCCGGAAGTGTTCCGGGGAGCATCGGGAAATCGGCGGATTACCGAAAAGGGTTTCGGGGGTCCCGGAAGTGGTTCTGGGCCTAATGGGCCACAAAGGGGGGACACCACAGCCCTCATAGGGCTGTGCGCCCCCCCTGGGCCCTCTCCTATGGCGCATGGGGGGCTGGCCCCTCCTAGGGCAGCCGCACCCCCTGGCTTGGGGGGCAAGGCACCTAGGGGGGGGGGGAAACCCTAGGGCCTGCGCAGCCCTTGGCCGTCGCCCCCCCCCCACTGCCCTGGCCGCCGGCCCCCCTAGGGGAAACCCTAGGGCGCCCCCCTCCCATCTATTCCCCCTATATATAGAGGGGCAGAGGGAGGGCAGCCAACACACGTTTGTGTCTCGGTGCTGCCCTTCCTCTCCCACAACATATTCGTCTTCCCGCGGTGCTTAGGCGAAGCCCTGCTGGAATCCTCCTCCACCATCACCACCACGCCGTCGTGCTGCCGGTCTCTCCATCAACCTCTCCTCCACCCCTTGCTGGATCAAGAAGGAGGAGACGTCCCCGAGCCGTACGTGTGAAGAACGCGGAGGCACCGTTGCTTCGGTGCTAGGATCTTCGGCGATCTGAATCGCGGCGAGTACGACTCTATCAACCGCGTTCTTAACGCTTCCGCTTAGCGATCTACAAGGGTACGTGGATCCAACTCTCCTCTCGTAGTAGCATCTCCTAGATTGATCTTGGTGAACGTAGGAAAATTTTTTGTTTCCCATGCAACGTTCCCCAACAGTGGTATCAGAGCCAGGTTCTTGCGTAGATGCTTTCTCGAGTAGAACACAAAAGGGTTTGTGGGCGTTGATGTTTAAATTGCTGCCCTCCTTAGTCTTTCTTGATTCAGCGGTATTATGGGATGAAGCGGCCCGGACCAACTTTACATGTCCACGTACATGAGACCGGTTCCATCGACAGACATGTGACTTTTGTTGCATAAGATGGCTGGCGGGTGTCTGTCTCTCCTATCTTAGTTGAATCGGAATAGAACAAGGCGGTCCTTGTAGAAGGTTAAATAGCAACTTGAATATCACCGTTGTGGCTTTGCGTAGGTAAGAAGCGTTCTTGCTAGATACCCATAGCAGCCACGTAAAACATGCAACAACAAATTAGAGGACGTCTAACTTGTTTTTGTAGGGTATGTATGTGATATGATATGGCCAATGACATGATGAGATATATTTGATGTATGAGATGATCATGTTGTAATAGTTAATATCGACTTGCATGTCGATGCATACTGCAACCGGCAGGAGCCATAGGGTTGTCTTTAATTTTTGTATGACCTGCGTGTCAATCATTAAGCGCTTTGTAATGCTTTACTTTATCGCTAAACGGTAGCAATAGTAGTAAGAGCATGGTGGGCGCGCGACAACCCCGATGGCGACACGATGATGGAGATCATGATGATGGAGATCATGGTGTGGCGCCGGTGACGATGGAGATCATGCCGGTGCTTTGGAGATGGAGATCAAAAGCACGAGTTGATGGCCATATCATGTCACTTATGATTTGCATGTGATGTTAATCCTTTTATGCATCTTATTTTGCTTAGGACGACGGTAGCATTATAAGATGATCCTTCACTAAAATTTCAAGATAAAATTGTGTTCCCCCCGAGTGTGCGCCGTTGCGAAGGTTCGTCGTTTCGAAGCACCACGTGATGATCGGGTGTGATAGACTCTACGTTCGCATACAACGGGTGCAAGCCAGTTTTGCACATGCAGAACACTCGGGTTAGACTTGACGAGCCTAGCATGTACAGACATGGCCTCGGAACACGGAATATCGAAAGGTCGAGCATGAGTCATATAGTAGATATGATCAACATGTAGATGTTCACCATTGACACCACCTCATCTCACGTGATGATCGGACTTGGGTTGGTGAATTTGGATCATGTCACGCTTGAATGACCAGAGGGATGTCAATTTGAGTGGGAGTTATAAATAATTTGATTAGGTAGTAACTCACTTATCATGAACAATAGTCTAAAATGTCTTTGCAAATCTTTTGTTGTAGATGGCTCGCGCAGTAGCTCCCCTGAATTTTAATGCGTTCCTAGAGAAAGCTAAACTGAAAGATGATGGGAGCAACTTTGTGGACTGGCTCCGCAATCTGAGGATCATCCTCACAGCTGCCCAAAAGGTTTATGTCCTAAATGCACCGCTAGGTGACCCCCCCGCTCCTACAGCCACTGCAGACGTTTTGAACGCCTGGCAGTTGCGTTCGGATGACTATTCGATAGTGCAGTGTGCCATGTTGTACGGCTTGGAAGGAGGACTTCAAAGGCGTTTTGAACGTCATGGTGCATATGAGATGTACCAGGAGTTGAAGTTCATCTTTGAAAAGAATGCTAAGATCGAGAGGTATGAGACCACCGATAAATTCTTTGCTTGCAAGATGGAGGAGAATTCGTTTGTCAGTGAACACTTACTGAAGATGTCTGGGTACTATACCCGCATAGCTGATCTGGGACTTGTGTTCCCGGATGAGGCTATCATTGACAGAATTCTCCAGTCACTCCCGCCAAGCTACAAGAGCTTCGTGCAGCAGTACAACATGCAAGGGATGAATAAAACCATCGCCGAGCTGTTTTCAATGCTGAAAGTCGCTGAGGCAGACATCCAGAAGGAGTATCAAGTGTTGATGGTCAATAAAACCACCAGTTTCAAGAAGAATGGCAAGGGCAAGAAGGGTAACTCTAAGAAGGGTGGCAAAGCAGTTGCTAATCCAGTGAAGAAACCCAAGGCTGGGCCCAAGCCAGAGACTGAGTGTTTCTATTGCAAGGGGAACGGCCACTGGAAGCGGAACTGCCCCAAGTATCTGACGGACAAGAAGGGGGCCAACAACAACAAAGGTATATGTGATATACATGTTATTGATGTGTACCTTACCAACTCTCGTTGTAGTGCCTGGGTATTTGATACCGGTTCGGTTGCTCACATTTGCCACTCTAAATAGGAACTGCGGAATAAACGGAGGCTGGCGAAGGACGAAGTGACGATGCGCGTGGGAAATGGTTCCAAGGTTGATGTGATCGCCGTCGGCACGCTCGCTCTTCGATTACCATCGGGATTAGTTATGAACCTGAATAATTGTTATTTAGTGCCTGCGTTAAGCATGAACATTATATCTGGATCTTGTTTATTGCGAGACGGTTACTCATTTAAATCAGAGAATAATGGTTGTTCTATTTATATGAGTAATATCTTTTATGGTCATGCACCCGAAGTTAGGGGTTTATTCTTATTGAATCTCGATAGTGATGATACACATGTTCATAACATTGATGCCAAAAGATGTAGAGTTGATAATGATAATACCACTTTCTTGTGGCACTGCCGTCTGGGTCATATCGGCGTGAAACGCATGAGGAAGCTCCATGCTGATGGACTTTTGGAGTCTCTTGATTTTGAATCACTTGACACGTGCGAGCCGTGCCTCATGGGCAAGATGACTAGGACCCCGTTTTCAGGGACAATGGAACGGGCAAGTGACTTATTGGAAATCATACATACTGATGTGTGCGGTCCGATGAGTGTAACGGCGCGCGGTGGATATCGTTATTTTCTCACCTTCACTGACGACTTAAGTAGATATGGGTATATTTACTTGATGAAGCATAAGTCTGAAACTTTTGAAAAGTTCAAGCAATTTCAGAGTGAAGTTGAAAATCATCGTAACAAGAAGATCAAGTTCCTACGATCTGATCGAGGGGGAGAATATCTGAGTTATGAGTTTGGTGATCACTTAAGAAAATGTGGAATTGTTTCACAGTTGACGCCACCTGGAACACCACAGCGTAATGGTGTGTCCGAACGTCGTAATCGAACCCTATTAGATATGGTACGTTCTATGATGTCTCTTGCCGATTTGCCACTATCGTTTTGGGGATATGCGTTAGAGACAGCTGCATTCACTTTAAATAGGGCTCCATCTAAGTCCGTTGAGACAACACCATATGAACTGTGGTTTGGTAAGAAACCTAAGTTGTCTTTTCTCAAGGTTTGGGGTTTCGATGCTTATGTCAAAAGGCTTCAGCCGGAAAAGCTCGAACCCAAAGCGGACAAATGTGTCTTCATAGGATACCCAAAAGAAACAGTTGGGTACACCTTCTATCTCAGATCCGAGGGCAAAGTGTTTGTCGCTAAGAACGGGTCCTTTCTCGAGAAAGAGTTTCTCTCGAAAGAATTGAGTGGGAGGAAGGTAGAACTTGATGAGGTTATTGAACCTCTGCTTCAACCAGAGAGTAGCGCAGCACAGAAAGATGTTTTTGTGGAGCCTGCAGAGGTTGAAGAGGAAGCCAATGATGATGATCAAGGAGCTTCTGATCAAGTTACTACCGAACCTCGTAGGTCGACAAGGGTACGCACTGCACCAGAGTGGTATGGTAACCCTATCTTGGAGGTCATGTTGTTAGACAACGGTGAACCTACGAGCTATGGAGAAGCGATGGTGGGCCCGGATTCCGACAAATGGTTAGAGGCCATGAAATCCGAGATGGGATCCATGTATGAAAACAAAGTATGGACTTTGGAAGTATTACCTGAAGGGCGGAAGGCCATTCAGAATAAATGGATTTTTAAGAGGAAGACGGACGCTGACGGTAATGTCACCGTGTATAAAGCTCGACTTGTGGCAAAGGGTTTTTCACAAGTTCAAGGGATTGACTACGATGAGACTTTCTCACCCGTATCGATGCTTAAATCCGTCCGAATCATGTTAGCAATAGCTGCATATTTCGATTATGAAATTTGGCAGATGGATGTCAAAACAGCGTTCCTTAACGGTTTTCTTAAGGAAGAGTTGTATATGATGCAACCGGAGGGTTTTGTCGATCCAGAGAATGCTGACAAAGTATGCAGGCTCCAGCGTTCCATTTATGGGCTGGTGCAGGCATCTCGGAGTTGGAATCTTCGCTTTGATGAGGTGATCAAAGCGTTTGGGTTTGTACAAGTTTACAATGAAGCTTGTATTTACAAGAAAGTGAGTGGGAGCTCTATAGCATTTCTAATATTATATGTGGATGACATATTGTTGATTGGAAACAATATAGAATTTTTGGATAGCGTGAAGGGGTATTTGAACAAGAGTTTTTCGATGAAGGATCTCGGTGAAGCTGCTTTCATATTGGGCATCAAGATCTATAGAGATAGATCAAGACGCTTGATAGGACTTTCACAAAGTACATACCTTGATAAAGTTTTGAAGAAGTTCAAAATGGATCAATCCAAGAAGGGGTTCTTGCCGGTATTGCAAGGTACAAAGTTGAGTAAGACTCAATGCCCAGTGACTGCGGAAGATAGAGAAAAGATGAGTGTCGTCCCCTATGCTTCAGCCATAGGCTCTATCATGTATGCAATGCTGTGCACAAGACCAGATGTCAGCCTTGCCATAAGTATGGCCGGAAGGTTTCAAAGTAATCCTGGTATGGATCACTGGACAGCGGGCAAGAATATCCTAAAGTACCTGAAAAGGACTAAGGAGATGTTTCTCGTTTATGGAGGTGATCAAGAGCTCGTCGTAAAGGGTTACGTCGATGCAAGCTTTGACACTGATCCGGATGACTCTAAGTCTCAAACCGGATACGTATATATTCTCAACGGGGGAGCGGTAAGCTGGTGCAGTTCCAAGCAAAGCGTGGTAGCCGATTCTACATGCGAAGCAGAGTACATAGCTGCCTCGGAGGCGGCAAAGGAAGGTGTCTGGATGAAGGAGTTCATGACAGATCTTGGAGTTGTGCCTAGTGCACTAAACCCAATGACTCTGTTCTGTGACAACACTGGTGCCATTGCTCTAGCCAAGGAACCAAGGTTTCACAAGAGGACCAGACACATAAAGCGACGCTTCAATTCCATCCGCGATTCGGTCAAGGAGGAGGACATAAACATTTGCAAAGTACACACGGATTTGAATGTTGCAGATCCGTTGACTAAGCCTCTTCCACGGGCTAAGCACGATCAACACCAAGACTCTATGGGTGTTAGATTCATTACCTTGTAATGCTAGATTATTGACTCTAGTGCAAGTGGGAGACTGTTGGAAATATGCCCTAGAGGCAATAATAAAAGAGTTATTATTATATTTCCTTGTTCATGATAATCGTTTATTATCCATGCTATAATTGTATTGATTGGAAACTCAAATGCATGTGTGGATGAATAGACAGACTTTGTGTCCCTAGTGAGCCTCTACAGGACTAGCTCGTTGATCAAAGATGACCGCGGTTTCCAGGTCATAGACATGAGTTGTCATTTGATAACGGGATCACATCATTAGGAGAATGATGTGATGGACGAGACCCAAACGTTAACATAGCTTTTGATCGTGTCAGTTATCGCTATAGTTTTCTGCATGTCAAGTATAAGTTCCTATGACCATGAGATCATGTAACTCACTGACACCGTAGGAGTGCTTTGTGTGTACCAAACGTCGCAACGTAACTGGGTGACTATAAAGGTACTCTACAGGTATCTCCGAGGGTGTCTGTTGAGTTGACATGGATCGAGACTGGGATTTGTCACTCCGTGTGACGGAGAGGTATCTCCGGGCCCACTCGGTAATACGTCATCTCAATGAGCTCAAAGTGACTAAGTAGTTGGTCACGGGATTATGTATTATGGTAACGAGTAAAGAGACTTGCCGGTAACGAGATTGAACTAGGTATAGAGATACCGACGATCGAATCTCGGGCAAGTAACATACCGACGAGACAAAGGGAACTGTATACAGGATTGCCTGAATCCTTGACATCGTGGTTCATCCGATGAGATCATCGAGAAACATGTGGGAACCAATATGGGTATCCAGATCCCGCTATTGGTTATTGACCTGGGAGTGTCTCGGTCATGTCTACATGGTTTCCGAACCCGCAGGGTCTACACACTTAAGGTTCGGTGACGCTAGGGTTGTTAGTGAGAACAGTGCATGGTTACCGAAGGTTGTTCGGAGTCCCGGATGAGATCCCGGACGTGACGAGGGTCTCCGGAATGGTCCGGGGACGAAGATTGATATATAGGATGAAAGGTTTCGGAGTCCGGAAGTGTTCCGGGGAGCATCGGGAAATCGGCAGATTACCGAAAAGGGTTTCGGGGGTCCCGGAAGTGGTTCTGGGCCTAATGGGCCACAAAGGGGGGACACCACAGCCCTCATAGGGTTGTGCGCCCCCCCTGGGCCCTCTCCTATGGCGCATGGGGGGCTGGCCCCTCCTAGGGCAGCCGCACCCCCTGGCTTGGGGGGCAAGGCACCTAGGGGGGGGGGGAACCCTAGGGCCTGCGCAGCCCTTGGCCGCCGCCCCCGCCCACTGCCCTGGCCGCCGGCCCCCCTAGGGGAAACCCTAGGGCGCCCCCTCCCATCTATTCCCCCTATATATAGAGGGGCAGAGGGAGGGCAGCCAACACACGTTTGTGTCTCGGTGCTGCCCTTCCTCTCCCACAACATATTCGTCTTCCCGCGGTGCTTAGGCGAAGCCCTGCTGGAATCCTCCTCCACCATCACCACCACGCCGTCGTGCTGCCGGTCTCTCCATCAACCTCTCCTCCACCCCTTGCTGGATCAAGAAGGAGGAGACGTCCCCGAGCCGTACGTGTGAAGAACGCGGAGGCACCGTTGCTTCGGTGCTAGGATCTTCGGCGATCTGAATCGCGGCGAGTACGACTCCATCAACCGCGTTCTTAACGCTTCCGCTTAGCGATCTACAAGGGTACGTGGATCCAACTCTCCTCTCGTAGTAGCATCTCCTAGATTGATCTTGGTGAACGTAGGAAAAATTTTTGTTTCCCATGCAACGTTCCCCAACATTATCTATATGAGTTGTTGAGTTAAGTTGTGATGCCATGTTGTACAACACATACTTGCATGTTATGTGTACGTGTAATGTGTATTGCTATGTGTGGGATCCGACACCTAGTTGTTTACCCTTGGTAGCCTATCTTACAGGGAAATGTCTCCTAGTGCTTCCACTGAGCCTTGGTAGCTTGCTACTACTCCGGAACACTTAGGCTGGCCGGCATGTGTCCTTCTTTGTTCCTGTGTCTGTCCCTTAGGGGAAATGTCACGCGTTGTTCCTTTAAGTCCTTGTAGCTTGCTACGACTTGGGTGCATACGTTGATGACCGACACGTTCGTTGCTGGGTCATGTATGCCTGTCCCTGTAATTTAGCGCCACTTTTGGTTTATAACTGGTCATGTCGGCCCGGGTTCTCTGTCATATGGATGCTAGCGACACTATCATATACGTGTGCCAAAATGCGCAAACGGTCCCGGGCCAGGTAAGGTGGCACCCGTGGGAATACCGTGCGTGAGGCCGCAAAGTGATATGGTGTGTTACAGGCTAGACCTGTGTGACTTAGGATCGGGGTCCTGACAGCTTTGGTATCAGAGCCAGACTGCATGTAGGATTAGTAAGCCAAACTGGTCGAAGTTGTGTCTAGAAACTCTTTAGTTATATAAGGGAATTGATTGTGGAAGGGAACGTAAGGCTCTTTTTACTCCTTTACCTTATGACCTTCTGATCTGAGTCACCTTCTTCTATTCCACGGGGATTAAGAACTAGGATTCTCTTTCTATTTCTTAGGATCACGTTAATGTGGTTTCAACCCTCCGTTTAGTTTCTACCACTTCTGTTTGTTCAACTATTGGACTCAGAACCTTGACTCTATGATGATAAGTGGTTATGCTACCCTTTTGTTTGGATCTCAAAAGTATTTTCGAGCATTTACAGCCGTTATGCTGTCCGAGTCATCCCAGGTTTCTAAATAGTCTGATGCATTTGCAAACCTTTCCTCCCTGTTTCTGATGCCCTTTTAGGCCAGATTAATCACACTAGTCAGTGTGTTGAGGTACTCTGTTACCTCGACATATATGTTGGAATTATTATTATGACCCTAGCTGTCTTAGAAGATCATCCAGTAAGCTAGCAATGCTTTATATTCACAGTGTGATGATTCTGGCCATTGTTCTCGAAAGCATCCCGTGATGCCATTTAGTTAGTAGGCATTCTACTCCTGGGTTCTTGAATCCAAGATTCATTCTACCTACTTCATGTTGGTAGTATTTGCTCGTCCCTTTAGGATATTAGTAACCTTGTGATAGTCCTCGAGGTTCATGGTATATCCTTCTTCCAAATACCATGAACCATCATGGCAGAAGTTCTTCTGAACCAAAAGATCACAACCCGAGTGCTCTTGAGTAGTACTCCATTCATATTGTGACTCTGCCAATTCTACTTTCTGCATGGGTTATCCGGAAGAAATATGTTGAGCTCGTTCGACATGTTAATCTATGCATCCACAACTCAGAAGTTATATGTTCCTTGAGTTGTCTCCTTTTAGTTGTATTATGACCCTCGTCTATCAGTTGATAGTCAGGAGTGGTTGTGCATTCGTGTTCATCGATGCCTTCTACTCTTGTGGTCCGTCAAGTCATTCTATTCTGTAATGACTAGGAGAAACAAACTCCAGTACCTTATCCATATCCAGGATTGGGTCAAAGAAGTTGTACTCCGTAGATGGAGAATGTTAATCCAGCTTCTAATCTGTTCTATCTTGGAATATTACCGTCCTTATGTCAAGAATGTCATGGGGATTGCACCACCTCCTATAAGCTTTTGATATGGTGATACTTCTCGCCATCATCGTTTATTCCTCGGCCTCCGTGTTATTATAACCGGAATGCTGACAAGTGGATTGTGATGTGTGAAATCAATACTCCTAGCAACTTGATACGTCCAAAACGTATCTATAATTTCTGCTTGCTCCATGCCACTTTTGGGTGATATTGCTATGATATTCATACACTTCCATACACTTTTGATCATATTTGGACTAACTTACTAATCCAGTGCACCCCAGTGCCAGTTTCTGTTTTCGGCTGTTTTTGTATTTCAGGTTTTCACATTTCGAGAACTGCCCAGAAAAATACAGAAAAAATATATAAAAAATCAGAGTATCGGGAACGACACTCTTCCGAAGGGGAGCCTGGGGGGGCACAGGGGCCCCAGGCGCCCTGTGGCCCCCCCCTGGGCTGCGCCGGGGGGGCGCCTCGGCACCCCAAGAGCCCCCCGGTGCCCTACTTTGGCAGATATTTAAAGGGTCCACCGTAACCCTTGAAACAGGACTTCTTTTCGCGATCCCATCTCTGTTCCGCCGCCGCCGCCGCTTCCAAGATCGGGAGCACCAGGAGAACTCTTCCCGGCACCCTGCCGGAGGGGAGGATCACCACCGGGAGCTTCTCCACCACCATGGACGCCTCCCGGATGACTCGTGAGTAGTCTCCCTTGGACCATGGGTCCATGACCAGTAGCTATGTGATGTTCTCCTCCCGTTCTTGTGCTTCACTAATTAGTCCTCGTGAGCTGCCCTACATGATCGAGGCACCTATGTAATCCTTGTGTTGTTGCTATGTTGAGTTTGCTGGGATCCGATGGATTATGAGATTATGTTCAGATTGATCTTGAGTAATATATTTGATTCACCTCTTTTATATTTTAGTTCATAAGTAATTCTTGCATGTTCTCTGTTGTTATTTATTGCTTTGGCCAAGTAGTAGGTAGTGACTCCAAGAGGGAACGTTATGCTCGATTGTGGGTTCATGCCCCTCGATGACTAGCTTGAGTGACAGAAACATGAGTCTAGGGGATGTGCTGTTGCCACAAGGGGGAAAACAATGGTGCTTGTGCCCGCGGGTGCAAGGATTGTTTACTTTACGCAAAGTTCTTTTAAAGCAGTTGTCTGTTGCATTGAGTTTACACTATGGGTGGGACTCTCAACTTAATACCAGCGAGATGTTCTGGATAGATATCTCAAGGTGGATGATTAGTAGTAGATGCAGATGGATTTCGGTCTACTTACTTTGGCGTACCGCCCATGCTTTGAACCTCAACCTTTCTTGCAATGTAGTCAGCATTGGTTTGCGTTCGTGGTCCTGTCAATTGCCCAGCTGTAATTTGTTACCTCACACAGCTATTTTATCGTCTTTTGGGAGAGAGACATCACTAGTGAACATCATGTGACTCCGGTCCATATTACTATCATTGATCACATACACTATTTTACGTTCCGCTATTTTATTTACTATTGCAAAATACTATCTATCACTACTATCATATTGCTTTTAACCCTTTGTGAACTACAAGGCCGGAGAGATTGACAACCTCTCTGTACTCGTTGGGAGCAAAGTTATTTGTATCTGTGTGCAGGTCCACGTTGATTGCTAATTGCGCCGTTAGCAGTTGACACCTACCTGTTGGACCTAGGAGTCTCTGGGGATTCGATCCTTGGCATCTTTGCTAAGGGAAAACACTTCTACTTACTGCATCTTACACCTTCCACTTGGGGTAATCCAACGAGGGGTTCGAGGCCCATCAAGGAGTATTTTCTGGCGCCGTTGCCGGGGACTCCACTCTTCAGGATAGGGGAGTTGCATACTATCTTTTACCTTTGCTTTTTAGTCTTGTTAGTTTACCTTTCAGTTTTCTTTATGTCTTTTCACTAGTTGTCCTTATGGAAAACCCTATTATTGGATCGCTGCTTGCGGGAAGACGCCCCACACCTATGGTGGCTGATCCTCCCCCTACTGAAATTGTGCCTTATAAAATACCAGCTGGTATTATCAATTATGTTTTGGCTAATCGTTACGCAGGAGACAGACATCCCGGTGAACACTTGCTATATCTGTCACAACTATGTTCATTATTTAAGCTTGCAGGTGTATCGAGGGAGTTTGTCATGAGGAAATTGTTCGCCGTATCACTTATAGATAAAGCTTCAGATTGGTATGGGCTTCTCGATAACTCACACTTGCTGGACTGGCAGGAGCTTATGTCTCTCTTTTATACTAAGTTTTATCCTCTTCATGATGCTTATGTGGAGAGTAAGAGTACCTATTTGCATGTGGATCATGGTAACAATGCTTTATGTGATGCTTATATTGTTGAGTTTATTCGTGATCCCACTGAAAATTATTATGAGAAGGGAACATATGCTTATAGATATTTCAATAATATTAAGTTCCCTCTCTTTATGTTGAAGATTTTGAAGCTGTACTTGTTTTGTCTTCCTATGCTTATTGCTTTGTGCTTCAATGAATTATTCTATTGCAATATTCCTATGCATAGGAAGCATGTTAGGCTTAAATGTGTTTAGTATTTGCTTCTTGATGCTCTCTTTTGTTCTTCAATTATTATTCCTACAAGAGCATCATTAAAGTCTTATGCCTAGCTTAAAGGCATAAAAGAAAGCGCTTTTGGGAGGCAGCCCACATGAATAATTTTTTTGCTTTTGTTGTGTCTTGATGTTGTTTACTGCTGTAGCATCATCATTGTATCTTTGCTTTTCATATTTGTGCCAAGTATAGCCTCCGATTGCTAGAAAGTTCAAAAGTTGTGAGGTGCTGTCCAGGAAACAGATTCTGTCCTTGGATAGAAAAATTCGTATAAAATCACCAGATCATCTTTTTGGTCTGAATGTTTTCGACAGCGTTCTCTATATAATTGTCTTTCGTGCGTCAGTTCTGAGTTTTTTGATTTGAGTTGCAGAAGTATCCCGAACAGGTCAATTACTGCCTGCTGTTCTGTTTTTCACAGATTCTGTCCTGTTTTGCCTTACCTTCACTTTGCAAATTAAGAACTTGCTTTTTCTTTGCAAAAACCTTTTGGCAATCTTGAGGAACAGTAGAACTTCAAGAATATCCTTATTTCCAGCAAGGTATAATTATTTTATTAAGGGTACTAACCTCGCTAATCAGATTATGATGAGTTATGTATGAAGGGAGTTTTCAAGTGTGCGAGGGAAGATGATAAAAAGATTCAGGAGTGTCAAGCGCTCAAGCTTGGGGATGCCCCCGTGCACCCCCAAGAAATATTCAAGGAGACTCAAGCGTCTAAGATTGGGGATGCCCCCGTGCATCCCCTTCTCCATCAACATTATCAGTTCGTCTTTCGTTCCGCTATATTTTTATCACTTCATGTGTTATGTGCTATGCTTGGAGCGTCTTGCTTTTAGTTTTCCTTTTTAGTTTTTCATAACGAGTCGGAACCCAGCATTCCTTTATGTGGGAGAGAAACACGCTCCACCTCTACCTAGAACATTACATAGAATTTTCATTGTCTATCTATGCTGTGTGTGTTCTTTGTCTTTTAAATAGCTACTATCATGCTATGCTCTTAGTATTCATGCTTATCTTTTCACGAGCTTTTATTTAGTTGGTTGCTTGAACTCTTTTTAATTACCATGATCACCTTATTAAGAGAGTTTGCTTCTGTTGCATTGGTTAATGTGTCTATGATAAAGATGCTACTTTCATGATGGTGTTTAGTAGTTCAGGTTTTCTTATGGTTAATCTCGAATAGCTGGGGGGTTCCCAATGTGTCATTGGAATACCAACTTGGTTTGTTTGCCTATGATGTCGTATGGTTTAGGAATATCTTCCTTTGAGAGTTTATTTTGATTGACTTGGCGTATGCTCACGCATATTCAAGACTGTAAAGAAAGTCTGTCAAGCCTTGATGATCTTTTGTTTCTGAGTAGCGATATAACGACCATGCCTGATTCAATATTGCTTTGTCGCTCTGCATGATTATGACCGTCATTGCTCTCTTAGTTGGTTGCTCCCAGTCTTTTGCTAACCTCCACCTGCACTAAGCAAATTAACCATGCAATACATAGCTCATGGGAAAGTAGCCTAAAAACTATTGTGGTAGAGAATATGTTGCTTATGTATCCTATTTCTTATGAGTTGCTTGCTGAGCGGTAACCATGTTTCTGGGGATGCCATCAACTGTCACACTTTTGTTGAATATCATGTGAGTTGCTATGCATGTTCGTCTTGTCTGAAGTAAGGGTGATTTACCGTGGGTTGAATTAATATGCATATTGTTAGAGAAGAACATTGGGCCGCCAACCAAAGCCATGCATCATGGTGGAAGTTTTAGCTTGGACCTTAACCCTCAATCTCTCATGAGAATATGCTTATGCATTAAAGAGGAGTCCATCATCTATTTTCTATGTTGTCCCGGTATGGATGTCCTCAAGTTGAGATTTATCAAAAACGAGAAATCAAATGTGATCTATCTCCTTGGACCTTTGTACAGGTGGCATAGAGGTACCCCTTTGTGACACTTGGTAAAAACATATGCAATGCAATGATAACCCATGGGGATCCGAGCTAATTAGGACAAGGAGCGAGCACTATTAGTATTCGATGCATGAGGCTTGCAACTTATAAGATGTTTTATGCATGACACATATGAAGTACTACTACCGTTGACACAATTGCTTCCATGTTTCAAAATAAAAAGCTCTAGCACTTCAAGCATCAACTACTGAGAGCATGATTGTCATTCAGAGTGTAATGTGCATTGTCCCAAAGTAGCTTTGTCTTTTGCATGATTGTGATATCGTTTATTTTGAAATGATTGTATCTAGTCATCACTTAAACCTTGAAGGTGCCCCTGCACTTATGTTTTGCATCACTATAGGGGGCAAGCTAGATATCACTTGATCATATTTGCACATCATGTTCATTGCAAATCTTTTTGATGTTTCAGTTTCATGTTGTAAAACTTTCAGTCATTTGTGATTTTCTCTTGAGACAACTTAGTTACTTTAGAATCATTCACTAGTAGAAAACAGGGCATTGGTCCAGCCCATTAGCCCCGGTTCAATCTAGAACCGGGACCAATGGGGGTACTGGACCCGGTTCGTTAGCCCAGGGGGCCGGCCGGGCCACGTGGGCCATTGGTCCCGGTTCGTCTGGACCTATTGGTCCCGGTTGGAGCTAAAAACCGGGACCAATGGCTCTTGCTCCTGGCCCACCACTATTAGTCCCGGTTTGTTTTATGAACCGGGACCAAAGGCACCCCTTTAGCCCCGGTTTTTAGCACCAACCGGGACCAGTGAGTTGCCTATATAAACCCCCTCACTCAAGAGCAGAGCTCACTGCTCTGTTTTTTTTTCTGGCCGAGGGGGAGAGGGGTTAGTGGTGCTCTAGCTCACCTCCTATGCACACAACATGTTCGGTGGAATGCCCGAGCCACACTAGTTAAACTTTTCTCCTCTCGAAGCTCTATTTTCTCCGAGATTTGTCTAGGTTTAGCGGTCCGTCATGTCCCGTCCCCGTCTTCGTCGCCGTCGATCGCCCCCGCCGATCTCGTCACCGGCACCACCGTGGTGAGCCTCTTGTTATGTCCATGCTTTTCTTACTTTTATTATTGGTTTAGATAGATATTTGTCTAATTTTCTTACGTTTATTATTGCTTGTTATTATATAGTGCGATGGTTTTGATATCCGCCCACGTGGGCCCTCGTCCGGTCTACGATTCGGATGTGGTATATTATCTTTAATTTATAACTATTTGTTTTAGTGCTTATGATAGTTATGCCGACCAACCTGACATGCATAGATGTTTTATTATGTCTAGGAGGTAGTTGAACCAGAAATTCCAACCGACCCTCTTGTGGAGAGGTTAAATTTAGTTGAAGAGGAAAACATTTCGTTAAAGAAAAAATTGGAAAAAATGGAGGAGGAGAAGATGGAATTGGAGTTGCATGTTGCGGAAGTTATCGATGATCACAAGATCAAGATGGAACCTATTGTCGAGAGGTTAAATTTAGTTGAAGAAGAAAACAAATTCTTGAAGGAAAAAATAAAAAAAATTGTGGACGAGAAGATGATATTGGAGTTGCATGTTGCGGATGTCGTCGATAATCACAAGATCAAGATGGATGCAATGCGGTTGAAGATTAAAAAGATTAGAAAATATGCCATTAATACCGAGGCTTGGTATCATTATGCCGTTGGATCAATTGTTACCTTGGTTGCGATTATGATAGCATTTGTTTTCGCGTTGAAATGTTTTACATAGTTTCGATGTGTATGGAGAGCTATATATGTTGTTAGATGAGAACTATATATGTATGTACTTTGGTTTTAATGTGATGATGAACTTTTATCCATTTGGTCACTTAATTATCTATTTATGATGTTCTGTAATGGTTTTTGACACACTTAATTATATATAAATGCACGCAGATGAACCGCCAATGGATGTACGGTGACAGACACACCTCCGAGTACATTAAGGGCGTGCGTGAGTTTCTAAATGCGGCAGAGGCAAACAAGCAGAATGGTTTTATGTGTTGTCCATGCACTCAATGTGTGAATACGATGTCTTACTCTAACCGAAAAATCCTTCACTCCCACCTGCTTTACAAGGGTTTCATGCCACACTATAATGTTTGGACGAGGCACGGAGAAATAGGGGTTATGATGGAAGACGGCGAAGAAGAAGAGTACGATGACAACTATGTGCCCCCTGAATACGGTGATGCTGCAATGGGGGGAGCTGGTGAAGATCAAGAGGAACCAGACGATGTGCCCAATGATGCTGCAACGGGTGAAGCTGCTGAAGATCAAGAGGAACCAAATGATGATCTTCGCCGCGTCATTGTCGATGCAAGGACACAATGCGAAAGTCAAAAGGAGAAGCTGAAGTTCGATCGCATGTTAGAGGATCACAAAAAAGGGTTGTACCCCAATTGCGAAGATGGCAACACAAAGCTCGGTACCATACTGGAATTGCTGCAGTGGAAGGCAGAGAATGCTGTGGCTGACAAAGGATTTGAGAAGCTACTGAAAATATTGAAGAAGAAGCTTCCGAAGGATAACGAATTGCCCGACAGTACATACGCAGCAAAGAAGGTCGTATGCCCTCTAGGATTGGAGGTGCAGAAGATACATGCATGCCCTAATGACTGCATCCTCTACCGCGGTGCATACAACGATCTGAACGCATGCCCGGTATGCGGTGCGTTGCGGTATAAGATCAGACGAGATGACCCTGGTGATGTTGATGGCGAGCCCGCCAGGAAGAGGGTTCCTGCGAAGGTGATGTGGTATGCTCCTATAATACCACGGTTGAAACGTTTGTTTAGAAACAGAGAGCATGCCAAGTTGATGCGATGGCACAGTGAGGACCGTAAGAAAGACGGGAAGTTGAGAGCACCCGCTGACGGGTCGCAATGGAGAAAAATCGAGAGAAAGTACTGGGAGGAGTTTGCAAAGGACGCAAGGAACGTATGGTTTGCTCTAAGCGCGGATGGCATTAATCCTTTCGGGGAGCAGAGGAGCAATCACAGCACCTGGCCCGTGACTCTATGTATGTATAACCTTCCGCCTTGGATGTGCATGAAGCGGAAGTTCATTATGATGCCAGTTCTCATCCAAGGCCCTAAGCAACCCGACAACGACATTGATGTGTACCTAAGGCCATTAGTTGAAGAACTTTTACAGCTGTGGAATGGAAACGGTGTACGTGCGTGGGATGAGCACAAACAGGAGGAATTTGACCTAAAGGCGTTGCTGTTCGTGACCATCAACGATTGGCCCGCTCTCAGTAACCTTTCAGGACAGACAAACAAAGGATACCACGCATGCACGCACTGTTTAGAGGACACTGAAAGTATATACCTGGACAAGTGCAGGAAGAATGTGTACCTGGGCCATCGTCGATTTCTTCCGACCAACCATCAATGTCGAAAGAAAGGCAAGCATTTCAAAGGCGAGGCACATCACCGGAAGAAGCCCGCCATGCGTACCGGTGATCACGTACTTGCTATGGTCAATGATTTACACGTAATCTTCGGAAAGGGCCCCGGCGCACTAGCTGTTCCGAATGACGATGAGGGACACGCACCCATGTGGAAGAAGAAATCTATATTTTGGGACCTACCCTACTGGAAAGACCTAGAGGTCCGCTCTTCAATCGACGTGATGCACGTGACGAAGAACCTTTGCGTGAACCTGCTAGGCTTCTTGGGCGTGTATGGAAAGACAAAAGATACAGCTGAGGCACGGGAGGACCTGCAACGTTTGCACGAAAAAGACGGCATCCCTCCGAAGTAGTATGAAGGTCCTGCCAGCTATGCTCTTACGAAAGAAGAGAAAGAAATCTTCTTTGAATGCCTTCTCAGTATGAAGGTCCCGACTGGCTTCTCGTCGAATATAAAGGGAATAATAAATATGGCAGAGAAAAAGTTCCAGAACCTAAAGTCTCATGACTGCCATGTGATTATGACGCAACTGCTTCCGGTTGCATTGAGGGGGCTTCTAC
>LR738710.1:825011388-825044409 GCA_902687465.1 Secale cereale
TTTGTGGATCGCCGAGCAGTCGGGGGTCGAGGGGTCGAGAGAGGTTGCCTAGCTAGTGTCAAAGTATTGAAAAATTCCATGACTTCATCATTTGCCAGAAGTAACCGGGGCATGTTGGTACGAAGTTATGCAAAGATGTTTTGGAACGGAGTTCCTGATAGAATAATCCGTCTTTTGTTACGGATTATCTTATCTGGGACTCCGTTCCAAAACAACTTTGGAGAGCTTCGTACCATCATTCTACTGTTACTTTTGCCTAATGATGAAGTATTGGTTTTGTTGAATCCTTTGACACTAGCTAGACAAAATGTGACATGAGGGGGTCTAGGGTTTGTGGATCGCCGAGCAGTCGAGGGTTGAAGCTAGTTCTACGTTTGCCATTAATATATCCATCTGTCATGTTTGAATAATAATTGGCATGTTGTAAATATTTGTAGAAACAATGGACGACAACACCCGAGACCTAGCACAAGAAGCGATGTTGATGGACATAATCGCAGACGGACAAAATGCCGTCAGGTCGTATCTCAACGACACCGATGAGCAGGTCGAACAAGAGCTGCGGCTGGAAGATCTAGGCTATGATATTGATGAATTCGGTAACCCAATGCACATGGAAGAAGTAGACCGTGAGGACGGCTCCGGTGACCCAATGCCGGTGCAAGAAGGAGACCGTGATGCTGGCTCCGGTGACCGAACCGAGTCCGGCCAGGAGGTATATATGTTAGTTAAGCATGTGCTGACTAGTTAATTGATTCATTCATTAACTCTCGTCTTTGTTCCTTTTCTAGCCCTCCGGATCGAGCAAATCTTCGGTAAAGAGATGAGGAGCGAAGAAAAAGTTGAGGCCGGATGAAAAGTTTGAGATCTCAGAAATCTCGCGCTCCGGCGAGCCGATTGCACCCATCCGCACAAATAACGCATTTGTTAATCAGTGCGGGGTTCTGGTTAGGGACAAGATCCCGATCAGCATCCATCAATGGTTAAAGCCGGCTGCAAATGACGCTCAGGTGACTTATGTCACATATATGCAGAAAGAAGATCTTTGGACTGAGCTGAAGTCAAACTTCGTCCTACCGCGAGAGGTTGATCCGGCGAAGCCAGTTAAAGAGGACTTAATCAAGTCTTATGCACTTTCGAAGATGGCAGACCAATTCAGGGCATGGAAGAAAAAACTGAATACGTTTGTCAGAGAGAAAACGACTCCAGAATTCGTGGGCATATATGAGAAGATCAAAGATGACTGGCCCGCATTTGTGGCCCATAAGAAGTCGGAAAAGAGTCAGAAGATGTCGGAGACAAACCGGATAAATGCTGCAAAGAAGATGCATCACCATCGCACGGGGTCGGGCGGCTACCTCGTAGCCCGGCCTAAGTGGGCCAGGGCTGAGAATGATCTGCTTCAGAAAGGGATTGAACCAGAGACAATGCACTGGCCAGAACGTTGCCGGACTTGGTTCTTCGGGGCTGGCGGATCCTTGGACCCTGTAACAGGGTGGTGCATTTGGACGGACAAGCAATTGGAAACACCACTCAGGAAGATGCGGCAGTATATCAAAGGAGCGCATGCAGGGACGTTCATCCCCGACAGAGAGAACGACGAGCTGACAATGGCCCTCGGGAATCCTGAGCACCCTGGACGGACACGAGGCACGCCAGGCTCCCTTCCGTGGCGTGCTGGGTTTCCGGACGCAGGAGGCTACAAATGCCACGACAGGAGGAAGAAAATGGAGATGACCGAAATCCAGGCGCTGCGGGCCAAAATACAAGCGATAGAGGAACGGGAAGCAGATCGGGAAATAATTGCCGAAGCTTCCCCCGAAGCTACCCCGCCATCTCAGCGGAGAAGCAGCGTGGCTTCCACCGAGCTGCTTCAGCCAGAGCTTGCCTTGACGGCTACTGCCAGGAATCCTGTGGATGCTATCACGCAGGCACAAAATTGCCACCTTATGGCACAGTGGATGAATCTGAAGGTCAAGGCGGCTGCTGGCTCTGTTTATCCTTCTGGACCAGATGACACTTTTCACTGCCGGCCGATTCCAGAAGGATATGCTAGGGTGATGGTCGACGAAATAACGGAGGGATTTGAGGAGCTCCAGCTTGACCACCCTACCGGTGAAGGGGAGACTCGGCTGGGTTCTTCACTGAAGACTCCATGCCTATGGCGGAAGGACCTAATCAACATTCTGAACTGGACGCCTCCGCCTCCTCCTCCTCCTCCGACGAGTCAGGGCACTCCGCCTCCTCCACCGCCTCCTCCTCCGGTGAGTGACCATCAGGGCACTCCGGCTCCTTCTCTGGCGAGTGACCATCAGGGCACTCCGGCTCCTTCTCCGGCGCGTGGCGGCACACCGCCTCCTTCGCCGCCGGCGCGTGGCGGCACTCCGCCTCCTTCGCCGCCGGCGCGCCCGAGCAGACAGCCAGCTCCTCCTTCGCCTAATCAGCAAGGGCGGAAGAGACCTGCCGCCGCTCCGGCTGCTCCTGCTCCGGCGCCTAAGCAAGTAAAAAAGACAGCCGCTTTGTCTGGTCCGGCGACGTCTACCAGTACAGCCAGAGGCGGGAGGCGATGCAGATTCGGTCCTTCTCTCACGCCTCTAGAGAAGTTACCGTACGAGAGGTCCGACGAGGAAAACACGAAGATCGCTGAAGGCGAAGTGAAGGACTTTTTTGAAGGGTTGAAAGCACAGAGACATCCACCTCCAGAGGAGAAGATAGATGCGGTGAAAGCAAAGCGCACTCTTGCTGCCCTGAAGCAACCAGCGAAAAGTAAGCCGAAGGGCAACTATGACCGCATTATTCAAAAGACATTTCAAGATGCCAAGCGGTCCGGAAGTACAAAAAGTGATCAGAGGTTAGCAGAAGGGCGAGCTGGGAAACAAATTGCCCAGCTCGGCGAACAAGCGAACCAATCGTGCCCCCCGCTCAAGGTGTCTAGCGACATGGTCGCTAATGATCCGAGGATGGTGCCCGGTTATACCAATCTTGCAGATTACACGTCCGACGATGTACACTATGATTTCATGGACGTGCAGATAGAAAGATACGAGTACAAAAAGCCTCTCGTCAAAAATGAAAGATCTCTATCAACGAATATGCGAAGATTGCATGATTGGTACATGAAAATCTGCAGAGAGTCTGGGGGAGGAATAACTTGTATTTGAGAGTTAAACCGGAGCATGACCTCGTTGGAATTGACCTGTTGCCTGTTCCATTTGAGGAGTTCTATCAATTTTTCAATCAATTGGCCCTCGATAAAACAACGATCACCTGCTACTGTCTGTAAGTAGTACTACTTCTGTCATTAAGTCTCTCTATATAGCTGATCTTCATTGCATGTATTTATAATTATCCTCACTATATTATGCAGATTGAAGATCGTCGAATTGAAGAAAAGACAAGTAGGTGATATTGGGTTTATTAACACATACCTCATAGATGCAACCGAGGTTAAATTGCGTCCCGGCGATACCGAGACCAACTTGCTACGATCGTTGGTGGTAAATGAAAACAAAGATATAATACTCTTTCCTTACAACTTCAAGTGAGTGTTAATGTCTTGTGCATATTTGGTTTCCCCTATATATATCAGTCAAGTTTATAGTGATGTAATGATCTCATGCATTCGTGCGCAGCTTCCACTATATTCTCTTAGAGATTAAGCTTGAGAAGGGAATAGTAACTGTCTTCGACTCTAAACGTAAAGATCCCGAGGAGTATGCGGACATGACTCAAATGCTAGCCAGGTAAGTTAAATCGATCAATATTATCCACCATGCATATATATCAGCAACTTCATTTCTGATATCAACTAATTGTTTCCTTTGTCTGGCAGGGCTTGGAAAAAATTCATCAAAAAAGCTCCGGGACTGCCGAAGAAGCTACAATTTAGATACCCGAAAGTAAGTACTATATAGTAGCATGTTCCGCGCGCGCATCTCCTATATCTTGATTCAAGCGCTAGCTAGTTTCATCAATACCAATTTGGCATTCTTGCTTATCAGTTTGATTGAGCTCTATTTCTTGTAAAGTGGTTGTGGCAGTAACCCGGGAATGATTATTGTGGATACTACATTTGCGAGTCCATCCGCCACACGACCTGTGAGCGGGGCTACACTGATGAACAATTTGAAGTGCGTAAGCAATCAATAATATTCACAAATTTATAGCATCATTTCATGTATTGACCCCCTACTTCAAATTAGATGTTTCGGATGCGGGATGAACTCCTAACACCAGATCGTCTGCGAGCAATTCAAGAGGAATTGGTGGCATTCTTCCTTGAACACGTGATCGCTGAAGACGGAGAATACTATGTGGACCCTGCATCCATGTGTTAGGAGATTATTTTTGTAAGAGATAATTATTGTATATATGTGCCCGGTAGTGTCGGATAGGATATACGAGAACTTGTTGTTCGACCAATCTCTCGGAGAAGGAGAGGTGGTCGATATTATTACTTCTCTCTGTATGCATATATATATATATATATATATATGTTGATTATATATACGAGATCTTCTGTTCCTTCGTTTGCTTAGTAGCTAGCAGCTAGCTAGCTAGCTAGCGTGACTCTAGTCCATATATATACGTATGTGTAGTATGTAGCGTCGACCAAAAGCACGGACATAAGAGAGAACACTTCTCTCTATTAATTAGCTAGCTAACACAATATATCAAACACCTAAATTAACCCCCAAAACCTAAAACCCCCCTCCCCTTTCAAAAAAAAACAAAAACCACAGCTACAGAAATGCTGACACGTGGATGCCTTTTGGTCCCGGTTGGTACCACCAACCGGGACTAAAGCCCCTCCTGCCTGGACTCGGTGCACAGGCCACGTGGACACCCTTTTACCCCGGTTCTGGATTGAACCGGGACTAAAGGGTCAGAGCATTAGTACCGACCCTCTTGCCCCGGTTCCAGAACCGGGGCTAAAAGGCCAAATGAACCGGGGCTAAATCCCCTTTATCTACTAGTGATTGTCTCAGTAAGCATTTGTCATATGACTATGAGAAAGTCTTATATGGTTAATAGCATGTCACCACAGAAATTATTCTTGTTATCATTTACCTACTCGAGGACGAGCAGGAATTAAGCTTGGGGATGTTGATACGTCCAAAACGTATCTATAATTTCTGCTTGCTCCATGCCACTTTTGGGTGATATTGCTATGATATTCATACACTTCCATGCACTTTTGATCATATTTGGACTAACTTACTAATCCAGTGCACCCCAGTGCCAGTTTCAGTTTTCGGTTGTTTTTGTATTTCAGGTTTTCACGTTTCGAGAATTGCCCAGAAAAATACAAAAAAAATATATAAAAAATCAGCGTATCGGGAACGACACTGCTTCCGAAGGGGAGCCTCGGGGGCCACAGGGGCCCCAGGCGCCCTGTGGGCGCCCCCCTGTCGGGGGAAATTATCCACCACGAACACCTATGGGACCGGAGCCCCTTGTTTGTGCGGTAAGAGGGCGGAGGGAGCACGAAGAGCGGATCGTGGTGAACACGCGGGCAGTTTACCCAGGTTCTGGCCGCGGTGGACGCGTAAAACCCTACTCCTGCTTAGTTTGTATTGAGTTGGAGAGCTCGGGAGCTTGAAGAACTAGCTACACCGAGCGTATGAGCGATCTAGGTTCCGAACCCCCTCCACGTTGTGCATGGGCCTCCTTTTATAGTGCAAGTGGTCCCCGACAGGTGTCAACGTAGGAGAAAAGGGGTAAAAATGTAAAAGAGGTGGTAGTTGTAACAGTGCGGGAATAGTGGAGCTACAGTGCGTGAACAGTGGTCGCTACCTACTTTGACAGTGGGGGACAAGAGCATTTAATGCCCGTCGCTTTCGACCCCAAAAGCGCCCGCCCTTGCGTCTCCGTTTGCCACGACGATGGCTTTACCACCGTGGAGTGCCACCGTGTCCCCCAGGCTGCACAGCCATCCGCCACGCGTCCCAGGAGAGGCCCCAGGGCGACGCGTGGGCCGATGAGCTGGAGCGCGGGCACACAGCGCAACTCTCCCGGCAAGCACCTTGCCGGGATCTTGACCTTGCCGGGCCCGGGAGCTTGCCGGGCTCTAAAGCTTGTCGCTTCCCGGACCCTGCCGGGGCGCACATAGCGCCGAGGCACGTCTTTTGTGATGGAATCTTCTAGTCTTCCTGGCAAGCTCCTCTTGCCAGGGCCTTGCGTGAGTGAGGTAGCCTTGAGCCTGGAACGGCCTTCCCGGCAAGCTCCACTTGCCGGGGTCTCGATCTTCTGTCTTGTATACTTTGTTTTTGAATGGTTTTATATGGAGCAGGAAGGCCTCCGGCGAGCACGTGGTAAACCCTGCCGCGGGAAGCTGCTACTGCCCGTGCACAAGTTGGGGTACTGAGGTACCCCTACCTTAGTACACCGACAGGAGCCCCCGGGCCTGGGCCACACACGGTGCCGAGCGCTGTTGGGCCAGGCCCAAAACAGTGCACGGACACACGCGGCCCACGGCGCGCCGAATCCACTTCCGCATCCGCCGCGTCCCCCCGTAACGGCACGCGTCGATTGCGGCGTCGTGGGATGGGACGTGGCCACGTTCTTTTAATGGAAAGAGCGAAACGCCCCCCACTTCCCCATAAAAGCAGAGGAAGTAGGAGCGGTTCCCCTCCTACGCTTTCATTGCATCCTCTTCCATCTCCAGAGATCCCCTTTGCGCTCCGCCTCCACACCTCCGCCGTCGTCTTCCGCATCTGCGGCGCCGCCGGACTCTTCGTTCCCCTCTCCCTCGCCGCCTCCGCCATGGCCCCGAAGGCCGAGAAGGCGAAGGGGGAGAAGACCAAGAAGGAGAAATTGGAGCAAGCGGCGAGGCTTACCTTGCTGTGGAAGCGGAACCTCGTCTTCTCGCCGAGGCTCAGCGCGCGGGAGCTCTGGAACAAGTATTACTTGTTCTGGTCCAAGAAGACCAAGGCGCATCCCCGCACCCGAGCCTATCCGGCCGCCGCCAAGGACAACTACCCCGGCGGGTATTATTTCTTCGCAGCCTTCTTCCACTGCGGTCTTTGCCCTCCTTTTTCCGAATTCTTCTGTGACATAATGCACACCTACGGCCTCCATCTTCTAGACTTCACCCCCAACGCCATCCTCACGATGGCGGTTTTCGCACATATGTGCGAAAACTATATTGGGATATACCCAAACGTAGCGCTGTTTAGGCACTTCTTCACCCCTAGAGTAGAGGCCGGCGCCCCCCTCTCCGGAGGAATATCTTGGGTTTTTCGTCTGAACAAGAAGGAGTCCTACTTGCCGGGGGAGCTCCGCGGCAAGTGGGAGGAGTGGCGTGCTGACTGGTGTTGGATAGACGAGGACCAGCCGCAGCCCTTCACCGCGCCGCGCACAACACCTATCGTGCGCGGCAGGGACTGGAGCGAGCTAGATTCGGACGACAACAAGCTCGACGTCGCCCTCATAAGGATTCTTCGTCTCCGGGTAGCAAGATTGTCTGTCGGAGAAGTAGGCACAGATTTCCTCCGCCGCCGCATCGCCCCTCTCCAAGATAGGAAGAGGCCGGCCTGGGAGTACGGCAACTCGGCGGATATGATGAGGCTGCGCCCCGGGCTCAACTTCAACTTCACATCGCTGGAGCTGAAGGGGATGGTCCGGGAACTATTTAAACACGACCCGGCCCACCCGGAATGGTTCAGGGGTCCCCGGGGAGTGGTGCCTCTCTGCAACAGCACGGCCCGGGACTCCCTTCGCGCCATGATGCCCATGCGTGACTCGCACGGCGTCGACCGCATGTGGATTCCGCCCAAGCCAGACGTCGTCTTGAACTTCTTCGACAACCTGGTGGAGGTGGCGAAGAACAAGAACGAGACCCGGGAGCTCACACGGGACACCATCGACCAAGAGATAGCGTACATAGCTTCTCGGGTTGAAGAGGTCGCTGCAGCCGCAGCGGCAGGAGAATTCGGCTTCTCGTCCGAGGAGGCAGAGGCTGCGGAAGCGTCCTGCCAAGCAGAGGAGGCGGAGATCCGCAGGCTGCTGAAGCTTCCTCCCGACGAGCTCGCCGGGGTCCCCTCCCTGAGGCACTCCGGGATCCAGGGAATCTTGACCGAGGACGCGGCGAGAGGCAACGCCGCCGGAGGGAACAGGGGCGCCGCAGGGAGCGGAGGCGCCGGAGGGAGCGGAGGCGCCGGAGGGAAAGAGGCCACAGTGCAGGGCGCTGGGCCCAGCAAGCCTACCGGGGAGGAGGAGGAGGAGGAGGAGGACGCCGGGGCCGACGAAGACTCCGACGGATCCCTGGGGCTCTACGCCGACGACCTCTCCTCGTCGTCGGAGACCTCCCCGCCCCGGGCAAGCCCTAGGCGTTCTCCGCTGAAGCGCCTCCGCAAGACGGCGACGGGGGCGAGGGCGCAGGCGCCCCGGCAACAACCGACTCGCCGGGCAGCGCGAGCTTCCCGGGGGAGTCAAGCTGCGACGGGGGCGCCCGGCGCACCAGCCACGGCGGAGGCGGCCCGCACGCAGGCCACGGCGGAGGCACCCCGCAAGCCAGCGCCGAGCGGAAGGGAGTCTTCACAGAGCGGAGCGGCGGCTCCGCCCGCTCCCCGGGCCCCGGCTACCACAGGGGCTGGGTCTTCGCAGCCCCCAGCCCCAGGGACCGCCAAGCGCCCGAGGGAGTCTTCGCCTCCTGCTCCCCGCGCGGACGCGCCTCAGGTGGAGTTTGACTTCTCCGCCCTGAGCGACGACGACGACGAGGAGGAACAGGAGTAAGTATTCGAGGCTTTGCATCTTCTTCAACATTGTCTTGATTTTTGTTGATGCTGATCTTGCTTTCGCTTTGATTCCAGGACCTTGGCCCAGCGAGCGGCGAAGAAGGCCAAGGTGCCCGTGGTCGAAGTCGCGGACGACTCGCCCGTCGCGGCGACTGGGGACGCGCCGGAGCCAAGCCTGCCGGACCCGAGCGCTGCTCCGAGGAGCAGCCCCCAGCGCAGCCCCGAGCGTAAGTCTGGGGTTCCGTACTTCCATTTGTCGGGTGTGCTTGAGTATTCTGTCTTGTGCTGGCATCTTGATATTTTTGTCTTGTGCAGAGGTGGAGCCGCAAGCTCAGGAGCATCCGGAGGTCGCTCCCGAGGAGCCGCGGGCCCCGCCGTCCCCGCCAAGGCCGAACTCCCCGGCGAGGGAGAGCGCTCCGCCAAGGGCTGGTACTCCGCCAAGGGCGAGTACCCCGCCAAGGGCGAGCAGCCCGGCAAGGGTGGCCACTCCGCCAAGGCAGAGCTCCCCGGCGAGGGAGCCCGCCGCTGACGACGTCCGACAAGGTAAGTTCCGCAACTCTGTCTTCTTGGATTCGTCTCTTTTTGGATATTTGCTTGAACTTCTTTTGCTTTTTCTTCTTCTTCTAGATCCTCCTCCCCCCGAGCGGATGGAGACGGAGGTCATCGACGTCGAGGAGGAGGGCGCGCAGGGCGGCGGCGGTGACGCCCCTGTCGCCGAGGACACGGCGGGAACCGCCGAGCCAGCTGCGGAGGAGACCGCTCCGGCTGCGGACGCAGCGGCCGGGGAGGGGGACGGCGACCGCACTGCCGGCCCGGAGGCGGCAGGAGCATCAAGTGCTGCGCCGGCAGCCGACCCCTCCGCCGAAAAGGAGCAGGCCGGCTACTATCTTGAAGCTCCCAACGGCGTCTTCATCCAGGTGCCGTGGGGTTCTTCATCGCGAGCCCCCGCAGAGGGCGAGGCCTTTGATGGAGAGGTCCTCGCCTCCGCGGGCCTGAAGATCGTCGAGGCGCCCGGCGGAAGCGACGAGCCCGAAGAGGAGAAGCTGCTTCACCAACTCCTGGCCCTTTACCGGGCCAGGCAGGCGAAGCTAGCGTCTCGGGAGGCCCTTGCCGCCAAGGCCGCCGTCGAGATGGAGAATCGCGCGGCGGAGCTCCGCGCCGCCAACCAGGCTGCCCTCCGCGAGGTGGCGGAGGAGCGCGAGAGGCTCGCCGGAGAATATCAGGAATGGTTGCTGGAGAAGGCCGAGGCCGAAGAGCAGCAGCGGCTCGCCGGGGAGGAGTTGTCCCGGCAAGAAGGAGAGCTGACCCAGCGGAAGGTCAACCTCGACTCCCACGAGGAAGACCTTACCGCTCGGGAACAGGCCCTTGGCGGAGAGCTGAAGGAGGCGAAAGCCGCCGCGGCTGCCGCGGAGACCGCCAAGGAGGAGCTTGCCGCCAAGGTCGCGCAGCTGGAAGAGTCATTGAAGGCGAGCGTGGAGAGGGTCGCCGCGCTCAACACAGAGCGCGAGAAGGACGCCCACACCAACTCCGAGCTCCAGGTGCGTCTCTCTGAGAAGGGCGACGAGCTGAAGGCCGCCAAGGACTACATCGAGGATCTGGAGCTGAAGGTTTCCACACTGAAGGACTCGCTCGACGCCGTCCGGGACCGGGAAACCAAACTGAAGGAGGAGCTCCGCAAGGAGCGAGGCTTGGTGGATAGCGCCAACAAAGCGGCCGAGAACTTCCGCCGGACCGTCGAGGTATGGACCGAGGACTTGGTTTCTTCTGCGTCCAACATCGACCAGGAGCTGCTGGCGCTGAAGTTGGAGCATCTCATCTACTCTCCGGACCCAAACCTCCCTCACAGCGCCAAGCTCAGCCTCTTCTTCAGGGGGATCGCGCCGGCTCTTGCAGATCTTCGGAAGAAGATCCCCGCGCAACTGGCCGAGGAGTCGCGCCGGCTCTGCACGGGGACCTTGGAGCGTGTGCTGACGAAGATTGTATACCGCAATCCCGGCATAAACCTCACCAACGTTCTCCGCAGCTTGCCGGCCGACGCGAACATGGAGGCGCTGAAGGAGCAGGTCGCCCACATTATTGCCAAAGTGAATAAGATCTCCAGGATCGAGGGCGACCGCGTAGACTAGGCCTCCTTTATCTTTATCTCTTTTTGTTGCTGCATAGGGTGTTATGAACTCATTAATCATTGCGACAAGTTATCCTTTGTAAGATATTTATCTTATTTTGATCAATCAGTGCAATGTTATCTTCCTTGTCTTGGTCCTTTACTTTGTATGCTTTTCACCCTACGCTCCCGGGGAGCTTGCCGGCAAGGGGCCTTTGCCGCGAGCGCTGAGTGCTGGACTCTGAGCAGCCTGCTGGCCAAGGTCTCACCGGCAAGCAACCTTGCCGCAGCTAGTCGCAACGCACTTAGCTTGCTGAGTGAACTCGAAAACGAAGCAAGGGCGCGACACTTGTCGCAGCTCGCTTAAGTCGTTGAGCGTACTCGAAAACAAGACAAGGGTGCGGCTAGCTACGGGTAGGTTCCTCCGCGCACAGGTTTTCCATACAAAGTGTGATTGTTCAAGGAAGACAACTAAAATTTAAAAATTTGAACTGCTCAAATTCTAATAACTTAGCTTTCATATATTGCTTGCTTCTTGGTAAGGCTTCTCTTTCTTGAACAGCACTTGGTTCTTCTTCCGTCTCCTTCCCCCCCGGCAAACTTGTGCGCGAGGAACATTCCTTCTGCTTAAGAGGCAAGGAAAAAGAAGAGGGAAACAAGTATATGGCCTTTCGGCGTGCTAGTGCTTACCGGGTATGTATGTTGCACAAGATGCCAAATAACGCATGCAAATAGCGGGGAAAAGCATGTAAAAGGCAAATAGCGCAAAACACAAAAACTTTACTGATGCACGGGGTCTGCGCCCGGCTTTGTACAAAGGGTTACATGCAACAGCGGCAATACTTGTACAAAAGGTGGTTGCCGGAGCGGATCACGACAACCGCGCCTTACGGGTGAAACTTGCGAAGATGCTCTATGTTCCAGGAGTTGCTCACCGGTAAGCCTTCTTCGGTCTCAAGGCGGACAGCGCCGGGCCTTGTGACTTGTCTCACCCGATAAGGGCCTTCCCACTTCGGCGTCAACTTGTTGGAATTCTTGGCGGACTGAACACGCCGAAGAACAAGGTCGCCTTCCTCGAGACTCCTGGCCTTGACCTTGCGGCTATGGTAGCGACGCAAGGCTTGCTGGTATCGAGCAGCTCGTACAGCAGCCTGGAGACGTCCCTCCTCGAGGAGCAATGCATCATCTTGCCGCAGTTGCTCTTGCTCGAGCTCATCATAAGCGAGCACTCGAGGAGATCCGTATACGAGTTCCATGGGGAGAACTGCCTCTGCTCCATAGACTAGAGCAAAGGGTGTCTGTCCGGTGGCTCGACTTGGTGTCGTTCTGATTGACCAAAGAGCCGCCGGTAGCTCCTCTATCCAATTTCTTCCGCACTTGCGCAGCCTGTCAAAGGTCCTTGTCTTGAGTCCGCGCAGCACTTCAGCATTTGCCCTCTCCGCTTGACCGTTGCTCCTCGGGTGAGCAACAGAAGCGAAACAGACCTTGGCGCCAAGGTCTTGGACGTACTGCATGAAGGTGCGGCTAGTAAATTGTGTACCGTTGTCGGTGATGATCCTGTTAGGGATTCCGAAACAGCAAACAATTGACCTGAAGAAGCTGACCGCTGACTGTGCTGTCACCTTTCTCACTGGCTCCACTTCCGGCCACTTTGTGAACTTGTCGATTGCTACGTACAAGTACTCAAAGCCCCCGACGGCTCGGGGGAAGGGGCCGAGGATATCGAGCCCCCAGACCGAGAAGGGCCAGGACAAATGAATTGTTTGGAGAGCTTGAGCTGGCTGATGAATTTGCTTCGCATGGAACTGGCACGCTTCACACTTGGTTACTAGTGCAGTTGCATCTTGGAGGGCTTCTTGCCAAAAGAACCCTTGCCGGAAAGCTTTCCCGGCAAGCGCCCTTGCGCCAATGTGGTGGCCGCATATGCCTCCGTGTATTTCTGCCAACAGCTTCTGTCCATCTTCCCTGGAGATGCACTTCAATCTGACTCCGTTGAGCCTCCTTCTGTACAGCTCGTTGTCCACGAACTAATACAGACTTGACTGCCTGGTTATCTTTTCTATTTCTTCTGGGTCGTCGGGAAGTTCTCCAGTTTGCAGAAAACGGACGATCTGCTGCGCCCATGCCGGAGCTCGAGGCTCAACGGCAAGGACTAAAGGCATGAGGACCGCTGCGGCGACCTCAGCTTCTACGGCAAGAACCTCTGGTTCCGTCGGAGCCGATGATCCCCCGGCAAGCTCGCCGGGGCGAGGCTTGTCGGGAACACTTGCTTCAACTGCACAGATCCTTGGATCTGCAGGAGCAGACTGTTCCTCAGCGTTCTGATTGCTGATCTTGGGGACCTTGGCGGCGGTTTCAGGAAGATCCGCCGGCAAGTAGTCGCCGGAGACCAACTTTCTCTTCTTGGACTGCCCAATCGATGGTGTAACGGATGGTTGAGTCAGCTTGAGCAAGAAGGTCCCTGGTTCCACAGGTAACTTCATCGAAGCACACTTTGAAAGGCCATCTGCTATTTCATTCTGAGCTCTTGGGACGTGCTCCATTTGCAGACCTTCAAAGTGCTCCTCAAGCTTCCTTACTTCATCTACATAAGCTTCCATCAAAGGGCTCTGATAACTCTTATTGACTTGTCGGACCACCAACTGAGAATCTCCCCGCACAATCAACTTCCTGATCCCAAGTTCGGCCGCAATCCTGAGGCCGGCAAGCAAGCCTTCATATTCAGCAGTGTTGTTTGTCGCTTGCTCTCTTGGGAAGTGCATCTGGATAACATACTTGAGGTGCTCCCCGGTGGGCGCAATGAGTACCACGCCAGCACCGGCGCCTTGCAGCGAGAAGGCACCATCGAAATACATTACCCTTTCACTTGTCGCTTCTTGTACGGGTGCACTTGTTTCTTGGACTTCATCATCGGGCGTTGGGGTCCACTCAGCTATGAATTCTGCCAAAGCTCGGCTCTGTATGGTTGAAGTACTTTCAAACTTGAGTCCAAAGCTCGACAGCTCCAGTGCCCACTCAACAATTCTGCCTGTTGCTTCTGAATTGTGCAATATCCTCTTTAGCGGAAAGCGAGTGACCACTGTTATCTCATGTGCCTGGAAGTAATGGCGCAGCTTTCTCGAGGCCATGAGTAGGCCGAAAAGCAACTTTTGCACACCAGAGTATCTTGATCTAGCCCCCTGGAGAAGGGAACTTACAAAATACACTGGGCGCTGCACCATCTTCTTCCGCACTTCTTCCTGTTCCTGCGCAGAGTTGTCCTTGTCGGGGCCAGAGCTTGTCGGAGCAGCCCCCTGCTTGTCGCTGGACTCGCTTGCCGGTGGCGCAGCCTCCTCGTCGGCCTCCCTCTCCGCTACTAACGCAGCACTAACCACCTGGTTGGTTGCCGCTAGGTACAGCAACAACTTTTCCTGTGGTCTAGGTGCGACAAGTATTGGAGTGGAGGATAGGTACCGTTTCAAATCTTGCAGCGCTGCCTCCGCTTTCGGAGTCCACTTCATGGGACCTGCCTTCTTCAAGATTTTGAAGAAAGGAAGGGCGCGTTCTGCAGACTTCGAAATGAACCTACTGAGGGCAGCCACACAACCTGCAAGCCTTCTAACATCCTTGACGCGCTTCGGGGCCTCGATCTGCTCAATGGCTTTAATCTTGTCGGGGTTAGCTTCAATCCCCCTCTGTGACACAAAGAACCCGAGAAGCTTGCCGGAGGGGACTCCAAAGACGCACTTCTCGGGGTTCAACTTGAGCTGTATCCTGCGCAGGTTCTGAAATGTCTCTTCCAAATCTTGGACCAGGGTATCCTTGCTCTTGCTCTTCACCACGATGTCATCCATGTAAGCCTCTACATTTCTGTGGATCTGTGGCTCGAAAGCAGTGTGCACTACCCTCGCAAATGTTGATCCTGCATTCTTCAGTCCAAATGGCATGCGTATGAAGCAATAAGTGCCACATGGAGTGATAAATGCAGTCTTCTCTTCGTCTTCCTTGGCCATAAAAATCTGATGGTAGCCTGAATATGCATCGAGAAAAGAGAGTAGCTCACATCCGGCAGTGGAGTCAACGATCTGGTCAATGCGCGGCAAAGGGAATGGATCCTTGGGACATGCTTTATTCACATCGGTGAAGTCTATACACAGTCTCCACTTCCCGTTGGCCTTGCGCACGACGACTGGGTTTGCTAACCATGTCGGATGGATCACACCTCTAACTATGCCTGCTGCCTCTAGTTTCTTGATCTCTTCGTTGATGAATTCTTGGCGCTCCACGGCTTGCTTCCTCACTTTCTGCTTGACGGGCCGCGCATGAGGACAAACAGCAAGCTTGTGCTCAATTACCTTCCTGGGAACAACGGGGATGTCAGATGGTTGCCAGGCAAACACATCGACATTCGCCCGCAGGAAGGCAACGAGCGCGCTTTCCTATTTGCTGTCAAGCGTGGCACTGATGGTAAAGGTACCACCAGTGCCGTCCTCCTTGGTGGACACCTTCTTGGTTGCCGGAGGAGCGGCCATCCCCTTCTTACACTTGCCGGTGGAGCTCGATGGAACGTCCTCGACGGCAGCGCAGCACTCCGAAGAGGTGCGGTTGCCGGAGTGGGCCCCAGAGCACTTGCCGGACTTGGTCTTCGTCTTCTTCCCCCCAGGAGCTTCAGCGGCAAGTGTATCCTTCTCTGCCGCAGCCGCTGCATCCCGGTAGATCTTGTCGGCGCAGACAAGCGCATCTTTCTTGTCGCCATGGACAGTGATGACGCTTATCGGCCCCGGCATCTTGAGTACGTTGTAGGCATAGTGGGAAGCTGCCATGAACTTGGCGAGGGCAGGACGGCCGAGTATTCCATTGTATGGCAATGGAATATCAGCGACGTCGAATGTGATGCGCTCAGTTCTGAAGTTGAGCTCCCCGCCAAAGGTCACCGGCAGAGTGATCTTCCCCTTGGGCTTGCTCCTTCCCGGGTTGATTCCTTGGAAAGAACCGGTCTCTTCGAGCTCGCCATCTGGAATTTGGAGTTTCTTGATCACAACAGAGGAGATCAAGTTCAGCCCGGCCCCGCCGTCAACCAACATTTTGGTGACCTTGAGGTTGCGGATGGTGGGTGAGACTAGCATCGGCAAGCACCCGACCGCAGTGGTGCGGTCCGGGTGATCCTCAAGATCGAAAATGATGGGCGTGCCGGACCATTTGAGGAGCCTGCGCGACTCCACGGGCGGCTCTGCTGCATTCACCTCGCGCATCCACTGCTTGAGCTGGCGGTGGGAGGTGTGTAGAGAGGCGCCACCGTCGACGCACAGGACCTCCGTGGCCTTCTGGAACTCCTGCTCGCTGTTATCCTCGTCCTCCATGTCTTCGTCGTCGTCCTCTTCATCCTTGTCGCGGCCCCGGGGAGGTCGATCACCTTGCCGCTGCTTGGCCTTGCCGCGGCGTCCTCCCCGGCCATTGAATGGCCGCTTCTTGCTTGGTTCTCCACCGCCACCTTGGGCCTTCTCCTTGTCGCGCCTCTCGTACTCAGCTTTCTGCTGCTCGACGAGGTACTCGACGCGCTTGCAGTTGGAGAGGTCGTGGCCCTTGGTGCGGTGGATCTTGCAGTATTGCTTGTCGGAGCCGTCCTGCTTGTCGGCCGCCGCTACAGGGGCAGGCTCCTTGCCGGAGCCGCCAGCCTGTGTTTGCTTGGCGGGAGCCTCCTTGCCGGACTTCTCGACGGCAAGCACCTCCTTCTTGTTCTTCCTTCTATTATTCCGCCGCCGGCTCTTCTTTGCCGGGGCGGCGTCGTCGCTGTCGCTTCCTCCTGCGCCAGCATCCTCCCCGGGGAGTCTCCTCCCCTCTTCTGCGCGTGCGCACTTATCAGCCAGAGCGTAGAGCTCGCTGACATCCCAAATCTTGGTCATCGCCATTTCCTCACGCATGCGGCGGTTACGCACGTTCTGGTGGAACGCGCTGATAACCGCGGCAGGGTGGACGTCGGGGATGTTGTGCTGTACACGGCTGAAGCGTTGGATGTACTTGCGCAGGGATTCTCCTTCCTTCTGGGCCAGAATGTGGAGATCGCTCTCCTGGCCGTGGGGTTTGTGGCCGCCTGTGAAGGCGCCAACAAACTGGTGGCAAAGGTCTGCCCAAGAAGAAATGGAACCTTCCGGCAAGTGCATAAGCCAGGAACGAACGTTCGGCTTAAGCACGAGCGGGAAGTAATTCGCCAAAATCTTCTCGTCGCGCCCCCCGGCAGCCTGCACCGCGATGGTGTAGATGCTGAGGAATTCCGAGGGGTGCGTCTTGCCGTCGTACTTCTCCGGTACGTCGGGCTTGAAATTCTTCATGCTGGGCCACTGGACGCGCCGCAGCTCGCGGGTGAACGCAGGGCAGCCTGCCGCGTACGGCAAGTCGCCTGGTTCACCGGGCGCGCGCGCGTCGACAGCGTTCCCAGCTCTCTGGTCTGATTGTCGCCGAGCTTCTCGGCGGCGCTCGATTGTTGTCCGAGCGTCTTCTTGTCGCCGGTCGTCAAGGACCTGGCGCTGGTCCCGACGAGCCCGCGGATCCGACGACGCCGTGGAGCCGTCGTCGGCGTTGTTCCGGCGGGGCGGCGTCTTCTGCTTCCGCGGCGGGGAGTGCACGGTTGTCGCACCCCCGGCGGTCTTGTCACCGTCGGCCTTCGTCTTCTCAGCTTGCCGCGGCCGCGAGGTCGCCGGCTGCTGTGGAGAGTCGTTGTTGGCGAAGGCGATCAGGCTCTGGATGGTAGCCCTCCAGTCTTCGGCCTTGTCTGCCGCTGGAGGGAAGTCGAGGAGCAGTTGCGCCCTTGCGAGCGCTTCTGCTGGAGTGGAGGGGAGCGGGGGCGAGCGGTGCGAGGAGCGGGATATGCTCGGACTTCTAACAGCGTTAGAAGGAGCAGGGTCCCGTCCCGGCGACCGCGCCTTGCTGGTGCCCGGACGGTGGTCCGGAGCGTCCCGCGAGCCTCCGGTTTGCCCTTGGCCTAGCAAGCGGATACCACCTCCTGTGGTATGGCGCTGCTGGGTTGCCGTTTGCTGCGATGGACGCGGCACGTCCACGGAGACCGAGGCTCGGTCGTCCGTCCTGTCCTTGGATTTGGTGGCGCCGCGAGTGTCCTCGCCGGCGACCACCCTCCCGACGGCGTCTCCCCCGCCCACCGTTGGCTCTGGTGGCGGCGGATGAGACGCAGACGGGCCTCCGACCTCCGAAGCCTTCTTCTTCGGGGCCATGGTGCTGTTGCTGATGAAGTCGCTGATGAAACTGGAGAGGTTGATGAAGAAAACGCCCGCGCGAAAGCCGGATCAGGTTCGCACAACCTCGACGCCCCCTACCTAGCGCGCCAAAGATGTCGGGGGAAATTATCCACCACGAACACCTATGGGACCGGAGCCCCTTGTTTGTGCGGTAAGAGGGCGGAGGGAGCACGAAGAGCGGATCGTGGTGAACACGCGGGTAGTTTACCCAGGTTCGGGCCGCGGTGGACGCGTAAAACCCTACTCCTGCTTAGTTTGTATTGAGTTGGAGAGCTCGGGAGCTTGAAGAACTAGCTACACCGAGCGTATGAGCGATCTAGGTACCGAACCCCCTCCACGTTGTGCATGGGCCTCCTTTTATAGTGCAAGGGGTCACCGACAGGTGTCAACGTAGGAGAAAAGGGGTAAAAATGTAAAAGAGGTGGTAGTTGTAACAGTGCGGGAATAGTGGAGCTACAGTGCGTGAACAGTGGTCGCTACCTACTTTGACAGTGGGGGACAAGAGCATTTAATGCCCGTCGCCGTCGACCCCAAAAGCGCCCGCCCTAGCGTCTCCGTTTGCCACGGCGATGGCTTTACCACCGTGGAGTGCCACCGTGTCCTCCAGGCTGCACAGCCATCCGCCACGCGTCCCAGGAGAGGCCCCAGGGCGACGTGTGGGCCGATGAGCTGGAGCGCGGGCACACAGCGCAACTCTCCCGGCAAGCACCTTGCCGGGATCTTGACCTTGCCGGGCCCGGGAGCTTGCCGGGCTCTGAAGCTTGTCACTTCCCGGACCCTGCCGGGGCGCACATAGCGCCGAGGCACGTCTTCTGTGATGGAATCTTCAAGTCTTCCTGGCAAGCTCCTCTTGCCAGGGCCTTGCATGAGTGAGGTAGCCTTGAGCCTGGAACGGCCTTCCCGGCAAGCTCCACTTGCCGGGGTCTCGATCTTCTGTCTTGTATACTTTGTTTTTGAATGGTTTTATATGGAGCAGGAAGGCCTCCGGCGAGCACGTGGTAAACCCTACCGCGGGAAGCTGCTACTGCCCGTGCACAAGTTGGGGTACTGAGGTACCCCTACCTTAGTACACCGACACCCCCCCCTGGGCAGCGCCGGGGGGGCGCCTCGGCACCCCGAGAGCCCCCCGGTGCCCTACTTTGGCAGATATTTAAAGGGTCCCCCGTAACCCTTGAAACAGGACTTCTTTTCGCGATCCCATCTCTGTTCCGCCGCCGCCGCCGCTTCCCAGATCGAGAGCACCAGGAGAACTCTTCCCGGCACCCTGCCAGAGGGGAGGATCACCACCGGGAGCTTCTCCACCACCATGGACGCCTCCCGGATGACTCGTGAGTAGTCTCCCTTGGACCATGGGTCCATGACCAGTAGCTATGTGATGTTCTCCTCCCGTTCTTGTGCTTCACTAATTAGTCCTCGTGAGCTGCCCTACATGATCGAGGCACCTATGTAATCCTTGTGTTGTTGCTATGTTGAGTTTGCTGGGATCCGATGGATTATGAGATTATGTTCAGATTGATCTTGAGTAATATATTTGATTCACCTCTTTTATATTTTAGTTCATAAGTAATTTTTGCATGTTCTCCGTTGTTATTTATTGCTTTGGCCAAGTAGTAGGTAGTGACTCCAAGAGGGAACGTTATGCTCGATTGTGGGTTTATGCCCCTCGATGACTAGCTTGAGTGACAGAAACATGAGTCTAGGGGATGTGCTGTTGCCACAAGGGGGAAAACAACGATGCTTGTGCCCGCGGGTGCAAGGATTGTTTACTTTACGCAAAGTTCTTTTAATGCAGTTGTCTGTTGCATTGAGTTTACACTATGGGTGTGACTCGCAACTTAATACCAGCGAGATGTTCTGGATAGATATCTCAAGGTGGATGATTAGTAGTAGATGCAGATGGATTTCGGTCTACTTACTTTGGCGTACCGCCCATGCTTTGAACCTCAACCTTTCTTGCAATGTAGTCAGCATTGGTTTGCGTTCGTGGTCCTGTCAATTGCCCAGCTGTAATTTGTTACCTCACACAGCTGTTTTATCGTCTTTTGGGAGAGAGACATCACTAGTGAACATCATGTGACTCCGGTCCATATTACTATCATTGATCACATACACTATTTTACTTTCCGCTATTTTATTTACTATTGCAAAATACTATCTATCACTACTATCATATTGCTTTTAACCCTTTGTGAACTACAAGGCCGGAGAGATTGACAACCTCTCTGTACTCGTTGGGAGCAAAGTTATTTGTATCTGTGTGCAGGTCCACGTTGATTGCTAATTGCGCCGTTAACAGTTGACACCTACCTGTTGGACCTAGGAGTCTCTGGGGATTCGATCCTTGGCATCTTTGCTAAGGGAAAACACTTCTACTTACTGCATCTTACACCTTCCACTTGGGGTAATCCAACGAGGGATTCGAGGCCCATCACAACTCCGTTGCTTGGTAGTTAAATGGACAATAACTTCATCCTTAGCGAGTCGATTATTGAATCACCACCCTAAGGCTGATCGTGCTACCTAGTCCACTTTCCTGGTGCACTCCTCGATTGATGAGTTAGGATTTTGTTAATTCCTCGCTCATTTGATCATATCGTCTTGCCCTGAAAAGCAAGATTGTTCTCGAGCTTAGTAACATATCGGCGGATCGTGATTTTTTGGTTATCTTCCCAGAAGTATTACCAGGTTGTCCCCTGACCGTTATGTTGAGCTCGTGATCAAGCTGGTCTCTCTCTAAACCACCCTTTCTCCAAGAATCTGTGTTGGATACCCTGAGCTAGCTGGTTAAGCTAAACGACAACTTGGAGAGTTGGAAGATAAAAGCTTGCCTGACTTAGTTCCTTCCAAGGGATATCTTTTGTGTGTGTGTTGAAGAAAGATGATATCTTGATCGGTTGATCCTTGTGAACAATTGTTGGATCTATTGTCTTGTCCAAAACTTTGATTTGAGTGTGGGCTATCCTCAAATCAAATCAGAACCAACGATATTCGTAACGTTGTCTTACTCGTGGTTGATCCCTCGAAAATACACCATTATATCTTCTGGGTCTGACCAATACTATCACTTGTTCACATAATTATGGAATTCCATCTCCATGGAAACCTGGATGAATTGTTGTTGAGCCCATCAGCAACACTGCTACCTTCTCCATGATTTTGTAGGACATTAAGCTAGTGTTGGAAACTTTGTAAGCATTGCCTTCGTGTCCCGTTCGCGAGGTATATGTTTGGATGAGAGAAGTGACTTCCTCCAATTCATGTGCAGTTGGTGCAAGTTGTCACCGTGAATTTGAGAAAGCTTGTTTTACTTCCCTGGAATCATCCCAATTCAGTCATGCATACGTGCGAAGTATCCCATGGTCTGATAGACTGATCATCTTCATTCCATATGTATCCCTAGCACACCAAGCCACTGATTGATTTGTTCAAGGAGAAGAAGTTCCTTCTTAAGATCCGGACTTATGCAAGGACTTCGATATCCTCGATGATGGTTCCCCAACCCGAACTTGGTAGTGTTTCATTGTAAGACTACTACGTGGTCATGTTTGTCTTGGACAACGTGTTCACATGTATGTAGCAGAACCAGCTCATGTTTTGGAGCTTGCTATCGTAGTTCACTCCCCGAGAATCTCGCAACGCCATCTCGTCGATTTGTGTTGTAAACTTTCATTTTCCTTCTAGACTCGATGAGTCTGGAATATCCTGACACCAACCAGAACTGAATCTCAGGCAGATATGATGGTTGGAGCCTTTCCCAAGAACTATAATATTGGTCTCTCGATAACCGGTAAAGTGGATGTCGTGGCCAACACACCCAGCCGGAAGGCCTATTATTGTAGTTTCCTGGTTGAAGAATTTGACCACCTCCCCATAAGGACTTCGTAGGACTTACTCCCTAGTTGTTCCTTATAGATTTTTGTGCTCCTGAAGTCCGATCTTTTACTTGATGTTCTAGGTACCAAACCATTTTAATAAATGGATTGCACTAGCACGTCAAGGAGAACATTAGAAGCGGAGTGCTAAATGTCTCTCGGTCGATCATCCAGATTTTGCCCTTGACACCGCTAAGGTGAAATCTGAGAAAGTGTTATCTTCCTTTACATTTGCATCGTCCATCGCTATTCATGATGGTCGTATGTTGTGTTACCAGGATCCTTGACACGGATATTGGTAAAACCTTGATGAATATGGGAATGCTCAAGTTCTTGAGAGCACGCACAAGCACTAGGTGTTATCCTCGACACTAACCGGGATTGCTCCCAGTGTTCTTGGTTATGTTGTAACCTCTCAAAGAGCAATTTACTCTCTACTGTTGGGTTTCTTCCTAGTTACTAGAATCATTCCCAGCATTTGCATTTTGTTCCCAGCTTGCACCGCCAATGTGCCAATTCTCCATGGGTTATCGTTCTCAATCACTGATGCTCAGGATTATCCTCAAAAGTGGTCCTACCATGGGTCCCATCCATTTCCGATGATAAGCAAAATCAACCTTGGCATTGTCCTTTACAAGGTAGTCCACATCATCCATTCTGGCCCGAGAATGTCATTCTTTCGAACTCCGTCAAACGATCGGATGTGATTTGCCTCCGGCTGGTATAGAGAGTTTCAATGATCTTATATCAAAAGTAATTCTTTTTGCCACTTAAGGGAATAACTCTATGAGTCACCTTCACTAAGGTGCCCCGTCTGGTGACCTCGATCACCATTCTCTTAGGTGTGGAATTATTGCCTACCAAGTGAACCTTCATCGTTTGTTTCACTCCATCCCTTTGGATGTGTGTTTTGTATCTCGGCTCAAGAGCTGTTTCAACGTCTCACTCCATGAGTTGATCTGAGTTGCTCGATCTTTGGCAAGATAGATTACTGTAGAGTTTCTTCTGTTATCACTGTGTTGGACAAAGATCCGGTAATCAAGGATGTTAGGATCAACATGATGCTAGCAATCAACATTCATATGAAGGGCACTTGGATCATGAAGATTGTGTTAGTTAGTGTCCCCTCTGATTTCTTATCTCACGTCCTGAATCTCGAGACGAGATTCTTGTTTAGTGGGGGTGAGTTGTCACAGCCCTAGACCAGCCCTTGCCTGCCTTGCTTGGTCCTCAGGTGCATCATGTTTATTTTCACAGAAAATTGAAATGGGGATGTTCAAACCCTAGCACTAAATGAATTCAACTAGGGTCAAATTAAAATCTTTTTCAATAAACCCAAAATGCCCTTGGGAAAAGTTCATCATTTTTTGATTGATTAAAAACCTCTGCCAAAAATGTTGCACATATTTCTAGGACCATTCTGGATTTTTGAATTAAATCTTAAGTATTTGCATTTGGGCATTTAAATGCTATATACTATTTTTAAATGTCCAAATATTCATAAACTAAAATGTTTACTGTTGGAAATAATCCAAACAGTAGCCTCAAGTAGTTTCATGAATTTTGAGCTTGTTTAAGTATTTTAGATAAAGCCAAAACAAATGCAAAAATTAGAAAACAGAAACAGTATAAGAAAAACAGAGAGAGAGAGTAACTCACCTGGTGGCCCAGCACGGCCCAGCCCAACTGTCCCACCTCTCGCCAGGAGGACGAGGGGTGCGTGGCCGCCGCGCGCCGGCACACGCCGTGGCCACCTCCTACCTCTCTGCATGTCTCCTCGTCGCCCTGAGATCGCCACGCAGCCCTGACCTCTTTTCCACTCTCTTCGGCACTTCTCCTCCCCCCTGGTGCTCTCTCTCTCTCTCGCAACCACCGACCGCCATTGCCGCCGCGCTCGCTGCCACCGCGGCCATCAGCCACCACACGCCGCGCCAACATGCTCAGAGGCACCGCCGCGTTCCCCTCGTCCTCTCCATAGAACTATGAGACGCCGGGAGGCTCTGCTTCATCGTCACCGACCCCTTCTTCAACTTCGGGTGCCGCCGCTCGTCGCCGTCGATTCGCTCCGGCCAAGCCGTCCTCGAGCCCATTTCGACGCCCCCTGCATGCGCCGTGAGCACCTGTGTCTTTCCCCTCTCTCCCCGCAGTCTAACCCGTCCCCTAGCTAGCTCCACCACCGGACCCGAGAGCTCCACCCCGCCGGCCGCCGTTGAACTTGTCGCCGCCGTGGCCACAGCCGCCTCTGCTCGTTTTTGAGCGCGTCACCGTGCTCAGCACATCACCAGGAGGCTGTAGCACTCAGCCGTTCGTCCCCTCGTGCACCACAGCATCGACTCCGTCGATGCCCGATCGCCGGCCGCCGCCGCGAGCTCGATTCCGACGAACTCCGGCCGCCCCAGCAACTGCCGCTTGCCGCAACGGATGCGCGGGAACGCGGGCTTCACGTAGATAGTCTCCGCGGCCATTTTGGTCGCCTGTGGGCGTTTTCCGACGCGCCCCGCCGTCTCGGCACTCGCCGGCGGCGAGCCGCCGGCCAGTTGACCCGCCTGACCAGGGGTTTGACTCCCCCTGAGTCACTGACTTGTGGGGCCAGCCCTGACTAGTTTTAGCTTAAGGTTTTAGTTAAGTTTTAAATTCTGTCATTAGTTTAAGTAGACACTGACAGGTGGGCCCAGTGCCCTGCTAATTTTAGGTTAGTGCTAATTTGTAATTAGTTAACCCTGTGACTCACTAACATGTGGGCCCCGCCCGGCTAATTAAACTAGGTTAGTATTAAATAAGTTTGTTTAGTTAGTTGTGTCACTGACCAGTGGGCCCCACTGGTCAGGTTTGACTGGACCAGCCCCTGTTGACTTGCTGATGTCAGCATGACCTAGTGCTAACGCAATAAGTGTTTTCTGGAATTTTAAATAAATCATGAATGATTTATTTATTTCAGAAAATAGCCAAAATTTCTAAAAATCATAGAAAATAAACTATAGCTCGGATGAAAATAAATTATATATGAAAATTGATCAGAAAAATCCAAGGAATATGTTTATGGCATTTTCATGCATGTTTGAACAAGTTAAACCTGCTGATCAGGTCAAATAAATTAAATGGCATTTGAATAATCACATATGGAGTTTGAATTTGAACCTTTGGTACAAACCAACTTCATTTAATATGGTTGCTAGTTGCATTAGCTCAATCAACAGCATATTGCCATGTCATGATCATGCATCATATTGTGCATTGCATTGATTGTGTTCCTTCTCTGTTGCCGGTGTTGTTCCCTTTCAGTAGACGTGTTCCGACGATGTGATCGATGACACCGATGAAGACCCAATGTTATCTTCAGAAGTGCCAGGCAAGCAAAACCCCCATTGAGCATCCCGATACAATCCCACTCTCTCGCTCCTGCTCTCTTTTACAGCATTAGGACAACAACGATTGAATTGCTTTTGCTGCGGTAGTTGAACCCCTTTCCACTGCATGACCTGTCATTGCCATAGTAAATAGTTGAAACCCACTAGTATGAGTAGGAGTTTGATGGGCCTCGAACCCCTCGTTGGTTACCCCAAGTGGAAGGTGTAAGATGCAGTAAGTAGAAGTGTTTTCCCCTAGCAAAGATGCCAAGGATCGATTCCCCAGAGACTCCTAGGTTCAACAAGTAGGTGTCAATTGCTACGGCGCCAGATTAGTAGCAATCAACATGGACCTGCACACAGATACAAATAACTTTGCTCCCAACGAGTACAGAAAGGTTGTCAATCTCTCCGGCCTTGTAGTTCACAAAGGATTAAAAGCAATGATAGTAGTGATAGATAGTTTTTGCAATAGTAAATAACAACGGAAAGTAAATAGTGGATGTGATCAATGATGGTAATATGTACCGGAGTCTCATGATGTTCACTAGTGATGTCTCTCTCCCAAAAGATGATAAAACAGCTATGTGACTTAAACAAATTACAGCTGGGCAATTGACAGGACCACGAACGCAAACCAATGCTGACTACATTGCAAGAAAGGTTGAGGTTCAAAGCATGGGCGGTACGCCAAAGTAAGTAGACCGAAATCCATCAATATCTACTACTAATCATCCACCTTGAGATATCTATCCAGAACATCTCGCTGGTATTAAGTTGCGAGTCCCACCCATAGTGTAAACTCAATGCAACAGACAACTGCATTAAAAGAACTTTGCGTAAAGTAAACAATCCTTGCACCCGCGGGCACAAGCACCGTTGTTTTCCCCCTTGTGACAACAGCACATCCCCTAGACTCATGTTTCTGTCACTCAAACTAGTCATCGAGGGGCATGAACCCACAATCGAGCATAACGTTCCCTCTTGGAATCACTACCTACTACTCGGCCAAAGCAATAAGTAACAACGGAGAACATGCAAGAATTACTTATGAACTAAAATATAAAAGAGGTGAATCAAATATATTACTCAAGATCAATCTGAACATAATCTCATAATCCATCGGATCCCAGCAAACTCAACATAGCAACAGCATAAGGATTACATAGGTGCCTCGATCATGTAGGGCAGCTCACGAGGACTAATTAGTGAAGCACAAGAACGGGAGGAGAACATCACATAGCTACTGGTCATGGACTCATGGTCCAAGGGAGACTACTCACGAGTCATCCGGGAGGCGTCCATGGTGGTGGAGAAGCTCCCGGTGGTGATCCTCCCCTCCGGCAGGGTGCCGGGAAGAGTTCTCCTGGTGCTCCCGATCTTGGAAGTGGCGGCGGCGGCGGAACAGAGATGGCATCACGAAAAGAGTTCCTGTTCTAAGGGTTTCGGAGGTCCCTCTAAATATAAGCCAAAGGGGGCACCGAACGGGCTTCGGGGGGCCCAGGCGCCGCCCCCCCCCCCCCCCGGCGCGGCCCAGGGGGGGGCGCCCACAGGGCGCCTGGAGCCCCTGTGGCCCCCCTAGGCTGCCCTTCGGACGCAGTGTTGCTTCCGGATCGCTGATTTTTTATATAATTTTTCTGGATTTTTCTGGGCAGTTCTCGAAACGTGAAAACGTGAAATACAAAAACAGCCGAAAACAGAAACTGACACTGGGTTGCACTGGATTAGTAAGTTAGTCCAAATATGATCAAAAGTGTATGGAAGTGTATGAATATCATAGCAATATCACCCAAAAGTGGCATGGAGCAAGCAGAAATTATAGATACGTTTTGGACGTATCAACATCCCCAAGCTTAATTCCTGCTCGTCCTCGAGTAGGTAAATGATAACATGAATAATTTCTATGGTCACATGCTATTAACCATATAGGACTTTCTCATAGTCATATGACAAAAGCTTACTGAGACAAGGATTCTAAAGTAATTAAGTTTCCTCAAGAGAAAATCACAAATGACTGAAAGTTTTACAACATGAAACTGAAACATCAAAAAGATTTGCAATGAACATGATGTGCAAATATGATAAAGTGATATCTAGCTTGCTCCCTTCAGTGATGCAAAACATAAATGCAAGGGCACCTTCAAGGTTTAAGTGATGACTAGATACAATCATTTCAGAATAAACGATATCACAATCATGCAAAAGACAATGCTACTTTGGGACAATGCACATTACACTCAGAATGACAATCATGCTCTCAGTAGTTGGTGCTTTAACATAAAGGTAAAAGAATGGTTATGTGCTAGAGCTTTTTATTTTGAAAACATGGAAGCAATTGTGTCAACGGTAGTAGTACTTCATATGTGTCATGTATAAAACATCCTATAAGTTGCAAGCCTCATGCATCGTATACCAATAGTGCTCGCTCCTTGTCCTAATTAGCTCGGATCCCCATGGGTTATCATTGCATTGCATATGTTTTAACCAAGTGTCACAAAGGGGTACCTCTATGCCACCTGTACAAAGGTCCAAGGAGATAGATCGCATTTGATTCCTCGTTTTTGATAGATCTCAACTTGAGGACATCCATACCGGGACAACATAGAAAATAGATTATGGACTCCTCTTTAATGCATAAGCATATTCTCGTGAGAGATTGAGGATTAAGGTCCAAGCTAAAACTTCCACCATGATGCATGGCTTTGGTTGGCGGCCAAATGTTCTTCTCTAACAATATGCATAGTTATTCAACCCACGGTAAATCACCCTTACTTCAGACAAGACGAACATGCATAGCAACTCACATGATATTCAACAAGAGTGTGACAGTTGATGGCGTCCCCAGAAACATGGTTACCGCTCAGCAAGCAACTTATAAGAAATAAGATACATAGGCAACATATTCTTTACCACAATAGTTTTTAGGCTACTTTCCCATGAGCTATGTATTGCATGGTTAGTTTGCTTGGTACAGGTGGAGGTTAGCAAAAAGACTGGGAGCGACCAACTAAGAGAGCAATGACGGTCATAATCATGCAGAGCGACAAAGCAATATTGAATCAGGCATGGAAGTTATATCGCTACTCAGAAATAAAAGATCATCAAGGCTTGACAGTCTTTCTTTACAGTCTTAAATATGCGTGAGCATACGCCAAGTCAATCAAAGTAAATTCTCGAAGGAAGATATTACTAAACCATACCATATCATAGGCAAACAAACCAAGTTGGTACTCCAATAACTCATTGGGAACCCCCAGCTATTTGAGATTAACCAAAAGAAAACCTGAACTACTAAGCACCATCATGAAAGTAGCATCTTTATCATAGACACATTAACCCATGCAACGGAAGCAAACTCTCTTAATAAGGTGAGCATGGTAATTAAAGAGAGTTCAAGCAACCAACTAAATAAAAGCTCTTGAAAAGATAAGCATGAATACTAAGAGCAGAGTATGATAGTAGCTATTAAAAGACAAAGAACACACACATCATAGATAGACATGAAAATTATATGTTATGTTCTAGGTAGAAGTGGAGCGTGTTTCTTTCCCACATAAAGGAATGCTGAGTTCCGACTCGTTATGAAAAACTAAAAAGAAAACTAAAAGCAAGACGCTCCAAGCATAGCACATAACACATGAAGTGATAAAAATATAGCGAAACAAAAGACGAACTGATAATGTTGATGGAGAAGGGGATGCATGGGGGCATCCCCAAGCTTAGACGCTTGATTCTCCTTGAATATTTGTTGGGGGTGCACGGGGGCATCCCCAAGCTTGAGCGCTTGACACTCCTGAATCTTTTTATCATCTTCCCTCGCACACTTGAAAACTCCCTTCATTCATAACTCATCATAATCTGATTAGCGAGGTTAGTACCCTTAATAAAATAATTATACCTTGCTGGAAATAAAGATATTCTTGAAGTTCTACTGTTTCTCAAGATTGCCAAAAGGTTTTTGCAAAGAAAAAGCAAGTTCTTAATTTGCAAAGTGAAGGTAAGGCAAAACAGGACAGAATCTGTGAAAAACAGAACAGCAGGCAGTAATTGATCTGTTCGGGATACTTCTGCAACTCAAATAAAAAAACTCAGAACTGACGCACGAAAGAAAATTATATAGAGAACGCTGTCGAAAAAATTCAGACCAAAAAGATGAACTGGTGATTTTATACGAATTTTTCTATCCAAGGACAGAATCTGTTTCCTGGACAGCACCTCACAACTTTTGAACTTTCTAGCAATCGGAGGCTATACTTGGCACAAATATGAAAAGCAAAGATACAATGATGATGCTACAGCAGTAAACAACATCAAGACACAACAAAAGCAAAAAAATTATTCATGTGGGCTGCCTCCCAAAAGCGCTTTCTTTTATGCCTTTAAGCTAGGCATAATGCATAGATCAAGTTTTATCAAGAGTAAAAGAATAGCTAGCCCGTACAACGGACTCAAAAGGTAACTTGACCTTCTTACGAGGGAAGTGTTCCATCCCTTTCTTGAGAGGAAACTGAAATTTTATATTACCCTCTTTCATGTCAATGACAGCACCAACGGTGCGCAAAAAGGGACGTCCCAAAATAATTGGACATGAAGGATCACATTCAATATCCATAATAGTGAAATCAACGGGCACATAATTATCATTGACAACGATAAGAACATCGTCGATCCTCCCCAAAGGTTTCTTTATGGAAGAATCAACGAGACGAACACCAAAAGAACAAGAAGCATAAGGTTTCAATTTAAGCATATCATATATCCTTTTGGGCATAACAGAGGTACTAGCACCAACATCACATAATGCATAACAAGAGAAGTCATTCAAATTAATTTTTATCATAGGATCCCAACCATCTTCTAGCTTTCTAGGTATGGAGGCTTCTACTCTAAGTTTCTCCTCCCTAGCTTTGATAAGAGCATTAGTGATATGCTCTGTGAAGGCAAGGTTAAGCATGCTAGTGCGGGGATCTCTAGACATCTTGTGAAGGAAACCAATAACTTCGGTAAGAGTGCAATTATCAAAATAAAGGTCACGAGCATCAAGTAAAGTGGTAGTGGTGTCCTTAAGGTTCTCTTGTTTGGTAGTTGATATAGTCATAGCATCACCATTAATAGGTCCATTGGGACCAGGAGTACATTGGGTGCTAAGAGTGTGAACATCCTCAATAACTTGGATAGTAGCAACAGTGTGGTGGGTAGGAAGACTCTTAATTCTTTCCTCTTCCTCCCTTTCTCTAGCCCATCTCTCTTTAAGTTTAGCCATCATCCTAATATTTTCATTAATTTGCACTTGAGTAGCATTAATAGGGATGACTTCCCTCTCCTTAAGAGGAGAAGTTTCAATTTTTAGCAATTTTACCTCATTGGCTAAGTGGTCTACCTTAAAAGAAAGATCATCTAGTTTATGTAGTTTCTCTTCTACATTCTTATTAAAGGCTTTTTGGGTAGTGATGAAATCTCTAAGCATGGTCTCTAGTTCAGTATTGGAGTTCTTGGTACTAGGATAAGCATTGTTGTTCCCATAAGAGTTAGAGGGGAACGGTCTAGGATTGTTACCAAAGTTACTCCTATAAGCATTGTTGTTGAAATTATTTCTAGAGATAAAGTTCACATCTACTTGTTCTTGAGCAATCAAAGAATTTAAAGGAACATCACGAGGATCAACAGTAGATTGCTTCGAAAGTAGAGACATGATCAAGTCAACTTTTTCATTGAGGGAGGAAATCTCCTCGACAGAGTTTACCTTCCTACCTGTTGGAGCGCGTTCAGTGTGCCATTGGGAATAGTTGGTCATCATCTCATCGAGAAGCTTTGTGGCAGCACCAAGTGTAGTTGAATAAAAGTTCCTCCCGCGGCCGAATCTAACAAGTTCCGCGAGGTAAAGTTCAAGCCTGCATAAAAAGTTTGGATAACCATCCAAGTAGTCAAACCGTGAGTAGGGCAGTTCTTGATAAGAGACTTCATACGTTCCCAAGCTTGGGCAACGTGTTCATTATCCAATTGTTTAAAATTCATGATGTTACTTCTAAGTTGGATAATTTTAGCAGGTGGATAGTATCTTCCAATAAAAGCATATTTGCACTTGTCCCATGAATCTATGCTATTTCTAGGCAAAGACTGAAACCAAATTTTAGCTCCTCCTCTCAAAGAGAAAGGAAAAAGCTTAAGCTTAACAATATTACCATCTATTTCTTGGTACTTTTGCATATCACAAAGTTCAACAAAGTTGTTCAAGTGTAAAGCAGCATCATCTCCAGCACCGGAGAATTGTTCTTTCATAACTAAGTTCAGTAAAGCAGGTTTAATTTCATATGAAGGTGCTGAAGTGGCAGGTGTAGTGATAGGTGTGCTGATAAAGTCATCGTTGTTGTGACTAGTGAAGTCACACAACTTGGTGTTCTCGGTGGAACCCATAGTAGCAAGCAAGCAAGATAACTATTTTTGTGATTTTCGATAAAAGGAACTAAAGCAAAAAATGAAAGGTAAACTAACAAGACTAAAAAGCAAAGGTAAAAGATAGCATGCAACTCCCCTATCCTGAAGAGTGGAGTCCCCGGCAACGGCGCCAGAAAATACTCCTTGATGGGCCTCGAACCCCTCGTTGGTTACCCCAAGTGGAAGGTGTAAGATGCAGTAAGTAGAAGTGTTTTCCCCTAGCAAAGATGCCAAGGATCGATTCCCCAGAGACTCCTAGGTTCAACAAGTAGGTGTCAATTGCAACGGCGCCAGATTAGTAGCAATGAACGTGGACCTGCACACAGATACAAATAACTTTGCTCCCAACGAGTACAGAGAGGTTGTCAATCTCTCCGGCCTTGTAGTTCACAAAGGATTAAAAGCAATGATAGTAGTGATAGATAGTTTTTGCAATAGTAAATAACAACGGAAAGTAAATAGTGGATGTGATCAATGATGGTAATATGGACCGGAGTCTCATGATGTTCACTAGTGATGTCTCTCTCCCAAAAGACGATAAAACAGCTATGTGAGGTAAACAAATTACAGCTGGGCAATTGACAGGACCACGAACGCAAACCAATGCTGACTACATTGCAAGAAAGGTTGAGGTTCAAAGCATGGGCGGTACGCCAAAGTAAGTAGACCGAAATCCATCAATATCTACTACTAATCATCCACCTTGAGATATCTATCCAGAACATCTCGCTGGTATTAAGTTGCGAGTCCCACCCATAGTGTAAACTCAATGCAACAGACAACTGCATTAAAAGAACTTTGCGTAAAGTAAACAATCCTTGCACCCGCGGGCACAAGCACCGTTCTTTCCCCCTTGTGGCAATAGCACATCCCCTAGACTCATGTTTCTGTCACTCAAGCTAGTCATCGAGGGGCATGAACCCACAATCGAACATAACGTTCCCTCTTGGAGTCACTACCTACTACTCGGCCAAAGCAATAAGTAACAACGGAGAACATGCAAGAATTACTTATGAACTAAAATATAAAAGAGGTGAATCAAATATATTACTCAAGATCAATCTGAACATAATCTCATAATCCATCGGATCCCAGCAAACTCAACATAGCAACAGCATAAGGATTACATAGGTGCCTCGATCATGTAGGGCAGCTCACGAGGACTAATTAGTGAAGCACAAGAACGGGAGGAGAACATCACATAGCTACTGGTCATGGACTCATGGTCCAAGGGAGACTACTCACGAGTCATCCGGGAGGCGTCCATGGTGGTGGAGAAGCTCCCGGTGGTGATCC
>LR738710.1:825044632-825061079 GCA_902687465.1 Secale cereale
CCCCGGCGCGTCCCGGGGGGGGGGGCGCCCACAGGGCGCCTGGAGCCCCTATGCCCCCCCCAGGCTGCCCTACGGACGCAGTGTTGTTTCCGGATCGCTGATTTTTTATATAATTTTTCTGGATTTTTCTGCGCAGTTCTCGAAACGTGAAAACCTGAAATACAAAAACAGCCGAAAACAGAAACTGGCACTGGGGTGCACTGGATTAGTAAGTTAGTCCAAATATGATCAAAAGTGTATGGAAGTGTATGAATATCATAGCAATATCACCCAAAAGTGGCATGGAGCAAGCAGAAATTATAGATACGTTTTGGACGTATCAGAGTTGTTTGAGCCATGTTGTGCCTACTCATTCATGCTTTTTGGTTATGCCAGCTATTGCTTAGAGTTGTGTCAGGTCTGATTCATCGGGGATGAATTGGAATGGTGATGAACATGTCCTAATGTGTGTGAGCTAAGTTTGTGAACACGATTTGGTAAAGGTAGCGATGAGAGGCCATGTAGGAGTACATGGTGGGTTGTCTCATTGCAGCCGTCCTCAGGAACTGAGTTCGGTGTTGGTTGATCCATGACCAGTTACTACCATGCATTGGGCCCGAAACCAATGGACCCTCTCGACTTATTAACTACCCTTGTTCTCTGTCCAGGAGTTGCAACTAGTTTCTAGTGTTTGTAGTTTATTGGAGGTCGTGCGCAGCGCTGACCCTCGGGGTGGGCTGTGACGCGGCAGGTACGTGGCATGGTGTACCGATCGCCCGTTTGGTGATGCGGGAACCCTGTACACATCGTTTGGGGCCGCGAGCGACACCCCGGCCGGATCTCCCCACGGATGGAACCCAAATAGGCGATAAACCTGGACGAGAGACTTGTGTGGTTAGTCAGGTCGTGGCCGACACCCTCGCTGGGCCTCCGCTTGAAGGTTGCCGAGTACATGTCGTGTAAACGGCGGTAAGTGGTGAGAGCATGTGTGAAGAAGTACACCCCTGCAGGGTTATATATAATCTATTCGAATAGTCGTGTCCGCGGAAATGGACTTCTGGGTTACCTCTACAGTTCATAGCAAGTGAAAGTGGATACTCTAAAACACGCAAGATAAGCGTGAGTGCTATGGATGGCCTTCTCGTAGGGAGACGGGAGCGGATCCATAGTGGTGTATTGATTGGTGAATATGTGGACTCGTGTGCGCCACCTCAAAAGAGTTACTTGCAGTCGTAGTTAGGATAGCCACCGAGTCAAAGCTGGCTTGCTGCAGTCAAACTCCACCACCCCTTTGTTGATACTGATGCATATGTAGTTAGTTCTGATGTAAGTCTTGCTGAGTACCTTTGTACTCACGTTTGCTTAATTTATGTTTTGCAGAGAGACGTCATGTCTCGCTAGTGGTTCTGAGTCGACTTCGACGTTTAGCTTGTTACCTCAGCTATGATCTTGTACCCTTGTAGGATCTAATAGATAGTCAGGCTTCTTAGCCTTTTTCATTTGTAGTTGTCTGTACTCAGACATGTTATGCTTCCGTTGCCTGTATGCTCTGTATGATGGGTCATGTGACCTCTGTTTGTAATAAATGCTATGATGGCTCTTCTGGGCCTTTATCTATATGAGTTGTTGAGTTAAGTTGTGATGCCATGTTGTACAGCACATACTTGCATGTTATGCGTACGTGTAATGTGTATTGCTATGTGTGGGATCCGACACCTAGTTGTTTACCCTTGGTAGCCTATCTTACAGGGAAATGTCTCCTAGTGCTTCCACTGAGCCTTGGTAGCTTGCTACTGCTCCGGAACACTTAGGCTGGCCGGCATGTGTCCTTCTTCGTTCCTGTGTCTGTCCCTTAGGGGAAATGTCACGCGTTGTTCCTTTAAGTCCTTGTAGCTTGCTACGACTTGGGTTCATACGTTGATGACCGACACGTTCGTTGCTGGGTCATGTATGCTTGTCCCTGTAATTTAGCGCCACTTTTGGTTTATAACTGGTCATGTCGGCCCGGGTTCTCTGCCATATGGATGCTAGCGACACTATCATATACGTGTGCCAAAATGCGCAAACGGTCCCGGGCCAGGTAAGGTGGCACCCGTGGGAATACCGTGCGTGAGGCCGCAAAGTGATATGGTGTGTTACAGGCTAGACCTGTGTGACTTAGCATCGGGGTCCTGACATGTAGGGTATAAACATAGGAGTGAGGCAACCCAGCTTGGCAAAAACTTAAGTCATAGAGGTGCATATACTGGCGAAAGAAGGAACAAACGACATGAACGAATGTAAGCAATAAGCTTTATTAGTAAGCTTCGTCAAAGAAGCCCCCAGCTATCGTGGGGTATGTACATTTAAAGATGTGTACCCCTCATAGTTCGGTAGATCCGAACACATACTAGGATATTTTAAAGGAAAAAATAAAAAAGAAGAGAGGAAAAAGGAACCTAGTCAAAATAAAAGAAAATGTGCTACCAAACTATCCGTAAAATCGTCGAAGCCAAGCAGCGTTCCATGGATTCGGCTCAAGGGAATTATCCGATCCATTGCGAAGGTGATAAGCTCCTCCTGTGAGAACTTCATCTATGATGAAGGGACCCTCCTATCGTGGTTTGAGCTTATCCTTTTTCTTCTCTGGGAGGCGTAAGACAAGATCGCCAATGTTGTATGTTTCAGCCCGCACTTCTCTGCTTTGGTACCGCCTGTCCTGTTATTGATAAAATGCGGAACGAGCTTGCATGATATCGCGCTCCTCTTCAAGGTCGTCCAGGTCATCCTGCCGATCGAGCTCAGCTTCTCGCTCCTCGTACATGCGCACTCTAGGTGAGTCATGAATAATGTCACAGGGTAGAATAGCTTATGCGCCGTACACCATAAAGAATGGTGTGTATCCGGTTGTTCGGTTAGGTGTGGTCCGCAGCCCCCAGAGCACGGAATCGAGTTCCTCAACTCAGTGTTTACCTAACTCCCTTAGGGAGCGCACTAGTCAGGGTTTAATGCCACTCATTATAAGGACATTGGCCCGTTCGGCCTGGCCGTTTGTTTGAGGGTGGTAGACGGATGCATAGTCAAGTTTAATGGCCAACTTAGCACACCAGTTTTTCACCTCATCAGCCATAAAATTGGAGCCATTATCTGTGATGATGCTGTGCAGGACACCGCAGCGGTGTACCATGTCGGATATAAAATCAATCATTTGTCCTGCTTCAGCCTTTTTACTGGTTTGGCCTCTATCCACTTAGTGAATTTATCCACCATAACCAGCAAATATTTCTTTTTGTGGCTTCCCCCTTTAAGGGTCCGACCATATCCAGCCCCCAGACCACGAAAGTCCAAGTGACGTGGATTGTTCTTAGGGCAGTGGGAGGCATATGACTTTGATTAGCGAAAAGCTGATACCCCACAAAACGTTGAACGAGGGCTTGTGAATCTGTTTGGGACATTGGCCAGAAAAAGCATGTTCGAAAAGCTTTACTTACGAGAGCCCGAGCTATGGCGTGATGGCCGCCTAGACCAGCATGTATTTCGGCTAAAAGTTGCCGTCCATCCTCTTCGGAGATGCACCTTTGGAGAACACTAGTAGTGCTTTTTCTTATATAGCTCACCTTCGTGAACTTTGTAGACTTTAGAATGCCAAACTATGCAACGAGCCTCAATATGATTATCAGGAAGCTCTTGCCTATTAAGGTAGGCCAGGAAGGGTTCGGTCCAAGGAACAATGACGGCCATGATCTCATGAGCAGAGGGTGTTATTTCCGTATTCGGACCGCCGATGATTGATACGTCTCTAACGTATCTATAATTTTTTATTGTTCCATTCTATTATTTAAGATGTTTTGGATGTTTAATGGGCTTTGTTATACACTTTTATATTATTTTTGGGACTAATCTATTAACCCAAAGGCCCAGTCCAGATTGTTGTTTTTTGCTTATTTCAGGGTTTTATAGAAAAGGAATATCAAACGGAGTCCAAACGGAATGAAACTTCGGGAGAGATATTTTTGGAGCAAAATACGCATGGGAGACTTGAGAACCACGGAGTAGGGCACACATGGCGTCCACGAGGGTGCCCCCCTACAGGGCGAGCTGCCCTGCCTCGTGGGCCCCACGTCTAGCCCCCAATGCCCTCCTTCTTCCTATATATATCTACGTACCTCGAAACCATCAGAACAACAGAGAAAACCCTAGTTCCACCGCCGCAACCTTCTGTTCCCGTGAGATCCCATCTTGGGGCCTGTTCCGGAGCTCCGCCGGAGGGGGGATCTTCCACAGAGTGCTTCTACATCATCATCATCGCCTCACCATGAGTTGTGAGTAGTTTACCGCAGACCTTCGGGTCCATAGCTAGTATCTAGATGGCTTCTTCTCTCTCTTTGGATCTCAATACCAAGTTCTCCTCGGTCTTCGAGGAGATCTATTCGATGTAATCTCTTTTTGCGATGTGTTTGTTGAGATCCGATGAATTGTGGGTTTATGATCAAGATTATCTATGAGAAATATTTGGTTCTTTTCTGAACTCTTTATGTATGATTATAATATCCTTGCAAGTCTCTTCGAATTATTGGTTTGTTTGGCCTACTAGATCTATAGTTCTTGCAATGCGAGAAGTGCTTGGCTTTGGGTTTAATCTTGTGATGTCCTTTCCCAGTGATAGTAGGGGTAGCAAGGCACGTATTGTACTGTTGCCATCGAGCATAAAAAGATGGGGTTTATATCACTATGTTTGAGTTTATCCCTCTACATCATGTCATCTTTCTTAAGGCGTTACTTTGTTCTTATGAACTTAATACTCTAGATGCATGCTAGATAGCGGTCGATGTGTGGAGTAATAGTAGTAGATGCAGAATCGTTTCGGTCTACTTGTCTCGGATGTGATGCCTATATATAATGATCATGCCTAGATAGTCTCATAATTATTCGCTTTTCTATCAATTGCTTGACAGTAATTTGTTTACCCGCCGTAGAATATCGCTATCATGAGAGAAGCCACTAAAGAAAACTATGGCCCCCGGGTCTATTCTCAACATATCAATCTACAATCTACTTTACTTTTCTGCTTTTACTTTTTGTTCTTATATTCAAAATACCAAAAATATCAAACTATCATCTCTATCAGATCTCACTTTCGTAAGTGACCGTAAAGGGATTGACAACCCCTTATTGCGTTGGCTGCAAGTTCTTATTTGTTTGTGCATGTGTGAGGGACTCGCGCGTGTTCTCCTACTGGATTGATACCTAGGTTCTCAAAAACTGAGGGAAATACTTACGCTACTATGGTGCATCACCCTTTCCTCTTCGAGGGAATACAACGCAAGCTCGAGAAGTAGCAATGATATATGTATTGTGTTCGGTTGTTGGGGGTGTGATCATGTCTGAACTAGCATCTTTGCTATCGTCTTGCCATACTATGGATGGCTTGAAGAGCCTTTCCACAAAGGTGTTAGGCGGGACTGGGTCATGATTGGCCCCCATGCGAGCGAGTATATCTGCTGCCTGATTACTATCTTGAGCGACATGATGAAATTTGAGCCCCTCAAACCTAGCCGATATTTTTAATATGGTGTTTCGATATGCCACCATGTTTAGATCTTTTGCATCAAACTCTCCATTTACCTGAGATATTGCAAGGTTGGAGTCTCCGTGCACCTCTAGGCATTGTATGCCCATGGAGACGACCATGCGGAGGACGTGGAGCAGTGCCTCGTATTCGGCAGCGTTGTTGGAGTCCGTGTACATGATTTGTAATACATAGCATACTGTGTCCCTCGTGGGGGATGTCAAGATGACGGTAGCCCCCATTCCGGCTAGCATCTTAGAGTCGTCAAAATACATGGTCCAGTTGGAGTATGAACAGTACTCTTTAGGGAGCTCGGCTTCCGTCCACTGTGTGACAAAGTCGGCCAACACCTGAGATTTGATAGCCCGGCGTGGCTTGCATGTTATTTCGAACGGTAAGAGCTCAATGGCCCATTTAGCTATGCGTCTAGTGGCGTCCTTGTTGTTTATAATATCATTAAGTGGTACTTTGGATGCCACTGTGATCGAACGCTCTTGAGAGTAGTGTCGGAGCTTCCGGGATGCCATAAAGACCGCGTAAGCTATCTGTTGATAATGAGGGTATCGTGATTTGGACGGTGTAAGGACCTCCGATACGTAATAGACTAGTTTTTGGATGGCGAATTTATGTCCCTCTTCTTCTCATTCGACAATGAGCACAGTGCTCACAACCTGGTGAGTTGCTGAGATGTAAAGCAACATCGGCTCGCCAACACTTGGAGCGACTAGGATGGGATTGCCTACTAATAAGGCTTTTTATTTCTTCCAATCCGGCTGTGGCCGCTTCCGTCCATTCGAAGTTGTCAGTGTGCTTGAGTAATCTATGAAGTGGTAATGCATTTTCTCCTAGTCTGGAGATGAAGCGGCTTAAGGCCGCTATGCACCCTGCTAGCTTTTGAACCTGCTTTAGGTCGGTTGGTGTCGTGGTTTTGTCACGGCAGATGTCCTAGCAAAAGGACTTAGTCGTGGAGCCATCGCTACGGGTTAGCTTAAAGGGCTTAAAGTGGACAAAGACGCAAGGGATTTTATACTAGTTCAGCCCCTTCGATGAAGGTAAAAGCCCACGTCTAGTTTGGTGTGGTATTTCTAGGGTTTCGATGACCAGGGAGCGAATCCGCTTTACCTGTGTCTCGAGTTGTTGTTCTCTGTCCTTGAACCGTCACCGAGTCGTCCCTTTATATAAACAGAATGACGCCCGGTCCGGTTTACAGAATCCCGAGGCCGGCTCATAAACGTGCCTGGCTCGGTCTCTATCTTTCCTATCTTACAATACAAGTTATACGCCGTATGGCGGTTTACATTTAAGAGCCCTTACACCCTTTGGGCCCTGAATCTTTAATCTTCTATAGTCACGCTCCATACTTTGTCTCGTTGGGCTTCAACATAAGTAATTGCTTATAGGTATAAACCGGCCCCTCCTGGGCGGTTTATACCTAGTAGTTATATCCCTGACATTAGGCCCCACATTGATTTGGACCTGTTCATGTCAATCTTCAACACTTAAATTTGATCCTCCGTGGCTTCAAATATTTTGTAAACCGCCATGACGTCATCTTCCCGGATTATGTTGAACCGCCATGACGTCACATGTTCATTTAATACTTGTACCTGTTTTATTCTTTATTTATTAAAACCTCCAAAGATCGCGGCGACAGTGTCATCCCATATCCATTTTTCGGGCTCCTCGATTCCTACGCCTGCTGTTTATCCCTTTGGCTTATAAATAGGGCAAGTGGTCATTTCTTTTTTTCCCTCGTCTCCTTGCTCCTTCTTCTTCCTCACGCCCTTACGTGCCCAAGCACCGCCGCCGTCGTCGACCTTTCCCTCTTCTCCAACTCTGGTCACTGCTTCAACCTGTTTGGACCAGAGCTTCGCCGACGCGCCTCCACACCCGACAACTTTGGTAACTTATTTCCTTACTTTTCATATAGATCTCATTAGGGTTTCTCCTGCAAGTTTGTCACGGCTAGGGCGCTTGTTCTTCGCTGTTCTTCCTTATTCTTCGTCATAGCTCCAATGACTAGTTGTAGATCCGATGCTTTTGCCTGCGACTATAATAATAACTCCGCTCACTTAACGTACTTATCTTTCTCTAAAGTACTCCCCAATCTAGGTTCGTTTGAACTGCTGCAGCACCCGTTCAGTATTGATCCTGAATATGTCTGAATTTTTCGACATGCCGTAGATCTGTAATTCTGCTGCTATTTTGTGAAAACCTGTTTTTCCATAACTTTAGATCTCCACCCTTCATATTCTCACCGGCAGTTTAACTTTTGGAAAAATCATAAACCGGTAGATATCATTAGGCCCCGCTTAAACCACCGTTGCAATCGCCCTCGTAATACTTCCGATAATTAATTCCGGTTTATTATTGCATATTTCTCAATACCTGCCAGTCATAGATCATAAACCGGCCCTTCACTGTGATTCTAGTTTTTCCTTCAAAATGGCAAAGCAAGCTAAGAAATTCACTTCATGCAACTGGGTTTCGTCTTGGGTTATTGAAGAAGATCTGAACGGTTGGACTGAGGTCGGCGCTTTAGGCAAGAAATATGTCATCCATTGGAGAGTTCCTGGTCCAGAATGTCCTCCAAAACCCAAAGATGGAGTAGTAATTGTGTTTATGGACCACTTATCCCGAGGGTTTAGTCCTCCCGGATCAAAGTTTTTCTGTGACGTACTGACCAGCTTCCAACTCCACCCTCAAGATATTGGACCAAACTCCGTGTCCAATATTTGCAATTTTCAAGTATTCTGTGAAGCTTATTTGCAAGAGGAACCTTCAGTTGAAATGTTTAGGGATTTCTTCCACTTAAACCGCCGCACTGAATTTTCGGACGGGCCCAATACTGAACTTGGCGGAATGTCCATTCAAAAAACAAAGGATGTCAGCTTTCCTCACTCCAAACACCATAGTCATCCTAAGGATTGGAATCAGACATGGTTTTACTGTCTAGACACATCTCCAGCTGATGAAAATCCTCTGCCGGGTTACCGTCCTCATCGGCTACCCGATACTCATCCTTTCCCCCAACGGCTAAGTGCCTAGGAGAGAGCCCAATATGCACCACAGCTTTCAAAGCTCCGGGCCTTCACCGCAAATGGCTTAACATGCATTGACTTTGTTTGCTGTTGGATTTCATGGAGTATTCTACCGCTAAGCCGGCATTTCGGTTTGATGTGTGAATATTCCAAAAATCCCAAAGATCCTTTACGCCATACTGAAGCTGTGATGTCAGAGAGTGAAGTCAATGAGTCTGTTAAGAGGATAATGAATGAACCGGTGGACTCTTGCAGCAAAACTGGGTTGGCCCCTTTCTGCGAACTCAATAAACCGCCATCGGTAAGACTTCTTATATTGTTTGCTTTATTTCAATCTTGTTTTAGTATCCTTTCTGAATGATCCCACAACTTTTATCAGGGTAATGATCCGTTCTGGAAGAGGAAACCCCGAGACAAACCAGTAAAGGCAGCTTGCCTCAAGACCAAGGATGTTAAGAAAACTTCAAAAAAGAAAACCACTGAGACGTCCGATTTAAACCCTAATGATGATGATGAAGTAGCCTCAAAGGTATCACTTGACTCCCTTGGCTCCCTTTTCTTGCATCTTATTGACAATGATTATACTCAGGAAAACGCTGAAGGTAGAGAGGTTGATGATGCGAGGTAATTACCCTTTCCTCCGTTTCAGATCCTCTCCCAACACCGAAAATTCATCGAGCAAGCCGGAAAGTACAATTTTCTCACCCTTTAGCTTACTTGGACCCAAACTTTATTTTGAAGAAACATCAACATGAAGCTCCTCGTACAACACGGCACAGTGGTCAAGTTATCAAATCCACCAGTTTACCACAGACACCGGCCCAGAGACGTCGATCAGAGGTCTTGTATATTCCAGATATTCTTTATCCCAAAGCGGGTCATATTCGCTAGCCTCTTAATCCGTCTGATTCAAATTATCAAGACACTCCTCGTGTGTCATCCGGTGAGTCAACAGCCACACAGCTTCCTCCTCTTAAAACTGTTCCTGGGTGAGTTTTTTATTTTCCCCTTAATCCTTTTCTTTGACTCCACTGACTATCTTTACCTTTAATTTCGCAGGAGACCAAAGCCTAGTAAGAAGGCTAAATTGAGTAAACTGGCAGGTGATGATATAAACCCTGAACCGGAAAAGAATCCAGAGCCAGCTGAAGAGAACGCTGATGTCTTGCATAATGATCCCCCTCCACCGGATCATGATACTTATACTGAACAAGAAGCCGCACCAATGGACCTTGGTGATAATCAAACTAGCCCAGTATGGGTCAGTACTAATCCGGCAAGCCCTGCTAAAACTGCTGCTGCCTCAACAGAAGATGTCACAGTTACCTGTTTTGGCCACACCACTCCTGGCGAACCTATTGCCTTATCAACACATAATACCAAGGAAGAGATTGTTGGCATGGATAAAGGCAAATGGAGTACTAATTTGTCAAGCTATGCTCATCTCAGCGCCCAGCACCTTCATTCCGGCTACTTGAACCGGCTGCATACAAGCCGTGATTATGAAGCCGATTTAGTAAATCTTATGAAGGAACGATATGAGGTAAACTTTTGCTTTAACTTCTGCAATATGATGGGCCTCGAACCCCTCGTTGGTTACCCCAAGTGGAAGGTGTAAGATGCAGTAAGTAGAAGTGTTTTCCCCTAGCAAAGATGCCAAGGATCGATTCCCCAGAGACTCCTAGGTTCAACAAGTAGGTGTCAATTGCTACGGCGCCAGATTAGTAGCAACCAACGTGGACCTGCACACAGATACAAATAACTTTGCTCCCAACGAGTACAGAGAGGTTGTCAATCTCTCCGGCCTTGTAGTTCACAAAGGGTTAAAAGCAATGATAGTAGTGATAGATAGTTTTTTGCAATAGTAAATAAATAACAGAAAGTAAATAGTGGATGTGATCAATGATGGTAATATGGACCGGAGTCTCATGATGTTCACTAGTGATGTCTCTCTCCCAAAAGACGATAAAACAGCTATGTGAGGTAAACAAATTACAGCTGGGCAATTGACAGGACCACGAACGCAAACCAATGCTGACTACATTGCAAGAAAGGTTGAGGTTCAAAGCATGGGCGGTACGCCAAAGTAAGTAGACCAAAATCCATCAATATCTACTACTAATCATCCACCTTGAGATATCTATCCTGAACATCTCGCTGGTATTAAGTTGCGAGTCCCACCCATAGTGTAAACTCAATGCAACTGACAACTGCATTAAAAGAACTTTGCGTAAAGTAAACAATCCTTGCACCCGCGGGCACAAGCACCATTGGTTTCCCCCTTGTGGCAACAGCACATCCCCTAGACTCATGTTTCTGTCACTCAAGCTAGTCATCGAGGGGCATGAACCCACAATCGAGCATAACGTTCTCTCTTGGAGTCACTACCTACTACTCGGCCAAAGCAATAAGTAACAACGGAGAACATGCAAGAATTACTTATGAACTAAAATATAAAAGAGGTGAATCAAATATATTACTCAAGATCAATCTGAACATAATCTCATAATCCATCGGATCCCAGCAAACTCAACATAGCAACAGCATAAGGATTACATAGGTGCCTCGATCATGTAGGGCAGCTCACGAGGACTAATTAGTGAAGCACAAGAACGTGAGGAGAACATCACATAACTACTGGTCATGGACTCATGGTCCAAGGGAGACTACTCACGAGTCGTCCGGGAGGCGTCCATAGTGGTGGAGAAGCTCCCGGTGGTGATCCTCCCCTCCGGCAGGGTGCCGGGAAGAGTTCTCCTGGTGCTCCTGATCTTGGAAGCGGCGGCGGCGGCGGAACAGAGATGGGATCGCGAAAAGAAGTCCTGTTCTGAGGGTTACGGAGGGTCCTTTAAATATATGCCAAAGTAGGGCACCAAGGGAGTCTCGGGGGGCCGAGGCGCCCCCCCGGCGCGGCCCAGGGGGGGCGCGCCCACAGGGCGCCTGGAGCCCTTGTGGCCCCCCCCCCCAGGTTGCCCTTCGGACGCAGTGTTGTTTCCGGTTCGCTGATTTTTTATATAATTTTTCTGGATTTTTCTAGGCAGTTCTCGAAACGTGAAAACCTGAAATACAAAAACAGCCGAAAACAGAAACTGGCACTGGGGTGCACTGGATTAGTAAGTTAGTCCAAATATGATCAAAAGTGTATAGAAGTGTATGAATATCATAGCAATATCACCCAAAAGTGGCATGGAGCAAGCAGAAATTATAGATACGTTTTGGACGTATCACAATATTATTTCTTTCTAAACCCAATAGCTTGTCTCGACTCAACTGTAGCCCCCAAGGGCCGGTTTATCTCTTTAGGATGAACCGGGACTTCAGAATGCCCAATATGTAGTTCTTCACATGTGTAGTCCCCAAGGGCCGGTTTATCTCTTCAGGATGAACCGAGACTTTTATTTTGTAATCTTTTTGAACAATAACGCATTAGCCCCCAAGTGCCAAGTGTATAACTTTGTTATGTGCTTGGGACTTTGATAAAAACGCCTGATAACTGCAAATACACATTAGCCCCCAAGTGCCAAGTGTATAACTTGTTATGTACTTGGGACTTCCAATATGCTTTACCAATGTATGATGTGTGCATCTCTTTGTAGGCTGATCTAAACTAGAAAGAATCTCAAGTGGCTGAACTCCAAGACACCCTGAAATTCCAGCAAACCGCCGCTTACAAGACCAAGGATGAGCTGACCATCGCCTTAGCAAGTATGGAGAAATTGAAGAAAGAATTCCAGAAGGAACGGGCGGATTGGGAGGCAGAAAGAGCCGCTTTGGAGAAACAAGCAGTTCACGCAGTTGCCGCCCTTAATCCAGTGTCGAAAGAGCTATCAGGCTTAAAGCGGTAGATAAACACCATGACTACTGCTGTCTTTGGTAAATACTCTTATCATAATTCTGAACATGATATCTCTATAATCTTCCAGTCTAACCCTAGTTCCATTGACGCAGGAAAACGTACTGCTCATCTTGGTGCGGATATGCAGAAGAAGCTTAAGGCTGCCTATACTCTTATAGAGAAGCTTTATACTGGCGCTCAAAGGATTATTTGTGCTGCTTCTCATAACAAACCGGCTCCCACATTGATCAAGGAGACGTTGGAAAAGTTATCAGTACTACCCGCCCGGTTTGGAGAACTCAAGAAATCAGCTGCCAGGGCGGGCGCTTTAACTGCATTAACTCGGGCAAAGGCATGGGTACCTAATCTTGATCCGGCTAATGTAATAAACGGCTATCCAAGCATGAAAGAGGACGGATCAGAATTCACCAATGAAGATCTGCAGGCTCTGACAAGAGAAATGCGGCCCTTGGCCAGCAAATTAGCCGATGAAGCTGATCTGTCCCGCTATCAGGCGGGTTACGATGTGACAATCATCGGGTCAATGCGCCGGTCCATGACGTGGAGGATCTCATCCCGCCCGTCCGTAAGCATACCTATGCCCCTGATGTTGAACCGTCTAAGCTCATAAGCGATGAAGCTGTTTTCCAGGCTCTGACAAAGATCAATTGGGCAACCACTAACTTCCAGCTGCTGGATGAAAATGAAGAAGAGACGGTGCAGGATGATCCACAACCATCTGGCCGGGCTCACAAGGATCCATGAACCGGCGTCGGTTTAACGTTTAGTGTGTCGCAATACTTGGCGAGGAACTTATATTCTTTTGGGATGTAAAATACCTTGTAATAGGATAGCTGAAACATTTGGTTATGTCTTCATGCATATTCCCTCTGCGCAACATTGCTCAATCCGGCAGTTTCATAGTATTTCTGCTTTATGACGCCGAACAGTTTTACTCAACCTGTTTCTGCATAAGATCGAATTTAAAGGGTCCCGGCGGTTTATCGCCGGACGGGTCATAATGCCCAAATACATGATCTAGGTTTATAACCTGAACTGTATTAAAATGCGAAACATATATCATACATGTGATATAAAATCGTGTCGTTGTCTTAACCAGCTTTTGCAGTAAGGGTGATGATCCCAAATTGTGAGTATTGATGACTCCTGCAATATTTTGCCGGTTCATGATGAAACCATACCGGGTTGTGATAAACACCGGCTTAGCTGTAAATAATACTGGCGATTTATAATCAAACCAGACTGGGTTCTGTGAACGCTGATTTATTAACGATGGCGACTTCAAGTCAACCACTCGGCCGAATCAATAGATATCGGATTGAGTATCAACAATCTCATTGAGAAGTAAAAACTTGGCAAACAAAGCAAATAAAACTTGTAGTTGACACTTTTTATGAGCTGGCAGGCTCCAAATTCAAGGCCTTTCATGGGCTGCCAGGCCGCTGAGTTAAACCATTTCACAAAGCCTGTTAAGATGGTCCTCGATCCTTAACCAATCGTTGTTTTAACGTTGAGAAGTTCAGGGTCTGTTATAAGATTGGCTTGTCAATCGTTCGACGGGTCATACCAGGTTTACCTGGGCGGAGTGACTTACTTGATGCAGGTAGGTTAACCTGCGGTTTTAGGTGTATACACGAGGCTTCCAAGCCGTGGCTTGATAGACTATTACAAGGGCCTTAAAAGCTCTTTGCCACTGTGCGACAGGAGCCCCCAAGTAACATTGTGAGCTGTGCTCATCGGGTGCCTATGTTTGAGTTGTGCTATGCATCAAACTCTCTTTTGCCCCTTATCATCATGTTGGCTTGATAGCCGGATTACCGAAGTAACCAGAGTTGTGCTCTTATGATGATATTGGCTTGATAGCCGGTCTAAGAGGGCCATAGGAACTCCGTCTTACACAGAGAAGCCCCCATGTGACAAACTCTTATAAAATAAGCAGCAGATACCCCGCTTTAACATGGATGCCAGTTTATTATATTTATCATAATATATACATTGCGAATATATGTACATAAAATAGAGCCTATGGCTTAGGTGTAGTGAGGCCGAAGATGAGCGATGTTCCACGGCCGTTGGGTCTCCTCCTACGTGGTGCGTGAGTCCTTGTGTTCTCGAACGTTGATGAGGTAGTATGACCCATTGTGTAAATTCTTGCTGACCACAAAGGGTCCTTCCCAAGGCGGGGATAGCTTGTGCATATCTGTCTGGTCTTGGATGAGCCGGAGCACTAGATCGCCTTCTTGAAACGTTCTGGTTTTAACTCGGCGACTATGGTATCGATGTAGATCCTGCTGATAAATCGCCGATCGAGCCGCTGCAATGTCACGCTCCTCATCTAGCCTGTCCAATGCGTCTTGCCACGCCTTCTCGTTATCAGCTTCAATGTAAGCCGCCACCCGAGGCGAATCATGAAGGATGTCACTAGGGAGAACCGCTTCAGCTCCATATACCATGAAAAAATGCGTGTAACCCGTGGACCTGTTGGGTGTGGTGTTGATGCTCCATAACACAGAGGGAATTCCTCCACCCAACAACCCGGCGTCCTCTCCAAGGGAACCATGAGCTGGGGCTTGATGCCTCTCAAGATCTCTTGATTGGCTCTCTCAGCTTGACCATTGGACTGGGGGTGAGTGCTAGGCTTCTCGCCCCTCGTTGGTTACCCCAAGTGGAAGGTGTGAGATGTAATGTTGCGGAAGTTTTTCCCTTGGCAAAGATACCAAGGATCGAATCCCCAGAGACTCCTAGGTTCAACAAGAAGGTGTCAACTGCTAACGGCGCCAGATATTAGCAATCAACGTGGACCTGCACACAGATACAAATAACTTTGCTCCCAACGAGTACAGAGAGGTTGTAAATCCCTCCGGCCTTGTAGTTCACAAAGGATTAAACGCAAATGATAGTAGTGATAGATAATGTTTGCAATAGTAAATAAAAGCAAAAAGTAAATAGCGGATGTGATCAATGATGGTAATATGGACCGGAGTCTCATGATGTTCACTAGTGATGTCTCTCTCCCAAAAGACGATAAAACAGCTATGTGAGGTAAACGAATTACAGCTGGGCAATTGACCGGACCACGAACGCAAACCAATGCTGACTACATTGCAAGAAAGGTTGAGGTTCAAAGCATGGACGGTACGCCAAAGTAAGTAGACCGAAATCCATCAATATCTACTACTAATCATCCACCTTGAGATATCTATCCAGAACATCTCGCTGGTATTAAGTTGCGAGCCCCACCCATAGTGTAAACTCAAAGCAACAGACAACTGCATTAAAAGAACTTTGCGTAAAGTAAACAATCCTTGCACCCGCGGGCACAAGCACCGTTGTTTTCCCCCTTGTGGCAACAGCACATCCCCTAGACTCATGTTTCTGTCACTCAAACTAGTCATCGAGGGGCATGAACCCACAATCGAGCATAACGTTCCCTCTTGGAGTCACTACCTATTACTTGGCCAAAGCAATAAATAACAACGGAGAACATGCAAGAATTACTTATGAACATAAATATAAAAGAGGTAGATCAAATATATTACTCAAGCACAATCTGAACATAATCTCATAATCCATCGGATCCCAGCAAACTCATCATAGCAACAGCATAAGGATTACATATGTGTCTCGATCATGTAGGGCAGCTCACGAGGACTAATTAGTGAAGCACAAGAACGGGAGGAGAACATCACATAGCTACTGGTCATGGACTCATGGTCCAAGGGAGACTACTCACAACTCATCCGGGAGGCGTCCATGGTGGTGGAGAGGCTCCCGGTGGTGATCCTCCCCTGCGGCAGGGTGCCGGGAAGAGTTCTCGTGGTGCTCCCGATCTTGGAAGCGGCGGCGGCGGCGGAACAGAGATGAGATCGCGAAAAAGAGTTCCTGTTTCGAGGGTTTCTCGAGATGCTTTAAATATATGCCAAAGGGGGGCATCGGAGGAGCCTCGGGAGGCCCAGGCGCCCCCCGGCACGGCCCAGGGGGGGCGCGCCGCCAGGGCGCCTGGAGCCCTGGTGCCCCCCCCCC
>LR738710.1:825067716-825088448 GCA_902687465.1 Secale cereale
CGGCTGTCCTTCGGGCGCACGGTAGTTTCTAGAACGCTGATTTTTTATATAATATTTCTGGATTTTTCCTGGCAGTTCTCGTAATGTGAAAACCTGAAATACAAAAACAGCCGAAAACAGAAACTGGCACTGGGGTGCACTGAGTTAATAGGTTAGTCCAAATATGATCAAAAGTGTATGGAAGTGTATAAATATCATAGCAATATCACCCAAAAGAGGCATGGAGCAAGCAGAAATTATAGATACGTTTTGGACGTATCAGTGAGCCACTGAAGATACGTCAAGCCGGATGTGCTCTCGTTGACAGAATTCTTCCATAGCCCCCTTGGATAAATTGGTACCATTATTAGTTATAATACTGTGTGGAAAGCCAAACCGGAAAATCACCTTCTTGATGAATTGAACCGCCATTGCCGCATCACACTTGCTGACTGGCTCCGCCTCGACCCACTTGGTAAACTTATCCACCGCCACCAGAAGGTGGGTCTTCTTATCTGGAGATCTCTTAAAGGGCCCAACCATGTCTAGCCCCCAAGTCATGAACGGCCAAGTAATTGGAATCATCCGCAATTCTTGAGCCGGTATATGAGCACGTCGTGAGAACTTCTCGCAAGCGTCAGACTTTTTGACCAGGTCCTCTGCATCAGCGTGAGCCGTCAGCCAATAGAGCCCATGATGAAAAGCTTTGGCTACCAAAGATTTTGAACCGGCATGGTGACCACAATCTCCTTCGTGTATCTCTCGAAGAATCTCGCAGCCCTCCTCTGGTGACACACAACGTTGAAACACCCAAGATACACTGCAATGATGCAGCTCTCCGTTGACAATACTCATCGATTTGGACCGCCGTATTATCTGCCTGGCCAAGACTTCATCCTCTGGTAACTCACCTCGGTTAACATACGCCAGGTACGGGGCTATCCAATCCGGAATAGCGTGAAGCGCCGCTACCAATTGATCCTCCGGACCGAGAACATCCAAGTCTTCTTCTAAGGGTAATTTCACAGATGGATTATGTAATACGTCGAGGAAGACATTAGATGGAACCGGTTTATGCTGGGAGCCCAGACGGCTTAATGCGTCTGCCGCTTCATTCTTTCACCGGTCCACGTGGTCCACCCGATAACCCTTGAAGTGCCCAGCAACCTCTCGAAGATACGCCGCCATAAGTGGGTCCTTGGAATCCCAAGTACCAGACACTTGTTGTGCCACCAAGTCTGAGTCACCGAAGCATTTATCCTGGCTTAAATTCATCTCCTTAGCCATTCGCAGACCATGGAGGAGAGCCCCATATTCAGCTGCATTGTTAGTACAAGGGAACATTAAACGGAGGACATAATAAAACTTATCACCTCATGGGGAAGTTAATACGACTCCAGCCCCCGAGCCCTCCAATTGCCTGGATCCATCAAAGTGAATAGTCCAGTACGTGTGATCCGGTTTCTCCTCCGGCGCTTGCAACTCCGTCCTATCATTGATGAAGTCTACCACTGCTTGAGATTTGATTGCAATACGAGGCACATATTTTAGCCCGTGAGGACTAAGTTCAATGGCCCACTTGGCAACCCGGCCAGTTGCTTCTCTGTTCTGGATTATATCTCCCAGAGGGGCTGAACTGACCACAGTGATTGGATGGCCCTGAAAATACTGCTTGAGCTTCCGGTTTGCCATGAAGACCCCATATACCAATTTCTGCCAATGCGGGTATCTCTGCTTCAACTAAATGAGCACCTCGCTGATATAGTAAACCGGTCTTTGAACCGAATATTCTTTTCCCGCCTCCTTGCGTTCTACCACAATGGCCACACTTACGGCTCGGGCATTAGCAGCCACGTATAACAGCAGCGGCTCATTATCAACTAGTGCGGCAAGGATAGGCGGCTCTACCAGCTGCTTCTTTAAGTCCTCGAATGCAGCATCAGCAGCATCACTCTAGACAAAGCGATCTGTCTTTTTCATCATCTGATAAAGCGGGATGGCCTTCTCTCCCAAACGGCTGATAAACCGGCTTAGCGCCGCAATGCGGCCTGCCAAGCGATGAACATCGTTGATGCACGCCGGTTTAGCCAAGGACGTAATAGCCTTGATCTTCTCCGGATTAGCTTCAATCCCCCTGTTGGACACCAGGAATCCCAGGAGCTTGCCTGTTGGTACACCAAAAACGCACTTGGCAGGATCAAGCATCATCTTATAAACCCGAAGATTATCAAAAGTTTCCTTCAAGTCAACTATCAGCGTCTCTTCCTTCCTGGATTTTACCACAATATCATCCACGTATGCATGAACGTTTCACCCAATTTGCTTATGAAGACAATTCTATACGCAACACTGATAGGTCGCCTGGGCACTCTTGAGCCCAAAAGGCATGGATACATAGCAGAAGGCTCCAAAGGGAGTTATAAAATATGTCTTCTCCTGGTCCTTAACTGCCATCTTAATCTGATGATAACCGGAATATGCATCCAAAAAGCTTAAGCGCTCACAACCCGCCGTAGCATCAATGATTTGATCAATACGGAGGAGGGCCAAGGGATCAGCCGGGCAAGCTTTGTTCAGATCTGTGTAGTCAACACACATTCGCCAAGTGCCATTCTTTTTTAGCACCAACACCGGATTAGCCAACCACTCAGGATGAAACACTTCAATTATAAAACTTGCCGCCAAGAGCCTGGCTACCTCTTCACAAATAGCCTTGCGCCTTTCTTCATTGAAGCGGCGGAGAAACTGTTTAACCGGTTTTAATTTGGGATCAATATTAAGAGTGTGCTCAGCGAGTTCCCTCGATACACCTGGCATGTCATAAGGTTTCCATGCAAAGATGTCCCAATTCTCACGGATGAACTCGATGAGCGCGCTTTCCTATTTCGGGTCCAGGTTAGCACTGATGGTGAACTGCTTGGATAAATCGTCGGGAACAAAATCGACCTGCTTGGTCTCATCAGCTGAATTAAACTTCAAGGCCGGATCATGCTCTGTAGTCAGCTTCTTCAACGGAGACATATCCGCCGGATCAACGTTGTCCTTGTAAAATTTCAACTCCTCGGTTGCACAAACCGCCTCAGCATAGGCTGTGTCACCTTCCTCACATTCCAAAGCAATCTTCCGGCTCCCATGGACCATGATGGTTCCCTTATGACCTGGCATCTTGAGCTGCAGATAAACGTAATAGGGCCTCGCCATGAACTTAGCATAAATCCGCGGCCCAAATAAGGCATGATATGGGCTCTTGATTTTTACCACCTCAAAGGTCGAATTTTCTGACCTTGAGTCATGCTGATCTCCAAAAGTGACCTCCAGGTCTATCTTACCGACCGGATACGTCGATTTACCAGGTACCACGCCATGGAAAATAGTGTTGGACTGCCTGAGCTTCTTGTCTGTCAACCCCATGCGACGAAAGGTCTCGTAATACAGGATATTGATACTGCTTCCTCCGCCCATGAGCACCTTAGTGAAGTTATAACTCCCAACCTGAGGCGCCACCACTAGGGCCAGCTGACCCGGATTATCAACCCAGGGCGGATGATCCTCACGACTCCATACAATGGGCTATTCCGACTAGCGTAAATAACGAGGCACCGCCGGTTCAACAGAGTGCATTGCCCTCTTATAAACCTTCTGATCATTTTTACATAAGCTTGTGGTGAAGACGTGATATTGCCCGCTACTCAGCTGCTTCTTGTTGCTCTGATAGCCTGATTGTAGTTGTTGCTGATGATTGCCCTGATGATTATAACCGCCCTAGCCGTTCTGCTGGTTATGCCCGTTCTGATTGCTCTGGCCACCCTGATTACCTTGGAATCCTAGACCGGAAGCACCACCTTGATAACCCGGCCCGCGGAAGCCAGGACCTGAATCGCCGGACGATCCATGATCGTATTAGAACCGGTTTCTGAACTCCCTCATAATAAAGCAGTCCTTCCAGAGGTGCGTGGCTGGCTTTTCCTTCGTGTCGTGCCTAGGGCAAGGCACATTCATCTGGCACTCCAGATTAATGTTTGATCCTCCGCCCCATGGGGGCGGTCTACCTTTGTGACACTGGCCATCCTCCTCTGCACTAGTGTTAGCCACAAAATCTGAATTGCTATCTGCTTTACGCTTACTACTATATCCCTCATTCGCTGGATTAGACTGCGGCGCTTTACCATTCTTCTTTACTTTTCCTGACTTCTCATCGTCGGACTCTGGATATTTGGCACTATCCGAATCGGCATACTTCACCAGGGCCCCCATAAGTGTTCCCATGACATTATAGTGATGCTTGAGCCGTCCTAACTTCAGCTTCAGAGGTTCGAACCGGCAATTGCCTTCCAAGGTCATCACTGCTGTATCCGGATTGATGCGGTCTGAGGAATGCAGGATCTCTGACACTCGGCGCACCCAATGACTCGTCGATTCGTTCTCCCCTTGAACGCAAGCTGCTAAGTCTACAATGGACATGGGCTTCTTGCATGTATCCTTGAAGTTATTGATAAACCGGCGTCGTAACTCGGCCCATGATCCGATGGAATTTTGCGGTAAGCCTTTTAACCAGGTACGAGTTGTGCCTTCCAACATCATGGTGAAGTATTTCACACACGCCGCATCGTCCACATCCAGCATCTCCATTGCCATCTCGTAGCTTTCAACCCACGCTTCGGGGGACAGATCGGCGGTATAGTTGGGCCCCTTGCACGGTCCTCTGAAATCCTTAGGCAGCCGTACATTGCGTAAAGCGGGCGTCAGACACGGCACTCCCAAGAAGCTGGAAAAACTCCCGGCTCGACTGTGGTAGATGGATGAACCGGCGTAGGTTGACGTGCTTCATATTGCGCTGCTAATTCGGCCTCGCAACGCTGTCTGCCTTGATCCAGTACCTCTTGAGCGTTTGTACCTCCACCCGGCGGGTTATCCCTCCGCAGCGGGTTATGATTCCGCGCACTACTTGACACAGCCGGTTCATCCATGTGTCTGCTGTAACTCCGGCTTGGGCGGGGGGTAGAATGAATCCTTTCGTGGCTGTGAGAATAAGCCTGCTATTGAGTTAAAGTTGTCTCCAAGAACTCCCTAGCTCGCCGCGTCTCCATTGCTATAGGGGATCCCCCTTCAATGGGAAGGGCTGCCAATCGTGAAGCGGCTGCAACTATGTTATCCAAAGGGTTGGAGTAGTGACCAGGAGGCGTTAGCGCATGCTGTGATGGAACGACCTGATGGGCTGGATCCGCGGCCTGTGGTTGGACCGATGCGCCTCTGCCAGGCACCTCTCCCTGGTTTACCCCCGGTTGATTGCTGGTTCCCGCTCCTGGCGTACTGAAGAGATTCCTTGCCTCGTAAACCGACGGCAGGCGAGACTGGCGCCTTCTCCTCATTACATCATTTGATGCAGTCTGATCCAACAGGAGCCGATAAGCCTGAGCATCTAGCTCGGCCTGCCTTGCGATCATCCTAGTATTCTCGGCAGCCAGGTCTAACTTAGCTTGATCTATTTGGCCCCTCACTTTAGCAATTTCTGCATCGTGTTGCTCCTTCTCGGCCTGGCTGACCTCTGCAGTCAGCAGTGTTGTCAAGGTGTCGACTAAAGCGGACAGAACTTGAGCCGACGGCTGAACAGGGCCTCCTGCCCCGGCTGCTGCTGCCACCGCCAGGTCAGATGTTAACGCTGCCGCAGTTAAAGGTTGTTGCACAGATTGTGATCCGGCCATGAAGACTGCGACCCGGCTCGGCGGATCAAGGGTGTCCGGAATACTGTCACCATCGGAACAGCCCCCAGACCGGCCATCCTGCAACAGATATAAAGACTCGGTTTCTCCGGTGGATGACTCGTCGCCGGAATAAACGACAGTCTCGCCACCAGATTCTGATACATCCTTAGCTTGCGCTCCGCGAACCGCTCCCACGAAGACACGCTTCATGGGAGGTCGAATCCAAGCAGGTCTCGCACGCTGAGCCGACTTGACGATGTTGGAGCAGATGTCTGGCTCAGGGCCCGGTTCGCCGATCTTGCCAATGAAGACATGGATGCCACCAAAGGGGACCCGGTACCCGTACTTGATTGAATCGGCCTCGGGGCCCCAGCCTACATCGTTGATGTAGATCTTGCCGCAACGACTCTTAGTCATCCAGCCCACTGCATAGCCCTTGAGCCCTTCAAAACTTCCCTTCAAAACTGCCCTTCAAGAACTCTAAACCATCGTGCAATAGCCCCACGGTGGGCGCCAACTGTCGTGGTTTTGTCACGGCAGATGTCCTAGCAAAAGGACTTAGTCGTGGAGCCATCGCTATGGGTTAGCTTAAAGGGGTTAAAGCGGACAAAGACGCAAGTGATTTTATACTAGTTCGGCCCCTTCGATGAAGGTAAAATCCTACGTCTAGTTTGGTGTGGTATTGCTAGGGTTTCGATGACCAGGGAGCGAATCCGCTTTGCATGTGTCTCGAGTTGTTGTTCTCTGTCCTTGAACCGTCGCCGGGTCATCCCTTTATATACATAGGATGACGCCTGATACGTCCAAAACGTATCTATAATTTTTGCTTGCTCCATGCCTCTTTTGTGTGATATTGCTATGATATTTATGCACTTCCATACACTTTTGATCATATTTGGACTAACCTATTAACTCAGTGCACCCCAGTGCCAGTTTCTGTTTTCTGCTGTTTTTGTATTTCAGGTTTTCCCATTACGTAAACTGCCAGAAAAATTTCTGGAAAAATATATAAAAAACAGCGTTCCGGAAGCTTCCATGCGGCCAAAGTAGGGTCGGAGGGGGGCCACCAGGGCTCCAGGCGGCCAGAGGGAGCGCCCCCCCTCCTGGCCGCGCCGCCAAGGCGCCTGGGCCCCCCAGGCCTCCTCTGACGCCCCCCTTTGGCATATATTTACACCGCGTCCCGAAACCCTCGAGGACGGAACCCTTTTTCGCGATATCATCTCTATTCCGCCGCCGCCGCGCTTCCAAGATCGGGAGCACCAGGAGAACTCTTCCCGGCACCCTGCCGGAGGGGAGGATCACCACCGGGAGCCTCTCCACCACCATGGACGCCTCCCGGATGAGTTGTGAGTAGTCTCCCTTGGACCATGGGTCCATGACCAGTAGCTATGTGATGTTCTCCTCCCCTCTTTGTTCTTCACCGATTAGACCTCGTGAGCTGCCCTACATGATCGAGGCACATATGTAATCCTTATGATGTTGCTATGATGAGTTTGCTGGGATCCGATGGATTATGTGATTATGTTCAGATTGTGTATGAGTAATATATTTGATTTACCTCTTTTATATTTATGTTCTTGAGTAATTCTTGCATGTTCTCCGTTGCTGTTTATTGCTTTGGCCAAGTAGTAGGTAGTAACTCCAAGAGGGAACGTTATGCTTGATTGTGGGTTCATGCCCCTCGATGACTAGCTTGAGTGACAGAAACATGAGTCTAGGGAATGTGATGTTGCCACAAGGGGGAAAACAACGGTGCTTGTACTCGTGGGTGCAAGGATTGTTTACTTTACGCAAAGTTCTTTTAATGCAGTTGTCTGTTGCTTTGAGTTTACACTATGGGTGGGACTCGCAACTTAATACCAGCGAGATGTTCTGGATAGATATCTCAAGGTGGATGATTAGTAGTAGATGCAGATGGATTTCGGTCTACTTACCTTGGCGTACCGCCCATGCTTTTGAGCCTCTACCTTTCTTGCAACATAGTTAGCATTGGTTTGCGCACATAATCCTGTCAATTGCCCAGCTGTAATTTGTTTACCTCGCTTAGCTGTTTATCGTCTTTTGGGAGAGAGACATCACTAGTGAACATCATGAGACCCCGGTCCATATTACCATCACTGATCACATCCGCTATTTACTTTTAGTCCTTACTTACTAGTTGCGGTCATACCTATCACTATTATCTCTTGCGTTTGATCCTTTGTAAATGACAAGGCCGGAGGGATTAACAAACTCTCTGTACTCGTTGGGAGCAAAGTTATTTGTATTTGTGTGCAGGTCCGGTCAATCGCTAGTTGCACCGCTAGCAGTTGACACCTTCTTGTTGAACCTCGGAGTCTCAGGGGATTTGATCCTTGGTATCTTTGCCAAGGGAAAACTACCGCTACACTGCATCTCAAACCTTCCACTTGGGGTAACCAACGAGGGGTGAGAAGCCATCAAGCATAGTTTTCTAACGCCGTTGCCGGAGACTCCACTCTTCAAGATAGGGGAGTTGCACGCTATCTTTTAACTTTGCTTTTTAGTCTTGTTAGTTTACCTTTCAGTTTTTGCTTTAGTATCCTTTATCAAAAATCACAAAAATAGTTATCTCATTCTTTAGTTGTCGTTATGTCTGGTCCTTTTGTCTTTGGTGAGGCAGAAGTTCTCACCTTTAAACAAAGAGGTGGGGAAAGTTTAAAAGATGCTTGGTATAGAATTAATGATTCTCAAAAAAGAGCCACCAAGAAACAATCTACTACTATCCTGCTTAGAAATTTATATGTTGGAATTACTTCTTGGAATAGGTTTATTCTAGATTCTGCTATCAATGGGAATTTCCTAGAGGCCCCAGTTTGGGAATCTCTTAGTATTATTGAAAATCTTGTTGGAAATCCCCCTGTTGTTAGCATTCAAGAGGACATCACCCTAGCTCACATTATGAAAAAACTTGAAAAGATAGAGCTAGAGATGCCAAACATTAATAAGATAAATGAGTTGGATCGTAAGATCCAAGGGAATTTGAATAGGCTTGATAGCTCCATCCATAAAATTCTCAAAACTTTGGAGACCATCAAATCCCATGACTTGGATTCTTCTAGGATAGACAAGATTGAGGAAATCTTTGATACTCTAGGAATTACTTTCTCCTCAATCAAAACCAAAAAGGTAGAAACTCCGGCAAAGAAGGAGCCTAAGTTCGTTTACGTTCCAAAGGCTCCCCGCTCTAAAAGTGATCCATCTATTGCCAAAGGGGTTGAAACTGTGAAGACTTTGGAAGAAACACCTCTCTTTGATAAATTTATAAATGAATCTTCCCTTGACTTTTTTCCTTTTGGTCTTCTCCCTAGAAGTATCTCTATTAGGCATTTATTTGAAAGTCCTCTTAAGACTAGTTGTACTATTGAAGAGCTTTTTGATGATCTTGATGATGGTTCAATTGATACAACTTGATCTCTTTGCATTATGCCTAGCTTAAAGGCATAAAAGAAAGCGCTTTTGGGAGGCAGTCCACAATGAATAAAATTTTATTTTGCTTTTGTTGTGTCTTGATGTTGTTACTACAGTAGCATCATCATTGTATCTTTACTTTTCAGCTTTGTGCCAAGTGTAGCCTCTGATTGCAAGAAAGTTCAAATGTTGTGACGTGCTGTCCAGGAAACAGATTCTGTCCTTGGACAGAAAAATTCGTATAAAATCATCAGATCACCTTTTTGGTCTGAATTTTTTCAACAGCGTGCTCTATACAATTGGCTTTCGGGCGTCTGTTCTGAGTTTTTTTATTTGAGTTGCAGAAGTGCCCCGAAAAAATTATTTACTGCCTGCTGGTCTGTTTTTCACAGATTCTGTCCTGTTTTGCCTTTCCTTCGTTTTGCAAACCATGAGCTTGCTTTTTCTTTGCAAAAACCTTTTGGCAATCTTGAGAAACAGTAGACCTTCAAGAATATCCTTATTTCCAGCAAGCAAAAATTATTTTATTAAGGGTACTAACCTCGCTAATCAGATTATGATGAGTTATGTATGAAGGGAGTTTTCAAGTGTGCGAGGGAAGATGATAAAAAGATTCAGGAGTGTCAAACGCTCAAGCTTGGGGATGCCCCCGTGCACCCCCAAGAAATATTCAAGAAGACTCAAGCGTCTAAGCTTGGGGATGCCCCCGTGCATCCCCTTCTCCATCAACAATTATCAGTTCGTCTTTCGTTCCACTATATTTTTATCACTTCATGTGTTATGTGCTATGCTTGGAGCGTCTTGCTTTTAGTTTCCTTTTTAGTTTTCTTTAGCTTTTCTTGCTGTTCATAACGAGCTGGAACCCAGCTTTCTTTGTGTGAGAGAGAAACACGCTCCACTTCAACCTAGAACATAACATAGAATTTTCATGCCTATCCTTGCTGTGTGTGTTCTTTGTCTTTCAATAGCTACTATCATGTTCAGCTCTTAGTTTTCATGCTTTACTTTTTGAAGAGATTTTGTTTAGTTGGTCGCTGGAACTCTCTTTAGTTATCATGCTTATCTTGTTAAGAGAGTTGGCTTCTGTTGCACTGGTTGATATGTCTATGATAAAAATGATATGTGCATAATGGTGCTTAGTAGTTCATGTTTTCTTATGGTTAGTCTCAAATAGCTGGGGGGGTCTTAATGTGTTATTGAAGTACCAACATGATTTGTTTGCCTATGATGTGGTATGGTTTAGTGGTATCTTCCTCCAAGAATTTATTTTGATTGACTTGGCATATGCTCACGCATATTTAAGACTGTAAAGAAAGTCTATCAAGCCTTGATGATCTTTAATTTCTGAGTAGCGATATAACTTCCGTGCCCGATTCAATGTTGCTTTGTCGCTCTGCATGATTATGACCGTCATTGCTCTTTTAGTTGGTCGCTCCCAGTCTCTTGCTAACCTTCGCCTGTACTAAGCGGACTGACTGCTTGTGCATCCAAAATCCTTTAAACCAGTTATGCCATATGAGTCCACCATACCTTCCTCTACATGGTATTTACCTGCCATTCCTAACGAAGACTTTCATGTACCATCTCGAAATTATTCAAAAAAGCATTTCTCTTTTGTGCCTCTGTTTTAGCTCATGAGGAAGTAGTAGTTAATTCATGATCTTTTTAAGTTGGACAAGCTTCACCCCGGGATTGCATGTCTAATGTGCAGACCCATAATACGAGAAGGAACTGGCAAAGAGTGCGCCCGGCTCATTAAAAATTATACAACAAACAAACCCTCCTTCACGCTTTGTTCATGAGAAATCAGAAAAGTTTGGCAGTGATAAACAAAGGAGATTAAGAGGATGTGATCGTCCTCATGCGGGAGCCGTTCCTCGAAACTTGTCCAGCTCAAGAAGTGATTGAGTTATCTGCTAGCATTCGTTGACGAAATATGCATATTCTAAAAAAATAATTATTACCTCTATTTTTAAAACCAAGAGCTCTGGTACATGTTTAGTTTTTGTTTCCGACCACGGGTTTTCAACCTTGCCAACAAAAGCCACGGTTCGAGAGTCTCCACCTTCTTTCTTTAAAGCACCAACTATTGAGAGCATGATTGTCATTCTGAGTGTAATGTGCATTGTCCCAAAGTACCATTGTCTTCTGCATGACTATGATATCGTTTATTCTGAAATCATTGTATCTAGTCGTCACTTCAACTTTGGAGATGCCCCTGCATTTATGTTTTGCTTCACTAAAGGGGGCAAGCGAGATATCACTTTGTCATGTTTGCACACCATGCTCATTGCAAATCTATTGAGTGTTTCAGTATCATATTGTAAAACTTTCAGTTCTTTGTGATATTCTCATGAGGCAACTTAACTACTACAGATTCATTGTCTCAGTAAGCATTTGTCATGTGACTATGAAAAGTTCTTATATGGTTAATAGCATGTCACCACAGAAATTATGCTTGTTATCATTTACCTACTCGAGGACGAGCAGGAATTAAGCTTGGGGATGTTGATACGTCCAAAACATATCTATAATTTCTGCTTGCTCCATGCCTCTTTTGTGTGATATTGCTATGATATTTACGCACTTCCATACACTTTTGATCATATTTGGACTAACCTATTAACTCAATGCACCCCAGTGCCAGTTTCTGTTTTCTGCTGTTTTTGTATTTCAGGTTTTCCCATTACGTAAACTGCCAGAAAAATTCCGGGAAAAATATATAAAAAATCAGCGTTCCGGAAGCTTCCATGCGGCCAAAGTAGGGCCGGAGGGGGGTCACTAGGGCTCCAGGCGGCCAGAGGGCGCGCCCCCCCTCCTGGCCGCGCCGCCAGGGCGCCTGGGCCCCCCAGGCCTCCTCTGACGCCCCCCTTTGGCATATATTTACACCGCGTCCCGAAACCCTCGAGGACGGAACCCTTTTTCGCGATCTCATCTCTGTTCCACCGCCGCCGCGCTTCCAAGATCGGGAGCACCAGGAGAACACTTCCCGGCACCCTGCCGGAGGGGAGGATCACCACCAGGAGCCTCTCCACCACCATGGACGCCTCCCGGATGAGTTGTGAGTAGTCTCCCTTGGACCATGGGTTCATGACCAGTAGCTATGTGATGTTCTCCTCCCCTCTTTGTTCTTCATCGATTAGACCTCGTGAGCTGCCCTACATGATCGAGGCACATATGTAATCCTTATGCTGTTGCTATGATGAGTTTGCTGGGATCCGATGGATCATGAGATTATGTTCAGATTGTGTGTGAGTAATATATTTGATTTACCTCTTTTATATTTATGTTCTTGAGTAATTCGTGCATATTCTCCGTTGTTGTTTATTGCTTTGGCCAAGTAGTAGGTAGTAACTCCAAGAGGGAACGTTATGCTTGATTGTGGGTTCATGCCCCTTGATGACTAGCTTGAGTGACAGAAACATGAGTCTAGGGGATGTGCTGTTGCCACAAGGGGGAAAACATCGGTGCTTGTACTCGCGGGTGCAAGGATTGTTTACTTTACGCAAAGTTCTTTTAATGCAGTTGTCTGTTGCTTTGAGTTTACACTATGGGTGGGACTCGCAACTTAATACCAGCGAGATGTTCTAGATAGATATCTCAAGGTGGATGATTAGTAGTAGATGCAGATGGATTTCGGTCTACTTACCTTGGCGTACCGCCCATGCTTTTGAGCCTCTACCTTTCTTGCAGCATAGTTAGCATTGGTTTGCGCACATAATCCTGTCAATTGCCCAGCTGTAATTTGTTTACCTCGCTTAGCTGTTTATCGTCTTTTGGGAGAGAGACATCACTAGTGAACATCATGAGACCCCGGTCCATATTACCATCACTGATCACATCCGCTATTTACTTTCAGACCTTACTTACTAGTTGCAGTCATACCTATCACTATTATCTCTTGCATTTGATCCTTTGTAAACGACAAGGCCGGAGGGATTGACAACCTCTCTGTAGTCGTTGGGAGCAAAGTTATTTGTATTTGTGTGTAGGTCCGGTCAATCGCTAGTTGCGCCGCTAGCAGTTGACACCTTCTTGTTGAACCTCGGAGTCTCAGGGGATTCGATCCTTGGTATCTCTGCCAAGGGAAAACTACCGCTACACTGCATCTCAAACCTTCCACTTGGGGTAACCAACGAGGGGCGAGAAGCCATCAACGCCTGGTTCGGTTTACAGAATCCCGAGGCTGGCTCATAAACGTGCCTGGCTCGGTCTCTATCTTTCCTATCTAACAATACAAGTTATACGCTGTATGGCGGTTGACATATACTGGCCCTTACACCCTTTGGGCCCTGAATCTTTAATCTTCTGTAGTCACGCGCCATACTCTGTCTTGTTGGGCTTCAACATAAGTACTTGCTTATAAGTATAAACCGGCCCCTACTGGGCGGTTTATACCTAGTAGTTATATCCATGACAGTTGGTGTAGCCAATTGTGACAAGGCTCGGATTTTAGCTTGGTTTGCTTCAATTCCTCTATGGGAGACAATGAACCCTAGTAGCTTTCCGGCTGGAACGTTGAAGACACATTTTTTAGGTTGAGTTGTATGTCATATGTTCAGAGGTTATTGAATGTGAGGCAGAGATCGTCCACCAATGATTCGACGTGTTTAGTCTTGATGACTACGTTGTCCACATATGCCTCCACTATCTTGCCAATTTGTTTTTCCAAGCATGTTTGAACCATGCGTTGATAAGTGGCGCTAGCGTTTTTGAGCCCAAAAGGCATGGTGTTGAAACAAAAAGTCCCATACGGGGTGATAAACGTCGTTGCAGCCTGGTCGGATTCCTTCATTTTGATCTGATGGTATCCGGAGTAAGAGTCAAGGAAACATAGCAAGTCATGTCCCGCAGTTGCATAAATGATTTGGTCAATGCGGGACAATGAAAAATGATCCTTGGGGCAAGCCTTATTGAGGTCTTTGAAGTAAACACAGAGGCACCAGGATTTATCCTTCTTCGGCACCATAACCAACTTGGCTAGCCAATCCGGGTGTTTAATTTCTCTGAGGAACTCGGCTTCGAGTAATTTGGCTAGCTCCTCCCCCATGGCTTGTCTTTTGGGTTCGGAAAATCATCGCAGTTATTGCTTGACAGGTTTGAACCCATTGATTATGTTGAGGCTGTGTTCAGCCAGTCTGCATGGGATCCGAGGCATGTCTAAAGGGTGCCACGCGAAGATATCCTAGTTTTTGCACAGGAATGCGCGTAAGGTGGTGTCTACCATCGGTTCAAGTTGTGCTCTGATGGATGCTGTATTATTAGGGTCCGTTGGGTGCACTAGAAATTTAACAATTTCATTTACTGACTTAAAAGAGGTGGATTTAGACTTTTGTCGAGGACCACATCATCCTTGTCCACCGTGGATCGCAGGGTGGTTAATTCTTCGGCCGCAAAGGTTTCGAATAGTGCCTCAAGAGCCAAGGATGTGGTTTTGTTTTCGGCGCGGAGTGCTCTGTCCAGATCACTCGTGACTGTGATTATTCCATTGGGCCCTAGCATTTTAAGCTTGATGTACCCATAATGGGGTATGGCTTGGAAGCATGAGAAAGCGTCCCGCCCTAGAAGGACTTGGTATCCACTGTTGAAGGGAACAATGTGAAAGAGCTGCTCTTCTGACCTGTAATTTTCAGGCGTGCCAAATACTACATTGAGTTTAATTCTTCCCGAACATCGGGCTTCTCGGCTGGGGATAATGCCACGAAAGGTGGTATTACTTTGCTCAATGAGGGCTCTATCGACCCACATTTTTTCAAGCATGTCCTCATATATGAGGTTGAACCCACTGCCACCATCCATGAGCACTTTGGTAAGTCGAAAGCCATCCACGATTGGGTTTAGTACTAAAGCGGCAGGTGCTCGGACTGATCGAACCCTTGGTTCATCGTCAGCGGTGAAGGTTATTGCTGCGTCCTTCCATGGGCTTACTACGGTTACTTGGTGGACCTCGACGAGTTCACGAAGTGCCCTCTTACACCGATTATTTGAAGAGAAGGTCTCGAAGACCGTAATGACATTAAAATCGTCATCTTCCGGAGGGTGTTTCTTCGGAGAGGCAGTGGAGAGGATGGCTTCGCCACTTTTACCTTCCTGCCGGAGTACCCAACACACTCGAAGGCTGTGAGTTGGGACCGTTCCAGATATCGCATGTATCGGGCAGGGTTTGCCTAGGAGTTCATCAACAACGGACTTATATCCCGCAAAGGGTTTATTTTTCTTGCCGACAGGCTTACGATCGGATGGCCCGTTAGGGTATGTCCGTTTTGATCTAGCAGTCCATTGCCCGAAGACAACAGGTCCCAAATGGGTGTTCTGGGCCTTCCATGTGCTTTCTATCGCACAGTACTTCCGTACTAAGTGCAATAACTATGTGAAACTCTGTATGCGATAGTGGTCGAGGGCATTCAGAATTCCCCCGCCAGTACAATTGCGATGAAAGACCGGAACCGCATCATCATTGCAGCAATCTTTAATCTTGTTTTTAACAAGTAGGAACCTGGCCCAAAAGTGATGGACCATCTCTTGAGCATGCTGCCATACATACATCAAGTCATATATGTCTGGAGGGCCAGAATTACTTGGAGAGTATTGATTGTGGTGGGTGGTCGTGGTAAAACTTGAATCTCAACCCAAGATAGTATCTGGAGTTTGCAAAATCTTCGTGGTTGTCAGTTCGAGCCCGCGAGGATCCAAGTGCTCCCCGGACTCTATGTACAACACTAATCTCGGAAGGTGTGGAGTCCCGCCCAAAGGAAGGGTATCCGCCTCGCAGGGTTCAGAGGTCCGAACAGGGCTGGTCTCCACTTTAGGAGAAACGGCGCTTTCGGCTCGTTCCTCGACGACCACTACCAGGTGAGTGGTCGGCGAGGAATTGCTTTCCCCTGGCCAGGTTTAAGCTCGATCCGATCATCGGACATTGGAATCCCTAGGGTGGCGATGCGATTTAGCAACTCGTTTAAGGACGAGGTGTCCGCCAGATCCATCTTTTCGGAGTATTCGAGACCGATGTGGGGGTGATGCTTGGCGATCACAGGGGATGCAGTCTGTTCAATGTCCATGCAGGTGCATATGGTGAAACCGCCGAGCTGGAGAACCTGTCCAAAAGTCAGGCTCTTTCCAGAAGTGATGTCGTCGTTGATGACAAGGTGAGCCACACATCGCTTTTCGGGACTACATAGCGGAGCTCTCAATTAAAGCACCATTTTCGATGTCAAAACCGACAGATCTCGGGTAGCGAGGCCCAAGCTGTGAGTCTAAGGATTGATGGTAACGAGGGACAACAGGGATACGATGTTTACCCAGGTTCGGGCCCTCTTAAAGGAGGTAAAACCCTACTTCTTGCTTGATTGTTCTTGATGAATATAGGGGTTACAAGAGTTGATCTACCTCATGATAGTAATGGCTAAACCCTAGCCGTTTAGCCTATGATTCTTCTGTTAGCCTCTATGGACTAAACCCTATGATTCTTCATGGCCCATCAGTCCGACCCATAACGAATAGTCCGGACACCCGAGGACCCCCAAATCCAGGACTCCCTCAACACCATTTTTTCTTTCGAAACATAATGAAAAAAATCAGGTATACCACAAATAGTTTACTAGAAAGAATCAAGTGGGATGCGACATAAAAAATCTTGGCGCACCGTCTTGTCTGGCTTACGCAGGAAGCTTTGTCGTTTACAGTCCATCGCATACGCTTGAACCACACTTGCGCACCAGTTTCTCGTGGCACCGAGCTAAATTTTTCTGCCACCGCGAAAAATATATATCTCCACGCCCCAACCCCCCACCAAAATCCACATTTTCACTGCTCCTCCTTACTTTCCAAGTTCAAACCTATAAGTGCATCTAGTGCCACTCCTAGTTGGTTTTGGAGTATTGACGACAAACGTGGTTGAGGGACTAATGTGTTTGTGAGAATTATAGGATAACACGGGTAGTAGTCCTTCACTGATTTGGTTTACCTACCAGAGATGACCCCTAAAAATGTGTGAAGACATTGAAGACAATGGTAGCTCGTGAAGACATTCACTTGAAGATAATGACATGTGAAGACATTCACTTGAAGACTATGGAGTGCGAAGACATAGTTTCTTTTGTAGATCCTTTTCTTCTTTCTTGAGTCATAAGAACCACCGTACTTTTAAGTGGGGTCTAAGTTAACATATTCAGATGACTGATGTGATGCTCATTCAAAATCCTATGTCTTCGAGCGAAGACAATGAGAGCAAATCTTATCCAAAGTTGGATAAGTCAGCCTTGCTTGGACCCCAAGCAAAGTTGTCGCTTTTGTTTGAAATCCGACCATTGGACACGTGTCAGTTCCTTAGTGACCAAGGGTCATTTCAGACATATCATGTCGGGTTGCCTCCTGGCTATAAATAGCCCACTCCCTACACCATAAATTGGTGGCTGCTCAGAGTTAGTGCGCGGCTTTTGTCATTTGAGAGCAACCCACCTCCGAAGACTTTGAGAGAAATATCCTTGCGAGGACAAAGCCCAAAACACCCAGAGCCAAAGAGTGTTAAGCATCACTGAAGTCTTTCTGTATGTGTGATCTGAAGACTTGTTACACTTGAGGACTGTGCATCCTCCAGCCGGTTAGGCATCGCGTTCTGAGCATCCAAGAGTGGCCAACATTGACACCTCCCACTGCTCCTGGTCCTCAATGTGAATATCATGTGGGGCAAAGGCCTCAGACGCAGAAGCCAAAGCCAAGGCTGCCAAGGCTTCCAAGTGTTGTAACTACACAAGGTTCCTTCAGTGTGCGAAGCTTCAGAGTGCACAACACATTCTTTGACTCTGACAAGAACCCATACAAGAAGCCAAAGATCAGCTCTCATAGGTTCTGGAGCTTCCAGCAATGCAGCTACTATTCCTGCATTATGTACAACCAAGACGGGATTTTTCCACACAAACGTCTTGATTGTGATGACATTGCTGGGCTGCCATGCCTTGAAGAGGCCCTTGACTACTTAAGAGATGTTGGGTTGGTTCAGTTTGTGACAACCAAAGAGCATTGTAATGAAGAGCTTCTACTACAATTCTATGCTACACTTCACATCAGAGGCTACAACAGGGATTCGAAGACATGGGTCCTTGAGTGGATGACATGTGATGTTCATCATGAAGCCAAAGCTCGAATTCTTCTCGAGCTTACTTACCTACCCACTCCTGGTGAGTTGTTCGAACCAGGTTGTCAGCTTCATCAGAATGAAATGCAGAGTATCTTCCAGAAGCCTCAGCCAAACATGAGTCAAATGCTCAGTATGATTAAGCCATTGCCCATGGATGCTGAATATCCTAAGGAATTCTTTGTCAAAGACCTCGAGTGCCTGCCTCACACCATCTAGCACATTCCGAGGCGTACTCTATGGCCTATCAAGGGCAACTCTTCTGAAGCCAAACTTGAAGGCACCATGAAGACATTTGTCTTTTACATCCTACATGGCATCAGATTCAACACTCATGACTTCTTCATTCGTCACCTGGCTGCGTCAGGCATTGATCCGTTTGGCCTCAAGTTTTATGATACATTGGTCATGCGGCTCATTAAGCTTCACTCTACAATCAAGCTTCAGCGTGCAATCATGTTATATTCTTGCCTGAGGTTGATATGTCCTATGAAGCCATCTACCATGAGCCTGCTAAGAAGCCACTTCAACTGCTCAATGCTGATCATCAAAGCTTCACTCAGCATGTTGAAGGTATTCATGTGCCAAATTCTGCTGCTCCTGCTTATCCTCTAGCTGACAATTTGCGTCTGCCACATCGTGCCAACACTGATGCCACAGCTAGCACAATTTCTCAAAGGCCTCAGAAGCGTCCCCGTGTCCTCAAAGACCGAGAGCTTCTTGTATCACTTCACCAGAAGCAGGATAGGCATTATGATTGGTTGAAGCACCAGATGCAAGGTCTTCTAACTGATGTAAATCGCATTCGCAACCTAGCAACCACCTTTGTTGCCCATGAAGCCTGTCGGTGGTCCTGGAAGAGCCTCACACTGCTTTGCTCCGAAGCTGATCTTCAAGTAGATGGCTTCACCGAACATTTCAAGTTTGACTCCAGGCCTCCACAATGTGAGAGTTGGCGTCCCACTCCCTCCATTGAAGATTCTGAGTATTCATCTTCGGCTGCAACTGTTGTTGCGCGGGTCATAGATGAAGAAGATGACACCACTTCTCTAGCAATGGCTTCACTACATCACGATTCCGCGTCAGGCCCGTCTGCACCGCCCTACTCCAACATCGTCCCCGCTGCCCCAACATCTTCACCTCCTAGGAACGAGTAGACACTCTATGTCTTCAAACCTTTTTGGTCCTTACTGACAAAATGGGGAGAAGCATATGAGTTGATAGTCTTCAAGCGGGTCCTTATTGTTGGAAATATGCCCTAGAGGCAATAATAAAAGTATTATTATTATATTTCCTTGTTCATGATAATTGTCTGTTATTCATGCTTGAATTGTATTGTACGTAAACAGCGATACATGTGTGAATATATAGACCATAATGAGTCCCTGGTAAGCCTCTAGTTACTAGCTCGTTGATCAACAGATGGTCACGGTTTCCTGACCATGGACATAGGATGTCAGTGATAACGGGATCACATCATTAGGAGAATGATGTGATGGACAAGACCCAATCATGAGCCTAGCACGAGATCGTATAGTTCGTAATGCATAAGCTTTTCCGGTGTCAAGTATTTATTCCTTAGACCATGAGGTTGTACAACTCCTGGATGCCGTAGGAATACTTTGGGTGTGCCAAACGTCACAACGTAACTGGGTGGCTATAAAGGTACGCATCGGGTATCTCCAAAAGTGTCTGTTGAGTTGGTACGAACCGAGACTGGGATGTTGTCACTCCATGTGACGGAGAGGTACCTCTGGGCTCTCTCGGTAAGACATAATCATAATGAGCTCAAGGTGACTAAGGAGTTAGTCACGGGATGATGGATTACAGAACGAGTAAAGAGACTTGCCATGACGAGATTGAACAAGGTATCGGGTATACTGACGATCGAATCTCGGGCAAGTACCGTACCGATAGACAAAGGGAATAACATACGGGATTGAGTGAATCCTTGACACAGTGGTTCATCCGATGAAGATCATCGAGGAACATGTGGGAACCAACATGGGTATCCAGATCCCGCAGTTGGTTATTGACCGGAGAGTCATCTCGGTCATGTCTACGTGTCTCCCGAACCCATAGGGTCTACACACTTAAGGTTCGGTGACGCTAGGGTTGTAGAGATAAATGCACATGGAAACCCGAATGTTGTTCAGAGTCCCGGATGAGATCCCGAACGTCACGAGGAGTTCCGGAATGGTCCGGAGGTAAAGAATGATATATAGGAAGTCCAGTTTCGGCCATCGGGTGAACTCCGGGGGTCACCGGGAGTGTCCCGGGACCACCGGAGGGGTCCCGGGGGTCAACCGGGTGGGGCCACCCATCCCGGTGAGGCCCCTAGGCCGCAAGAGGAAGGGGGCCAGCCCCTGGTGGTCTGGCGCACCCATATGGGCCCCCCTCCATGCACCTAGGGTTGAAACCCTAGGGGGAGAGGGTGCCCCCTATGCCTTGGGGGGCAAGTTTCCCCCCCTTGGCTGCCGCCCCCCTAG
>LR738710.1:825088584-825169702 GCA_902687465.1 Secale cereale
CCCTGGCCCTTATATATAGTGGGGGGAGAGGGCAGCCACACCCCAAGCCTCTGGCGCCTCTCCCCCCTCCCGTCACACTTCCTACTCCTCCGTAGGGCGCCGGCGAAGCCCTGCAGGTTTTCCTGTTGCATCCACCACCACGCCGTCGTGCTGCTGGATCTCCGACGACCTCTCCTCCGCCCTTGCTGGATCAAGAAGGAGGAGACGTTGTTGTACCGTACGTGTGTTGAACGCAGAGGTACCGTCCGTTCGGCGCTAGGATCATCGGTGACGAAGAACGCGAAGAGTACGACTACTTCATCCGCGTTCTTTCGAACGCTTCCGCACGCGATCTACAAAAGGGTATGTAGATGCACTCTAATATGCTCGTTGCTAGATGACTCCTTAGATTGATCTTGGTGAAGCGTAGGAAAATTTTTGAATTCTGCTACGTTCCCCAACAGTGGCATCTGAGCTAGGTCTTTGCGTAGCATCTTGCACGAGTAGAACACAAACGAGTTGTGGGCGTTGAGTTTGCTCAATTTTCTTGCCGTCACTAGTCCAATCTTGATTCGGCGGCATTGTGGGATGAAGTGGCCCGGACCGACCTTACACATACGCTTACGTGAGACTGGTTCCACCGACAGACATGCACTAGATGCATAAGGTGGCTGGCGGGTGTCTGTCTCTCCCACTTTAGTCGGATCGGATTCGATGAACAGGGTCCTTATGAAGGGTAAATAGAAATTGACAAATCATGTTGTGGTTTTGGCGTAGGTAAAAAACGTTCTTGCTAGAAAACCTATAGAAGCCATGTAAAACTTGCAACAACAATTAGAGGTCGTCTAACTTGTTCTTGCAGCATGTGCTATGTGATATGGTATGGCCAAGAATATGTGATGAATGATATATGTGATGTATGAGATTGATCATGTTATTGTAATAGGGAATCACGACTTGCATGTCGATGAATTTGACAACCGGCAGGAGCCATAGGAGTTGTCTTAATTATTGTGTGACCTGCGTGTCACTGAATAACGCCATGTAATTACTTTACTTTATTGCTAAACGTTAGCCATAGTAGTAGAAGTAATAGTTGGCGTGACGACTTCATGAAGACACAATGATGGAGATCATGATGATGGAGATCATGGTGTCGAGCCGGTGACAAAGATGATGATGGTGCCCCGAAGATGGAGATCGAAGGAGCAAGATGATATTGGCCATATCATGTCACTTTAATTGATTGCATGTGATGTTTATCATGTTTTTGCATCTTGTTTACTTAGAACGATGGTAGTAAATAAGATGATCTCTCACTAAAATTTCAAGAATTGTGTTCCCCCTAACTGTGCACCGTTGCTAAGGATCGTTGTTCCGAAGCACCACGTGATGATCCGGTGTGATAGGTTCTAACGTTCGCATACAACGGGTGTAAGCCAGATTTACACAAGCAATACACTTAGGGTTCACTTGACGAGCCTAGCATGTACAGGCATGGCCTCGGAACACGGAAGACCGAAAGGTCGAACATGAGTCGTATAGAAGATACGATCAACATGAAGATGTTCACCATTGATGACTAGTCCGTCTCACGTGATGATCGGACACGGGCTAGTCGATTCGGATCATGTATCACTTAGATGACTAGAGAGATGTCAATCTGAGTGGGAGTTCATTAAAATTTGATTAAGATGAACTTAATTATCATGAACTTAGTCTAAATTCTTTAGAATATGTCTTGTAGATCAAATGGCCCACGCTCATGTCACCCTCAACTTCAACACGTTCCTAGAGAAATCCAAGCTGAAAGACGATGGTAGCAACTACACGGACTGGGTCCGTAACCTGAGGATCGTCCTCATAGCTGCCAAGAAAACTAATGTCCTAGAAGCACCGCTAGGTGACGATCCCACCCCGTCAAACCAAGATGTTATGAACGCTTGGCAGTCGCGTTGTGATGATTACTCCCTGGTTCAGTGCGGCATGCTTTACAGCTTAGAATCGGGGCTCCAAAAGCGTTTTGAGCACCACGGGGCATATGAGATGTTCCAAGAGCTGAAAATGGTTTTCCAGGCTCATGCCCGAGTTGAGAGATATGATGTCTCCAACGCATTCTACAGCTGTAAGATGGAGGAAAACATTTCTGTCAGTGAGCACACCTCAAGATTTCTGGGTTGCACAACCGCTTGTCTCAGTTGGGAATGAATCTCCCAGACAAAGCGGTCGTTGACAGAATCCTCCAGTCGCTCCCACCAAGCTACAAGAGCTTCGTGTTGAACTTCAATATGCAAGGGATGGAGAAGTCCATTCCCGAGGTGTATTCAATGCTGAAATCAGCGGAGGTGGAGATCAAGAAAGAGCATCACGTGTTGATGGTCAATAAAACCACTAAGTTCAAGAAAGGCAAGGGTAAGAAGAACTTCAAGAAGGACGGCAAGGGAGTTGCCGCGCCCGGTAAGCCAGTTGCCGGGAAGAAGCCAAAGTATGGACCCAAGCCTGAGACTGAGTGCTTTTATTACAAGGGAACGGGTCACTGGAAGCGGAACTGCCCCAAATACTTAGCGGACAAGAAGTCCGGCAACGTCAAAGGTATATGTGATATACATGTTATTGATGTGTACCTTACCAGCGCTCGTAGTAGCTCCTGGGTATTTGATACCGGTGCAGTTGCTCACATTTGTAACTCTAAGCAGGATTGCGGAATAAGCGGAGACTGGCGAAGGATGAGGTGACGATGCGCGTCGGGAATGGTTCCAAGGTCGATGTGATCGCCGTCGGCATGCTGCCTCTACATCTACCCTCGGGATTAGTTTTAAACCTTAATAATTGTTATTTAGTACCAGCTTTGAGCATGAACATTGTATCTGGATCTCGTCTTAAATCTGAGAATAATGGTTGTTCTATTTGTTTGAGAGATATGTTTTATGGTCATGCCCCGCTGGTCAATGGTTTATTTTTGATGAATCTCGATCGTGATGATACACATATTCATAGTGTGAATGCCAAAAGATGTGAAGTTGACAATGATAGTCCCACATACTTGTGGCATTGCCGCCTTGGTCATATTGGTGTCAAACGTATGAAGAAGCTTCATGCAGATGGACTTCTGGAGTCTCTTGATTATGAATCATTTGACACGTGTGAACCATGCCTCTTAGGCAAGATGACCAAGACTCCGTTCTCCAGAACAATGGAGCGAGCAACCAACTTATTGGAAATCATACATACCGATGTGTGTGGTCCAATGAGTGTTGAGGCTCGCGGAGGTTATCGTTATGTTCTCACCCTCACAGATGACTTGAGTAGATATGGGTATATCTACTTGATGAAGCACAAGTCTGAGACCTTTGAAAGGTTCAAGGAATTTCAGAATGAGGTTGAGAATCAACGTGACAGAAAAATAAAGTTCTTGCGATCGGATCGTGGGGGTGAATATTTAAGTCATGAATTTGGCACGCACCTTAGGAACTGTGGAATTGTTACACAATTGACACCGCCCGGAACACCTCAGCGTAACGGTGTGTCCGAATGTCGAAATCGTACCCTGTTGGACATGGTGCGATCTATGATGTCTCTCACCGACTTACCGTTATCTTTTTGGGGTTATGTTTTAGAGACTGCCGCATTCACTTTAAATAGGGCTCCGTCGAAATCCGTTGAGACGACACCATATGAACTTTGGTTTGGCAAGAAACCTAAGTTGTCATTTCTGAAAGTTTGGGGTTGCGATGCTTATGTCAAGAAACTTCAACCAGAAAAGCTCGAACCCAAATCGGAAAAATGCGTCTTCATAGGATACCCAAAGGAAACGATTGGGTATACCTTCTACCACAGATCCGAAGGCAAGGTCTTTGTTGCCAAGAATGGATCCTTTCTGGAGAAAGAGTTTCTCTCGAAAGAAGTGAGTGGGAGGAAAGTAGAACTTGATGAGGTGACAGTCACCCCTCCCGAACCGGAAAGTAGCGCAGCGCAGGAAATTGTTCCTGAGGTGCCTGCACCGACAAGGGAGGAAGTTAATGATGATCATGAAGATACAGATCAAGTTACTACTGAACTTCGAAGGTCCATAAGGGCACGTTCCGCACCAGAGTGGTACGGCAACCCTGTCATGGAAATCATGTTGCTGGACAACGGTGAACCTTCGAACTATGAAGAAGCGATAGCGGGCCCGGATTCCAATAAATGGCTTGGAACAATGAAATCCGAGATAGAATCCATGTATTAAAACAAAGTATGGACTTTGGTGGACTTGCCTGATGATAGGCACGCCATAGAAAATAAATGGATATTTAAGAAGAAGACAAACGCGGATGGTAATGTGACCATCTATAAGGCTCGGCTTGTCGCTAAGGGTTATCGACAAGTTCAAGGGATTGACTACGACAAGACTTTCTCTCCCGTAGCGATGCTGAAGTCAGTCAGATTCATGTTAGCTATTGCCGCATTCTATGATTATGAGATATGGCAAATGGACGTCAAAACGGCATTCCTTAATGGCTTCCTCAAGGAAGAGCTGTATATGATGCAGCCGGAAGGTTTTGTCGATCCAGAGAATGCTAACAAGGTGTGCAAGCTCCAGTGCTCGATTTACGGGCTGGTGCAAGCATCTCGGAGTTGGAACATTCGCTTTAATGATGTGATCAAAGCGTTTGGCTTTATACAGACTAATGGAGAAGCATGTATCTACAAGAAAGTGAGTGGGAGCTCTGTAGCATTTCTCATATTATATGTTGATGACATATTGCTGATGGGAAATGATATAGAATTCTTGGAAAGTGTAAAGGCCTACTTGAATAAGAGTTTTTCAATGAAGGACCTTGGAGAAGCATCTTACATATTAGGCATCAAAATCTATAGAGATAGATCAAGACGCCTCATCGGTCTTTCACAAAGTACATACCTTGACAAGATATTGAAGAAGTTCAATATGGATCAGTCCAAGAAGGGGTTCTTGCCTGTTTTGCAAGGTATGAGATTGAGCAAGGCTCAGTCCCCGACCATGGCAGACGATAGAGAAAAGATGAGTGTCATTCCCTATGCCTCGGCCATAGGTTCTATCATGTATGCCATGTTGTGTACCAGACCTGATGTGAACCTTGCCATAAGTTTGGTAGGGAGGTACCAAAGTGATCCCGGTATGGAACACTGGACAGCGGTCAAGAACATCCTAAAGTACCTGAAGAGGACTAAGGATATGTTTCTCGTCTATGGAGGTGACGAAGAGCTCGTCGTAAAGGGTTACGTCGATGCTAGCTTCGACACAGATCTGGATGACTCGAAGTCACAAACCGGATACGTGTATATTTTGAATTGTGGAGCAGTCAGCTGGTGCAGTTGCAAGCAGAGCGTCGTGGCGCATTCTACATGTGAAGCGGAGTACATAGCTGCTTGCGAAGCAGCACAAGAAGGAGTCTGGATGAAGGAGTTCATCACCGACCTAGGAGTCATTCCAAGCGCGTCAAGCCCGATGACTCTCTTCTGTGACAACACTGGAGCTATTGCCATTACCAAGGAGCCCAGGTTTCACAAGAAGACCAAGCACATCAGGCGCCGTTTCAACTCCATCCGGAATTATGTTCAAGATGGAGACATAGATATTTGTAAAGTGCATACGGATCTGAATGTTGCAGACCCATTGACTAAACCTCTTCCACGGGCAAAACATGATCAACACCAGAACTCTATGGGTGTTCGATTCATCACAATGTAACTAGATTATTGACTCTAGTGCAAGTGGGAGACTGTTGGAAATATGCCCTAGAGGCAATAATAAAAGTATTATTATTATATTTCCTTGTTCATGATAATTGTCTGTTATTCATGCTTGAATTGTATTGTACGGAAACAGTGATACATGTGTGAATATATAGACCATAATGAGTCCCTGGTAAGCCTCTAGTTACTAGCTCGTTGATCAACAGATGGTCACGGTTTCCTGACCATGGACATAGGATGTCAGTGATAATGGGATCACATCATTAGGAGAATGATGTGATGGACAAGACCCAATCCTAAGCCTAGCATGAGATCGTATAGTTCGTAATGCATAAGCTTTTCCGGTATCAAGTATTTATTCCTTAGACCATGAGGTTGTACAACTCCCGGATGCCGTAGGAATACTTTGGGTGTGCCAAACGTCACAACATAACTGGGTGGCTATAAAGGTACGCATCGGGTATCTCCAAAAGTGTCTGTTGAGTTGGTACGAACCGAGACTGGGATGTTGTCACTCCGTGTGATGGAGAGGTACCTCTGGGCCCTCTCGGTAAGACATCATCATAATGAGCTCAAGGTGACTAAGGAGTTAGTCACGGGATGATGGATTACGGAACGAGTAAAGAGACTTGCCATGACGAGATTGAACAAGGTATCGGGTATACCGACGATCGAATCTCGAGCAAGTACCGTATCGATAGACAAAGGGAATAACATACGGGATTGAGTGAATCCTTGACACAGTGGTTCATCCGATGAAGATCATCGAGCAACACGTGGGAACCAACATGGGTATCCAGATCCCACTGTTGGTTATTGACCGGAGAGTCGTCTCGGTCATGTCTACGTGTCTCCCGAACCCGTAGGGTCTACACACTTAAGGTTCGGTGACGCTAGGGTTGTAGAGATAAATGCACATGGAAACCCGAATGTTGTTCGGAGTCCCGGATGAGATCCCGGACGTCACGAGGAGTTCCGGAATGGTCCGAAGGTAAAGAATGATATATAGGAAGTCCAGTTTCGGCCATCGGGTGAACTCCGGGGGTCACCGGGAGTGTCCCGGGACCACCGGAGGGGTCTCGGGGGTCCACCGGGTGGGGCCACCCATCCCGGTGGGGCTCCTAGGCCGCAAGGGGAAGGGGGCCAGCCCCTGGTGGGCTGGCGCACCCATATGGGCCCCCCTCCATGCGCCTAGGGTTGAAACCCTAGGGGGAGGGGGCGCCCCCTATGCCTTGGGGGGCAAGTTTCCCCCCCTTGGCCGCCGCCCCCCCTGGAGATCAGATCTCCCAGGGCCGGTGCCCCCCCTTGGCCCCTATATATAGTGGGGGAGGGAGAGGGCAGCTGCACCCCAATCCTCTGGCGCCTCTCCCCCCTCCCGTCACACTTCCTACTCCCCCGCAGGGCGCCGGCGAAGCCCTGCAGGTTTTCCTGTTGCATCCACCACCACGCCTTCGTGCTGCTAGATCTCCGACGACCTCTCCTCCGCCCTTGGTGGATCAAGAAGGAGGAGACGTTGCTGTACCGTACGTGTGTTGAACGCGGAGGTGTCGTCCGTTCGGCGCTAGGATCATCGGTGACGAAGAACGCGAAGAGTACGACTACTTCATCCACGTTCTTTCGAACGCTTCCGCACGCGATCTACAAAAGGGTATGTAGATGCACTCTAATATGCTTGTTGCTAGATGACTCCTTAGATTGATCTTGGTGAAGCGTAGGAAATTTTTTGAATTCTGCTACGTTCCCCAACACTTCTATGGGTCGGGTGCTTACTTTTGCTCAGTTCTTACAACTCTCGTGTTGAAACTATTTGGCTCTTGAGTTGTAACACTTAAACTTGATGGTCGTCCGCTACATTTGCTGTTGTTTCTACTGCGTGGTTAAATATCTATCTTATGCACATGAAATCATTCAGCAGACACCCATTTTCCATTATGCATATCATTATCTTCACTACATCTGTGTATGCATGATGAATTGTCTTCATAAGATTGAGGCACATCTTCAGGGGGAGCCTTCTCAATCTCATGAAGCTAATGATCGTGTTATGTAACTTTCACATATTTTATCCCCGTTGAAAACTTCAACCTGTTTGTCATCAATCACCAAAAAGGAGGAGATTGTAAGTGCATCCAGTGCCACCCCTAATTGGTTTTGGAGTATTGACGACAAACGTGGTTGAGGGACTAATGTGTTTGTGATAATTACAGGATAACACATGTAGCAGTCCCTCACTGATTCGGTTTACCTACCAGAGATGACCCCTAAAAATGTGTGAAGACATTGAAGACAATGGTGGCTCGTGAAGACATTCACCTTAAGAGAATATGTGAAGACATTCATTTGAAGACTATGGAGTGTGAAGACATAGTTTCTTTTGTAGTTCCTTTTCTTCTTTCTTGAGTCATAAGAACCACCGTACTGTTAAGTGGGGTCACTACTGCAGGATGCTGCTAACGCGACACTACGATCAGAGACCCTTCAACGAAACTACGTGCGATGCAATAATCGCAAACGGTGGTGTAAAAGAACCATAAAAAGGTGCAAAAAGTTTGCGATGGCGGAGCCATCAAACACGGTTCAGACTTTAGTTGCGTGTGCGATGTCGGGCATACGGTTCAGTTCAATGAACTGTTTGCAATGAGGAGGAACAAAAGAAATGGGCAGCCAGATGAAGGCGTGTGCGATATACATCATACGATTCACTCGGATGAACTATTTTTGATGAGGAGCAACAATAGAAATGGGCAGCTAGATAAAGGTGTGTGCGATTGAGGGCATACGCTTCAGAAGGATTGTTTGTTTGCGATTAGGAAACAGAACAGAAACGAGTCAGCCAGATCAAAGTGTCTGCGATTATTAGGGAAAAAAGTGTCTGCGGTTGATGGCATACACTTCATAGGGATGAACTGTTTGCGATTAGCCACAAGAAACTGAAACAGTTAGATAGATCAACGTGTGTGCACTAGACGGGCACACACATTCTAATTAAGAGAAGCGTGCGCGATAGTAATAACGAGTGTGCATGGTTGTTGGAACAATACGTGTGTGGACGTTGCCTATTGTGGTGCACCCTATGGTGCAAACGCCATGTACGTGGCCGAGAAGGCGTGCGTGCCCACGTTACGCCTTACGGAAATAGTGCCGCACTTATAACCGTCAAAAAATTTGAGCCTGTGTCCCATCACATTCCAAATTGCAAACATGTTCACACCGATCAAAACCTAAACGGCTTCCTACTTAGGAGTGTATTAGTACTTGGTTATAAATACTACTACTCCAAGATGACTGCACATTCCTCCTCAACTCCTCATCCACAAAAACAAACAAGTCATTCATCATCGTTCCCTTGCGTCTGCCATGGCCAGCGTGAGTTCAGGGTCGAGAGATTGCCACCAGGGAGATGCGAGCATGGAAGCGGAAGCACGTGAGATGTCCCGCCTCGCCGCGAACGCAGTCGGCATGTCCCGTCGCGCGTCTGTAGCAGCATAGAGGTCCCGCCATGCCGCCGAAGCAACACGGAGGTCCCGCTGCGCCGTCGATGCAGCAGACTGGTCCGGGCATGCCGCGGAAGCAGAAGAGATGTCCTACCGTGCCGCGAATGCAGCAGAGATGTCCTCCCGCACCGCGGCAGCCTGGAAAAATGTCTTGCGGGCAAGCGAGTGCTCTTACAGGCGCATGCATGCGATCGTCCATAGCCAGATGGATCAGATCTCCGGCTGGGCGAGGTTGTAGGACGATATGAAAGCCTCATTTGAACAGGCTACCGACGTCATCTGGCAACTAAATGAGAGCAATGCAAAGCTCCGGGCCAAGCGCGACCTGCTGAGGGCGAAGATCATCGGAAGTGCGGAGCAACAGGAGGAGACCACTTCCTTGTTGAAGAGGACCGACGTCATCGTCGAGAAACTTATGGACGAGAATGCCATGCCGCGCATCGAGCGCAGAAGGCTAGTGGAGAAATCCGTGGATGCTCTCAAGCAGCATCTTGAGGACAAGAAAGAGCTCATCGTCGTTCGCCATGAAGACTAGTTCCAGGGGCCTGCAGCAACGCATCAAGAAAGTAGAGATCAGCGAGCCAGATCGTTGTCTTCCTTCTTCTTTTCCCCTTGTGTATTTCGGGCGTTGCCACATGTGGCTTTTTTAATTATGTTCCTAAATATGTAAGACAATTATTATCCACTGTCATCGTCCTTATATTCATAATGCTTTCTATAAGTCGCAGTCGATGCTATATAGGTCCATCGGATCTTATATCTAGATCCGTGCAAAACTTTCTTTTTAGATTTTCATTTTTCTCTCTTAAATTGAGTTCAGTGAGACATATAGCCACGCCATTAATGGAGACGTTGGGAGGGAGGTGTGCGGCGGGTAGTGGTCAAAGGGCTCTCCTCCGGATGAGCACGCGCAGGGGTTTGATCGCACGCCTCCCGTACTCAAATAGCTACCCCGCACGACACCTCCTAGCCAATAAAAAAGGGGACGCATGGCGGCACCTAATTGGTAAGTAGAACGCCCACTATTTCAATAATACTTGTGTTTCCGATTTGTAACGTGACAACACTTGTTCAAAAATGACTTGTTTGATTGTTAATGTGTGCGCCTTCGCAAATTGGACAGAAATTTACCACATCATGTTGGTGCCATGTCATGACACCATGCCAAGTTTCATGATTTTCAAGCGTGTTTTGGATTTACAGGAATTAAAAAACCAAGTTTCTCAATCTTTCCGGCCGAGCCATGATGCTCAGATGTTTGAATTTCATTCCCATTTCTTGCATGGGACCTAAAAATTCACCCAAGGAGACACATGTGATTTTTCAACCAAGTTTGGTGCACTGGAGCATGTGCGTGTAGTTCAAATGTGAATTATGCACGTTAAATGCCCAGGAACTCAATTAATGTATAAAACATGCAAAACGAACCCTGAAAAATTCCAAAATTAAACACAACACTCATGTTGTTCTATCTTGACACTATAAAATTTTTTAAAGCAATAAGAGGCAACGGATATCATTTCGCCCCAAAGGTGGCACGTTCCCTACCGAAACCATCACGCTTGTTGTGAGAAGCTCTGGTTTGTGAGAAGCTTATACCCAAACCTGCCCCAAATGGGATAAATTTTTTACCACGACATGTTGATGCCGCTCCATGATAGCATGCCAAGTTTCATGAATTCCAGACGAGTTTTGGATTTACTAGAATTTAAAAACCAGGTATCTCAACGTTTTGCCGACAATCAACAGTGCCCTAGTGTTTGAATTTCATTCCCATTTCTTGCATGGGACCTACAAATTCACCCAAGGACACACATGTGGTTTTTCAACCAACTTTGGTGCACTCGAGCATGTGCTTGTAGTACAAATTTGAATTCTTGATATGTCTCCAACGTATCTATAGTTTTTTGTTGTCCCATGCTGTTATATTATCATTCTTGGATGTTTTACAATCATTTTAGTCATTTTATATCATTTTTTGGAACTAACCTATTGACATAGTGCCAAGTGCCAGTTGTTGTTTTCTGCATGTTTTTTTACATCGTAGGAAATCAATATCAAATGGAGCCCAAACACCGCGAAACTTTTTGGAGAATTTTGTTGGGCCAGAAGACACCTGATGGGCTAAGTCTGCACCTGGGGAGTGCCATGAGGGGGGCACAACCCACCAGGCCGCGCTAGGCTCCCCTGGCGCGCCTAGGTGGGTTGTGCCCACGTCGGTGGCCTCCCACACCGCCTCTTTGCTCTATAAATACCACAATATTCCAGAAACCCTAGAGGAGTCGACGAAATATTCATCTAGCCGCCGTTGAGTCTAGAAACACCATAACCAATCTAGACACCATCACGGAGGGGTTCACCACTTCCATTGGTGCCTCTCTGATGATGCATGAGTAGTTCTTGTAGACCTACGGGTCCGTAGTTAGTAGCTAGATGGCTTCCTCTCTCTCTTTTGATTATCAATACAATGGCCTCTTGGAGAACCATATGATGTAACTCTTTTTGCGGCGTGTTTGTTGGGATCCGATGAGCTTTGAGTTTATGATCAGATCTATCTTTTTATATCCATGAAAGTTATTTGAGTTTCTTTGATCTCTTATATGCATGATTGCTTATAGCCTCGTATTTCTTCTCCGATAGTGTGTTTTGTTTGGCCAACTTGATCTATTTATCTTGCAATGGGAAGAGGTGCCCGGTAGTGGGTTCGATCTTACGGTGCTTGATCCCGGTGACAGAAGGGGAACCAACACGTATGTATCGTTGCCACTAAGGATAAAACGACGAGATCCATATCTAACGCCATAGATAAACGGATCTTGTCTACACCATGTCATCGTTCTTAATGCATTACTCCATTTTCCACCCTGAAATTTTCCTCGCCCTCGCTTCTACCATGATTTTTTTCCGTCATGGACGGCCCAAAGAATGTTATGCAGTTGCGTCTCCGGCCCGCCCAGAACTAAAAGCCCATTTTTGTCATGATTTATTGTCATAGAAGTGGGAGCCCACCACATCTATGATGATACGGGTTTTTGTCATAGTTATCGTCATAGAAGTGTCATAAGAATGACAGAAAAAAATGTTCGGGCCAAAATGTCACGGATGTGTCATTTTTTTGTAGTGCAGGCTACTCGTCTTCAACCTCCAACCGCCGAAGATCGCGACGCCGCCCCGCTCGCTTCGGCTCCTCCTCGAGCCTACTGAGAGCATCATCTTGACCTTGTCGAGTCCGCTGTGAGCCCCTTTCCTCCCTCGAAGTCCCCTCCCTGTCCGCCATTGCCGCCATGGCCGTTACCGTCCTTGGCCTAAATTCGGGCAAGCCCGAGCCAATCCCCCACCTAGCCACCACCGGATGCCCCCTAGACACTCGAGAGCCACCACCCCGTCCATCTCAGGCCTAGGAGCCCCGCCGGTGCACACACACACACACACACACACACACACACACACATTTACCGAATATAAGTTGGATGATATTTGGTTGTATAGTAGACGAATGGTTGGATGATATTTGGATAAATATTGGTTGTAAATACATTTGGATGATATTCAGTTGTGTAGTAGATGAATGGTTGGATCAATGCTATGTTAATTTAAACTGGATTATTCAAGATGTATTAGTGATATTATATGATGATCTTGCTAAAAATAATAATCCACCTCACCATCTCTTGCCCCTCAGATCGAACCTTGTCGGTGGCTGGCTACTATGATTCAGTTTTTGCTTATTGAATGCATTCTAATTTGAATACGAAATTGTTTTATCTTTCTTCTAGATTAGTTAAGCTATGGACGATAGCGAGGGAGACAACCATGATCAAGAAGATATCATCTTCGACGTGATATGCTCCTCCCAAAACCCAGAGAATGAACCAGATAACGCCTCACAATATCTGAACAAGTCCGGTGAGGGAATTGAGGAAGAACCAAGAGACGAAAGGAACACAAACAATGATGGCGAAGGAAATGTTCTTCAATTAACAAAGTCCGGCGAGGTGTGTGTGTGTGTGTGTGTGTGTGTGTGTGTGTGTGTGATGTCTACTACGCAACCTTCTTCTTATAGACGTTGTTTGGCCTCCAAGTGCAGATGTTTGTAGGACAGTAGCAAATTTCCCTCAAGTGGATGACCTAAGGTTTATCAATCCATGGGAGGCATAGGATGAAGATGGTCTCTCTCAAACAACCCTGCAACCAAATAACAAAGAGTCTCTTGTGTCCCCAACACACCCAATACAATGGTTAATTGTATAGGCGCACTAGTTCGGCGAAGAGATGGTGATACAAGTGCAATATGGATGGTAGATATAGGTTTTTGTAATAAGAAAATATAAAAACAGCAAGGTAGCAAGTGGTAAACGTGAGCATAAACGGTGTTGCAATGATAGGAAACAAGGCCTAGGGTTCATACTTTCACTAGTGCAAGTTCTCTCAACAATAATAACATAACTGGATCATATAACTATCCCTCAACATGCAGCAAAGAGTCACTCCAAAGTCACTAATAGCGGAGAACAAACGAAGAGATTATTGTAGGGTACGAAACCACCTCAAAGTTATTCTTTCTGATCGATCTATTCAAGAGTCTGTAGTAAAATAACACAAAGCTATTCTTTCCGTCCAATCTATCATAGAGTTCGTACTAGAATAATACCTTAAGACGGAAATCAACCAAAACCCTAATGTCACCTAGATACTCCATTGTCACCTCAAGTATCCGTGGGCATGATTATACGATATGCATCACACAATCTCAGATTCGTCTATTCAACCAACACAAAAGAACTTCAAAGAGTGCCCCAAAGTTTCTACCGGAGAGTCAAGACAAAAACGTGTGCCAACCCCTATGCATAGATTCCCAAGGTCACGGAACCCGCAAGTTGATCACCAAAACATACATCAAGTAGATCACATGATATCCCATTGTCACCATAGATAAGCACATGCAAGACATACATCAAGTGTTCTCAAATCCTTAAAGATTCAATCCGATAAGATAACTTCAAAGGGAAAACTCAATTCATCACAAGAAAGTAGAGGGGGGGAAGCATCATAAGATCCAACTATAATAGCAAAGCTCGCGATAGATCAAGATCGTGCCATCTCAAGAACACGAGAGAGAGAGAGAGAGAGATCAAACACATAGCTACTGGTACATACCCTCAGCCCCGAGGGTGAACTACTCCCTCCTCGTCATGGAGAGTGCCGGAATGATGAAGATGGGCACCGGAGAGGGATTCCGCCCTCCGGCAGGGTGCCAGAATGGGTCTAGATTGGTTTTCGGTGGCAATAGAGGCTTTTGACGGCGGAACTCCTGATCTAGGTTACTTTCCGAAGGTTTCAGTATTTATAGGAATTGTTGGCGTAGGTCTCACGTCGGGGGGGTCTCCGCGCTGTCCACGAGATAGGGGGCGCCACCACTTGGAGTCAGCGCGCACCCCACCCTCGTGGGCATCCCGTGACTCTCCTGGCCCAAATCTTTTACTCCGGGGGCTTCTTTTGGTCCATAAAAGATCATCAAAAATTGGCACGTCAATTGGACTCCATTTGATATTCCTTTTCTGTAAAACTCAAAAACAAGGAAAAACATAAACTCGCACTGGGCTCTAGGTTAATAGGTTAGTCCCAAAAATCATATAAAAGTGTATATTAAAGCCCATTAAACATCCTAGAAGGATAATATAATAGCATGGAACAGTCAAAAATTATAGATAAGTTGGAGACGTATCAAGCATCCCCAAGCTTAATTCCTGCTCGTCCTCGAGTAGGTAAATGATAAAAAAGAATTTTTGATGTGGAATGCTAACCGACATAATTCTTAATGTAATTCTTTTTATTGTGGCATGAATGTTCAGATCCGAAATATTCAAGACAAAAGTCTATATTGACATAAGAAGAATAATACTTCAAGCATACTAACAAAGCAATCATGTCTTCTCAAAATAACATGGCCAAAGAAAGTTATCCCTACAAAATCATATAGTCTGGCTATGCTCCCTCTACATTACACAAAATATTCATATCATGCACAACCCCGATTTCAGCCAAGCAATTGTTTCACACTTCAATTCTTTCAAACCTTTAACTTTCACGCAATACAGCGTGAGCCATGGATATAGCACTATAGGTGGAATAGAATGGTGGTTGTGGAGAAGACAAAAGAGGAAGATAGTCTCACATCAAGTAGGCGTATCAATGGGCTATGGAGATGCCCATCAATAGATATCAATGTGAGTGAGTATGGATTGCCATGCAACGGATGCACTAGAGCTATAAGTATATGAAAGCTCAACAAAAGAAACTAAGTGGGTGTGCATCCAACTTGCTTGCTTATGAAGACCTAGGGCATTTGAGGAAGCCCATCGTTGGAATATACAAGCCAAGTTCTATAATGAAAATTCCCACTAGCATATGAAAGTGACAAAACAAGAGACTCTCTATCATGAAGATCATGGTGCTACTTTGAAGCACAAGTGTGGAAACGGATAGTAGCATTCTCCCTTCTCTCTTTTCTCTCATTTTTTTGAAGGGGGCTTATTTTTTTTAGCCCCCTCTTTTTTGGGGCCATCTCCTTTTTTTGGCCTTTATCTTTTTTTGTTTCCTCACACGGGACAATGCTCTAATAATGAAGATCATCACACTTTTATTTACTTACAACTCAAAGATTACAACTCAATACTAGAACAAAATATGACTCTAAGTGAATGCCTCCGGCGGTGTACCGGGATGTGCGATGAATCAAGAGTGACATGTATGAATGAATTGTGAATGGTGGCCTTGCCACAAATACGATGTCAACTACATGATCATGCATGGCAATATGACAATATGAAGCGTGTCATATGAACGGAACGGTGGAAAGTTGCATGGCAATATATCCCGGAATGGCTATGGAAATGCCATGATAGGTAGGTATGGTGGCTGTTTTGAGGAAGATATATAGTGGGTGTATGGTACCGGAGAAAGTTGCGCGGTACAAGGGAGGTTAGCAATGGTGGAAGGGTGAGAGTGTGTATAATCCATGGACTCAACATTAGTCATAAAGAACTCATATACTTATTGCAAAAATCTACGAGTTATCAAAACAAAGTATTCAACGCATGCTCCTAGGGGAAGGGTTGGTAGGAGTTAACCATCACGCGATCCCGACCTCCACATAAAGGATGACAAGCAATAAATACCTCATGCTCTAACTTCTTCACATAGCGGTTCACCATACGTGCATGCTACGGGAATCTCAAACTTTAACACAAGTATTTCTTGAATTCATAATTACACCACTAGCATAACTCTAATATCACCATCCTCATATCTCAAAACAATCATCAAGTATCAAACTTCTCATAATATTCAATGCACTTGTATGAAAGTTTTTACTATACCCATCTTGGATGCCTGTCATATTAGGACTAGTTTTATAACCAAAGCACATTACCATGCTATTCTAAAAGACTCTCAAATAGATATAAGTGAAGCATGAGAGTTCATCTATTTCTTCAAAATAAAACCACCACCATGCTCTAAAAAGATATAAGTGAAGCACTAGAGCAACCACAAACTACTCCAAAAGATATAAGTGAAGATCAATGAGTAGTTGAATAATTATGTAACTATGTGAAGACTCTCTAACATTTAAGAATTTCATATCTTGGGATATTATTCAAACAGCAAGCAAAACAAAATAAAACAAAATGACGCTCCAAGCAAAACACATATCATGTGGTGAATAAAAATATACCCTCAAGTAAAGTTACCGATAGACGAAGACGAAAGAGGGGATGCCTTCCCGGGGCATCCCCAAGCTTAGGCTTTTGGTTGTCCTTGAATTTTACCTTGGGGTGCCTTGGGAATCCCCAAGCTTAGGCTCTTGCCACTCTTTATTCCATAATCCATCAAATCTTTACCCAAAACTTGAAAACTTCACAACACAACACTCAACAAAAAACTCGTAAGCTTCGTTAGTATAAGAAAATAAAACCACCACTTAGGTACTGTTGTGAACTCATTCTAAATTCATATTGGTGTAATATATACTGTATTCCAACTTCTCTATGGTTCATACCCTCTGAAACTACTCATAGATTCATCAAAACAAGCAAACAACACATAGAAAACAGAATCTGTCAAAAACAGAACAGTCTGTAGCAATCTGTAACTTTCGAATACTTCTGTAACTCTAAAAATTCTGAAATAAATTGGTGGACGTGAGGAATTTGTCTATTAATCATCTGCAAAATGAATCAAGCACTCTTCTGTAAAAAATGGTAGCTAATCTCATGAGCGCTAAAGTTTCTGTTTTTTACATCATTATCACATAAACTTCACACAAGTCTTCCCAAAGGTTCTACTTGGCAAAAACACTAATTAAAACACAAAAACACATCTAAACAGAAGCTAGATGCAATATTTATTCCTAAACAGAAGCAAAAGCAAAGAACAGAATTAAAGTTGGGTTGCCTCCCAACAAGCGATATTGTTTAACGCCCCTAGCTAGGCATGATGATTTCAATGATGCTCGCATAAAAGATAAGAATTGAAACATAAGGTGAGCATCATGAAGAATATGACTAGCACATTTAAGTCTAACCCACTTCCTATGCATAGGGATTTTGTGAGCAAACAACTTATGGGAACGATAATCAACTAGCATAGGAAGGGAAAACGAGCATAACTTCAAGATTTTAAGTACATAGAGAGGAAAAGTGATATTATTGCAATTCCTACAAGCGTATGATCCTCTCTCATAATAATTTTCAGTAGCATCATGAATGAATTCAACAATATAACCAGCACATAAAGCATTTTTTTCATGATCTACTTGCATACAAACTTTACTACTCTCCACATAAGCAAAATTCTTCTCATTCATAGTAGTGGGAGAAGCAAATTCAACAAAACAACTATCATGTGAAGCATAATCCAATTGAAAATTAAAATCATGATGACAAGTTACATGGTTATCATTATTCTTAATAGCATACAAGTCATCACAATAATCATCATAGATAGGAGGCATGCTTTCATCATAACAAATTTGCTCATCAAAACTTGGGGGGCTAAACATATCATCTTCATCAAACATAGCATCCTCAAGCTTGTGGCTTTGCATACCATTAGCATCATGGGTATTCAAAGAATTCATACTAACAACATTGAAATCATGCTCATCATTCACATATTTTATGCCAAGCATTCTATGTAATTCTTCTTCTAGTACTTAAGCACAATTTTCCTTCCCGTCATTTTCACAAAAGATATTAAAAAGATGAAGCATATGAGGTAACCTTAATTCCATTTTTTTGTAGTTTTGTTTTATAAACTAAACTAGTGATAAAACAAGAAACTAAAAGATTCGATTGCAAGATCTAAAGATATAACTTCAAGCACTCACCTCCCCGGCAACGGCGCCAGAAAAGAGCTTGATGTCTACTACGCAACCTTCTTCTTGTAGACGTTGTTGGGCCTCCAAGTGCAGAGGTTTGTAGGAGAGTAGCAAATTTCCCTCAAGTGGATGACCTAAGGTTTACAAATCTGTGGGAGGCGTAGGATGAAGATGGTCTCTCTGAAACAACCCTGCAACCAAATAACAAAGAGTCTCTTGTGTCCCCAACACACACAATACAATGGTAAATTGTATATGCACACTAGTTCGGCGAAGAGATGGTGATACAAGTGCAATATGGATGGTAGATATAGGTTTTTGTAATAATAAAATATAAAAACAGCAAGGTAGCAAGTGGTAAACGTGAGCATAAACGGTGTTGCAATGATAGGAAACAAGGCCTAGGGTTCATACTTTCACTAGTGCAAGTTCTCTCAACAATAATAACATAACTGGATCATATAACTATCCCTCAACATGCAAAAAAGAGTCACTCCAAAGTCACTAATAGCGGAGAACAAACGAATAGATTATTGTAGGGTACGAAACCACCTCAAAGTTATTCTTTCTGATCGAACTATTCAAGAGTGCGTAGTAAAATAACACGAAGCAATTCTTCCCGTTCAATCTATCATAGAGTTTGTACTAGAATAACACATTAAGACACAAATCAACCAAAACCCTAATGTCACCTAGATACTCCATTGTCACCTCTGTTGGGGAACGTTGCATGGGAAACAAAAATTTTTCCTACCGTTCACCAAGATCAATCTAGTAGAAGCAACTACGAGAGGGGAGTGTGATCTACGTACCCTTGTAGATCGCTAAGCGGAAGCGTTATGAACGCGGATGATGGAGTCGTACTCGTCGCGATTCAGATCGCCGAAGACCTAGCACCGAAGCAACGGTGCCTCCGCGTTCTTCACACGTACGGCTCGGGGACGTCTCCTCCTTCTTGATCCAGCAAGGGGTGGAGGAGAGGTTGATGGAGAACCGGCAGCACGACGGCGTGGTGGTGATGGTGGAGAAGAACTCCAGCAGGGCTTCGCCTAAGCACTGCGGGAGGAGAAGATATGACGGGAGAGGGAGGGCAGCACCGAGGCACAAACTGTGTTGGCTGCCCTCCCTTTGCCCCACTATATATAGGGGGGGTGGAGAGGTTAGGGCGCCCTAGGGTTTCCCCCTAGGGGCCGGCTGCCAGGGCAAGGGGAGGGGGCGGCGGCCAGGGCAGGGGGAGGCGCCCAGGCCCTAGGGTTTCCCCCCTAGGTGCCTTGCCCCCCAAGCCCAAGGGGTGCGGCCAGCCCTAGGGGGTCCCACCCCCTTAGCCGCATGGAGAGAGGGCCCAGGGGGGGCGCACAGCCCCCTGAGGGCTGTGGTGTCCCCCCTTGTGGCCCAATAGGCCCAGAACACCTTCCGGACCCCCCGAAAACCTTCCCGGTACTCCGCCGATTTCCCGATGCTCCCCGGAACACTTCCGGTACTCCGAAACCTTTCATCCTATATATCAATCTTCGTCTCCGGACCATTCCGGAGACCCTCGTTATGTCCGGGATCTCATCCGGGACTCCGAACAACCTTCGGTAACCATGCACTCTTCTCACTAACAACCCTAGCGTCACCGAACGTTAAGTGTGTAGACCCTGCGGGTTCGGAAACCATGTAGACATGACCGAGACACTCCCAGGTCAATAACCAATAGCGGGATCTGGATACCCATATTGGCTCCTACATGTTTCTCGATGATCTCATCGGATGAACCACGATGTCAAGGATTCAGGCAATCCCGTATACAGTTCCCTTTGTCTCGTCGGTATGTTACTTGCCCGAGATTCGATCGTCGGTATCTCTATACCTAGTTCAATCTCGTTACCGGCAAGTCTCTTTACTCGTTACCGTAATACATAATTCCGTGACCAACTACTTAGTCACTTTGAGCTCATTGAGATGACGTATTACCGAGTGGGCCCGGAGATACCTCTCCGTCATACGGAGTGACAAATCCCAGTCTCGATCCATGTCAACTCAACAGACACCTTCGGAGATACCTGTAGAGTACCTTTATAGTCACCCAGTTACGTTGTGACGTTTGGCACACACAAAGCACTCCTACGGTGTCAGTGAGTTACATGATCTCATGGTCATAGGAACTTATACTTGACATGCAGAAAACTATAGCGATAACTGACACGATCAAAAGCTATGTTTATGTTTGGTTCTCGTCCATCACATCATTCTCCTAATGATGTGATCCCGTTATCAAATGACAACTCATGTCTATGACCTGGAAACCGCGGTCATCTTTGATCAACGAGCTAGTCCTGTAGAGGCTCACTAGGGACACAAAGTCTGTCTATTCATCCACACGTGTATTTGAGTTTCCAATCAATACAGTTATAGCATGGATAATAAACGATTATCATGAACAAGGAAATATAATAATAACTCTTTTATTATTGCCTCTAGGGCATATTTCCAACAGTCTCCCACTTGCACTAGAGTCAATAATCTAGCATTACAAGGTAATGAATCTAACACCCATAGAGTCTTGGTGTTGATCGTGCTTAGCCCGTGGAAGAGGCTTAGTCAACGGATCTGCAACATTCAAATCCGTGTGTACTTTGCAAATGTTTATGTCCTCCTCCTTGACTGAATCGCAGATGGAATTGAAGCGTCGCTTTATGTGTCTGGTCCTCTTGTGAAACCTTGGTTCCTTGGCTAGAGCAATGGCACCAGTGTTATCACAGAACAGAGTCATTGGGTTCAGTGCACTAGGCACAACTCCAAGATCTGTCATGAACTCCTTCATCCAGACACCTTCCTTAGCCGCCTCCGAGGCAGCTATGTACTCCGCTTCACATGTAGAATCAGCTACCACGCTCTGCTTGGAACTGCACCAGCTTACCGCTCCCCCGTTGAGAATATATACGTATCCGGTTTGTGACTTAGAGTCATCCGGATCAGTGTCAAAGCTTGCATCGACGTAACCCTTTACGACGAGCTCTTGATCACCTCCATAAACGAGAAACATATCCTTAGTCCTTTTCAGGTACTTTAGGATATTCTTGACCGCTGTCCAGTGATCCATACCAGGATTATTTTGAAACCTTCCGGCCATACTTATGGCAAGGCTGACATCTGGTCTTGTGCACAGTATTGCATACATGATAGAGCCTATGGCTGAAGCATAGGGGACGACACTCATCTTTTCTCTATCATCCGCAGTCACTGGGCATTGAGTCTTACTCAACTTTGTACCTTGTAATACCGGCAAGAACCCCTTCTTGGATTGATCCATTTTGAACTTCTTCAAAACTTTATCAAGGTACGTGCTTTGTGAAAGTCCTATCAAGCGTCTTGATCTATCTCTATAGATCTTGATGCCCAATATGAAAGCAGCTTCACCGAGATCTTTCATCGAAAAACTCTTGTTCAAATACCCCTTCACGCTATCCAAAAATTCTATATTGTTTCCAATCAGCAATATGTCATCCACATATAATATTAGAAACGCTATAGAGCTCCCACTCACTTTCTTGTAAATACAAGCTTCATTGTAAACTTGTATAAACCCAAACGCTTTGATCACCTCATCAAAGCAAAGATTCCAACTCCGAGATGCTTGCACCAGCCCATAAATGGAACGCTGGAGCTTGCATACTTTGTCAGCATTCTCTGGATCAACAAAACCTTCTGGTTGCATCATATACAACTCTTCCTTAAGAAAACCATTAAGGAACGCTGTTTTGACATCCATCTGCCAAATTTCATAATCGAAAAATGCAGCTATTGCTAACATGATTCGGACGGATTTAAGCATCGCTACGGGTGAGAAAGTCTCATCGTAGTCAATCCCTTGAACTTGTGAAAAACCCTTTGCCACAAGTCGAGCTTTATACACGGTGACATTACCGTCAGCGTCCGTCTTCCTCTTAAAAATCCATTTATTCTGAATGGCCTTCCGCCCTTCAGGTAATACTTCCAAAGTCCATACTTTGTTTTCATACATGGATCCCATCTCGGATTTCATGGCCTCTAACCATTTGTCGGAATCTGGGCCCACCATCGCTTCTCCATAGCTCGTAGGTTCACCGTTGTCTAACAACATGACCTCCAAGACAGGGTTACCATACCACTCAGGTGCAGTGCGTACCCTTGTCGACCTACGAGGTTCGGTAGTAACTTGATCGGAAGCTTCTTGATCATCATCATTTGCTTCCTCTTCAACCTCTGTAGGCTCCACAAAAACATCTTTCTGTGCTGCGCTACTTTCTGGTTGAAGCAGAGGTTCAATAACCTCATCAAGTTCTACCTTCCTCCCACTCAATTCTTTCGAGAGAAACTCTTTCTCGAGGAAGGACCCGTTCTTAGCGACAAACACTTTGCCCTCGGATCTGAGATAGAAGGTGTACCCAACTGTTTCTTTTGGGTATCCTATGAAGACACATTTGTCCGCTTTGGGTTCGAGCTTTTCTGGCTGAAGCCTTTTGACATAAGCATCGCAACCCCAAACCTTGAGAAAAGACAACTTAGGTTTCTTACCAAACCACAGTTCATACGGTGTTGTCTCAACGGACTTAGATGGAGCCCTATTTAAAGTGAATGCAGCTGTCTCTAACGCATATCCCCAAAATGATAGTGGCAAGTCGGCAAGAGACATCATAGAACGTACCATATCTAATAGGGTTCGATTACGACGTTCGGACACACCATTACGCTGTGGTGTTCCAGGTGGAGTCAACTGTGAAACAATTCCACATTTTCTTAAGTGATCACCAAACTCATAACTCAGATATTCTCCCCCTCGATCAGATCGTAGGAACTTGATCTTCTTGTTACGATGATTTTCAACTTCACTCTGAAATTGCTTGAACTTTTCAAAAGTTTCATACTTATGCTTCATCAAGTAAATATACCCATATCTACTTAAGTCGTCAGTGAAGGTGAGAAAATAACGATATCCACCGCGCGCCGTTACACTCATCGGACCGCACACATCAGTATGTATGATTTCCAATAAGTCACTTGCCCGTTCCATTGTCCCTGAAAACGGGGTCCTTGTCATCTTGCCCATGAGGCACGGCTCGCACGTGTCAAGTGATTCAAAATCAAGAGACTCCAAAAGTCCATCAGCATGGAGCTTCCTCATGCGTTTCACGCCGATATGACCGAGACGGCAGTGCCACAAGAAAGTGGTATTATCATTATCTACTCTACATCTTTTGGCATCAATGTTATGAACATGTCTATCATCACTATCGAGATTCAATAAGAATAAACCCCTAACTTCGGGTGCATGACCATAAAAGATATTACTCATATAAATAGAACAACCATTATTCTCTGACTTAAATGAGTAACCGTCTCGCAATAAACAAGATCCAGATATAATGTTCATGCTTAACGCAGGCACTAAATAACAATTATTCAGGTTCATAACTAATCCCGATGGTAATCGAAGAGCGAGCGTGCCGACGGCGATCACATCAACCTTGGAACCATTTCCCACGCGCATCGTCACTTCGTCCTTCGCCAGCCTCCGTTTATTCCGCAGTTCCTGTTTAGAGTTGCAAATGTGAGCAACCGAACCGGTATCAAATACCCAGGCACTACAACGAGAGTTGGTAAGGTACACATCAATAACATGTATATCATATATACCTTTGTTGTTGTTGGCCCCCTTCTTGTCCGCCAGATACTTGGGGCAGTTCCGCTTCCAGTGGCCATTCCCCTTGCAATAGAAATACTCAGTCTCCGGCTTGGGCCCAGCCTTGGGTTTCTTCACTGGATTAGCAACTGCTTTGCCACCCTTCTTAGAGTTACCCTTCTTGCCCTTGCCATTCTTCTTGAAACTGGTGGTCTTATTGACCATCAACACTTGATACTCCTTCTGGATGTCTGCCTCAGCGACTTTCAGCATCGAAAACAGCTCGGCGATGGTTTTATTCATCCCTTGCATGTTGTACTGCTGGACGAAGCTCTTGTAGCTTGGAGGGAGTGACTGGAGAATTCTGTCAATGATAGCCTCATCCGGGAACACAAGTCCCAGATCAGCTATGCGGGTATAGTACCCAGACATCTTCAGTAAGTGCTCACTGACAGACGAATTCTCCTCCATCTTGCAAGCGAAGAATTTATCGGTGGTCTCATACCTCTCGATCTTAGCATTCTTCTCAAAGATGAATTTCAACTCCGTGTACATCTCATATGCACCATGACGTTCAAAACGCCTTTGGAGTCCTCCTTCCAAGCCGTACAACATGGCACATTGTACTATCGAATAGTCATCCGAACGCGTCTGCCAGACGTTCATATCGTCTGCAGAGGCTCCAGGAGCGGGGGGTTGACCTAGCGGTGCATTTAGGACATAAACCTTTTGGGCAGCTGTGAGGACGATCCTCAGATTGCGGAGCCAGTCCACAAAGTTGCTCCCATCATCTTTCAGTTTAGCTTTCTCTAGGAACGCATTAAAATTCAGGGGAACTCCTGCGCGAGCCATCTACAACATAAATTTGCAAAGACATTTTTAGACTATTGTTCATGATAAGTGAGTTATTACCTAATCAAATTAATTATAACTCCCACTCAAATTGACATCCCTCCGGTCATTCGAGCGTGACATGATCCAAATTCACCAACCCAAGTCCGATCATCACGTGAGATGAGGTGGTGTCAATGGTGAACATCAACATGTTGATCATATCTACTATATGACTCATGCTCGACCTTTCGGTCCTCCGTGTTCCGAGGCCATGTCTGTACATGCTAGGCTCGTCAAGTCTAACCCGAGTGTTCTGCACGTGCAAAACTGGCTTGCACCCGTTGTATGCGAACGTAGAGTCTATCACACCCGATCATCACGTGGTGCTTCGAAACGACGAACCTTCGCAACGGCGCACACTCGGGGGGAACACAATTTTATCTTGAAATTTTAGTGAAGGATCACCTTATAATGCTACCGTCGTCCTAAGCAAAATAAGATGCATAAAAGGATTAACATCACATGCAAATCATAAGTGACATGATATGGCCATCAACTCGTGCTTTTGATCTCCATCTCCAAAGCACCGGCATGATCTCCATCGTCATGATCTCCATCATCGTGTTGCCATCGGGGTTGTCGGCGCCCCACCATGCTCTTACTACTATTGCTACCGTTTAGCGATAAAGTAAAGCATTACAAAGCGCTTAATGATTGACACGCAGGTCATACAAAAAATAAAGACAACCCTATGGCTCCTGCCGGTTGCCGTATGCATCGACATGCAAGTCGATGTTAACTATTACAACATGATCATCTCATACATCAAAATATATTTCATCATGTCATTGGCCATATCATATCACATACATACCCTGCAAAAAACAAGTTAGACGTCCTCTAATTTGTTGTTGCATGTTTTACGTGGCTGCTATGGGTATCTAGCAAGAACGCTTCTTACCTACGCAAAACCACAACGGTGATATTCAAGTTGCTATTTAACCTTCTACAAGGACCGCCTTGTTCTATTCCGATTCAACTAAGATAGGAGAGACAGACACCCGCCAGCCATCTTATGCAACAAAAGTCACATGTCTGTCGATGGAACCGGTCTCATGTACGTGGACATGTAAAGTTGGTCCGGGCCGCTTCATCCTATAATACCGCTGAATCAAGAAAGACTAAGGAGGGCAGCAATTTAAACATCAACGCCACAAACTTCTTTGTGTTCTACTCGAGAAAGCATCTACGCAAGATCCTAGCTCATGATGCCACTGTTGGGGAACGTTGCATGGGAAACAAAATTTTTTCCTACCGTTCACCAAGATCAATCTAGTAGAAGCAACTACGAGAGGGGAGTGTGATCTACGTACCCTTGTAGATCGCTAAGCGGAAGCGTTATGAACGCGGATGATGGAGTCGTACTCGTCGCGATTCAGATCGCCGAAGACCTAGCACCGAAGCAACGGTGCCTCCGCGTTCTTCACACGTACGGCTCGGGGACGTCTCCTCCTTCTTGATCCAGCAAGGGGTGGAGGAGAGGTTGATGGAGAACCGGCAGCACGACGGCGTGGTGGTGATGGTGGAGAAGAACTCCAGCAGGGCTTCGCCTAAGCACTGCGGGAGGAGAAGATATGACGGGAGAGGGAGGGCAGCACCGAGGCACAAACTGTGTTGGCTGCCCTCCCTTTGCCCCACTATATATAGGGGGGGTGGAGAGGCTAGGGCGCCCTAGGGTTTCCCCTTAGGGGCCGGCGGCCAGGGCAAGGGGAGGGGGCGGCGGCCAGGGCAGGGGGAGGCGCCCAGGCCCTAGGGTTTCCCCCCTAGGTGCCTTGCCCCCCAAGCCCAAGGGGTGCGGCCAGCCCTAGGGGGTCCCACCCCCTTAGCCGCATGGGGAGAGGGCCCAGGGGGGGCGCACAGCCCCCTGAGGGCTGTGGTGTCCCCCCTTGTGGCCCAATAGGCCCAGAACACCTTCCGGACCCCCCGAAAACCTTCCCGGTACTCCGCCGATTTCCCGATGCTCCCCGGAACACTTCCGGTACTCCGAAACCTTTCATCCTATATATCAATCTTCGTCTCCGGACCATTCCGGAGACCCTCGTCATGTCCGGGATCTCATCCGGGACTCCGAACAACCTTCGGTAACCATGCACTCTTCTCACTAACACCCCTAGCGTCACCGAACGTTAAGTGTGTAGACCCTGCGGGTTCGGAAACCATGTAGACATGACCGAGACACTCCCAGGTCAATAACCAATAGCGGGATCTGGATACCCATATTGGCTCCTACATGTTTCTCGATGATCTCATCGGATGAACCACGATGTCAAGGATTCAGGCAATCCCGTATACAGTTCCCTTTGTCTCGTCGGTATGTTACTTGCCCGAGATTCGATCGTCGGTATCTCTATACCTAGTTCAATCTCGTTACCGGCAAGTCTCTTTACTCGTTACCGTAATACATAATCCCGTGACCAACTACTTAGTCACTTTGAGCTCATTGAGATGACGTATTACCGAGTGGGCCCGGAGATACCTCTCCGTCATACGGAGTGACAAAACCCAGTCTCGATCCATGTCAACTCAACAGACACCTTCGGAGATACCTGTAGAGTACCTTTATAGTCACCCAGTTACGTTGTGACGTTTGGCACACACAAAGCACTCCTACGGTGTCAGTGAGTTACATGATCTCATGGTCATAGGAACTTATACTTGACATGCAGAAAACTATAGCGATAACTGACACGATCAAAAGCTATGTTTATGTTTGGGTCTCGTCCATCACATCATTCTCCTAATGATGTGATCCCGTTATCAAATGACAACTCATGTCTATGACCTGGAAACCGCGGTCATCTTTGATCAACGAGCTAGTCCTGTAGAGGCTCACTAGGGACACAAAGTCTGTCTATTCATCCACACGTGTATTTGAGTTTCCAATCAATACAGTTATAGCATGGATAATAAACGATTATCATGAACAAGGAAATATAATAATAACTCTTTTATTATTGCCTCTAGGGCATATTTCCAACAACCTCAAGTATCCGTGGGCATGATTATACGATATGCATCACACAATCTCAGATTCGCCTATTCAACCAACACAAAAGAACTTCAAAGAGTGCCCCAAAGTTTCTACTGGAGAGTCAAGACAAAAACGTGTGCCAACCCCTATGCATAGATTCCCAAGGTCACGGAACCCGCAAGTTGATCACCAAAACATACATCAAGTAGATCACGTGATATCCCATTGTCACCACAGATAAGCACATGCAAGACATACATCAAGTGTTCTCAAATCCTTAAAGATTCAATCCGATAAGATAACTTCAAAGGGAAAACTCAATTCATCACAAGAAAGTAGAGGGGGAGAAGCATCATAAGATCCAACTATAATAGCAAAGCTCACGATACATCAAGATCGTGCCATCTCAAGAACACGAGAGAGAGAGAGAGAGAGAGAGAGAGAGAGAGAGAGATCAAACACATAGCTACTGGTACATACCCTCAGCCCCGAGGGTGAACTACTCCCTCCTCGTCATGGAGAGTGCCGGGATGATGAAGATGGGCACCGGAGAGGGATTCCGCCCTCCGGCAGGGTGACAGAATGGGTCTAGATTGGTTTTCGGTGGCAATAGAGGCTTTTGACGGCGGAACTCCTGATCTAGGTTACTTTCCGGAGGTTTCAATATTTATAGGAATTGTTGGCGTAGGTCTCATGTCGGGGGGGTCTCCGGGCTGTCCACGAGATAGGGGGGCGCCACCACTTGGAGTGGGCGCGCCCCCCACCCTCGTGGGCAGCCCGTGACTCTCTGGCCCAACTCTTTTACTCCCGGGGCTTCTTTTGGTCCATAAAAAATCATCAAAAATTGGCACATCAATTGGACTCCGTTTGATATTCCTTTTCTGTAAAACTCAAAAACAATGAAAAAACATAAACTGGCACTCGACTCTAGGTTAATAGGTTCGTCCCAAAAATCATATAAAAGTGTATATTAAATCCCATTAAACATCCTAGAAGGATAATATAATAGCATGGAACAATCAAAAATTATAGATACGTTGGAGACGTATCAGTGTGTCTATATATAATGCCTTTGGTGATCATTACATGTATTAATTGATTTGTTTATATATATTAACGAATCTTTCTTCTTTTAGCCATCCGGATCGAGCAAATCTTCTTCAAGGGTTCGAGGCCAAGCCAAAAAGTTGCCCGACAGCATAAAGTACAACATCGATGAAGTGAAAGAAGATGGCGAAGCGATTGCTCCTCCAAACAATGCCCGCAAATTTATAAGTCAACGTGGAGTTATTATTAGGGACAACATCCCGATCACCGTTTAAGAATGGAATAAGCCAAAGGAAGATCGAGGAGTTAGTTTTGTTGATGAAAGATAAAAAAATTCCTGGAGGTCAAGGGGAGCAGGCACTGGGAGAAGTCATACGTGGTCTCAGTGTATGGAGAAAGGAATGTATCATCTTTCCAAACTCGACGCCAAGGCAACCGACTCCTCCTACAAGTTTGTCGTGTCGACCGACTCCACCCCACCTCGAGATGGAGCGCAGCGCAAGTCCGCCATATCGATCTTCATTGCATCAGCCGACTCCACCCCACCCCGAGACGGAACCCAACACGAGTCCGCAATATCTATCTTTGTCGCATCTGCTGACTCCAAAGGGGAAGAGAGCACCAAAGAAGAAACCCGAGCCTCCTTCCAAAAAGAAGTTGGCTTACGACCTGACTGAGGAGGAAACCAACGTGGGTCGTGGCTTCCGAAGTGAAGGCCCATTTTGCACCGAAATAGGTTGCCACCAAAAGAGAAAATACCTAAGAAAATCTTACAACACTTTGTGGATCTCCTAGAGCGAGCTAGACTATGGACGCTCTATTATCAAGTCATATAATGAACAAAAAAATAAGCAGTCGAGCCATACAGGTAGTAATAAAATCGGGAAAAATGTTCCCCAGCTTAGAGAACAGGTAGTGCAATCGATCCTCCCGCTCAAGGTGAGTACTGATAAGGCGGTAACCGCCACTCTTGCTAAAGAATTAGACCTCAGTGTTGAGCAACTCCTAGGCACCGAGGAACTCCCCATGGCTACATCTTTTGCATGGAAATATGTCCTCGGCAACCCTCTGCTCAGGCCTGAGGAGGTCCCGCTTCTATCAATGCAAATGCGCAGATTGCATGACTAGTACCTGAGAGAAATAAAGGCCGGGCGAGAGATGCTCATGGTGAAATTCAAGCCATAGCATTAATTCCATTGAGCGATGTGTGGATTGAGTTCTCAGATTTTTTTTAGTTATTCAATCAAGACGCACTCGATAAATCTATCATTAGTTGCTATTGTCTGCAAGTGATTTCTTTCTATAATTTAAGTCTCTAGCTCAGCCCGTTCATTGCCTGTAATTATCCTCACTATATTATTTTGTGTGGTATTATGCAGAATGAACATTTTGAAAGGAAAATAGATGGAGTCTATGACATTGGGTTCATTGACCCAAATACCGTTAATGAAGCATGTTAAAAGACCACAAAGAAGAGACATAAAATAACTTGCTAATGTTTTGAAGGAACCAAAAGCAGGCCAGAAATACTATTTCCTTACAACTTCAAGTGAGTGTTACTGTCCTATACTACAAATTCTATTTTGCTTACTCGATGTTAAGTGTAGTTGATGAGTTATACATGCCTGCTTATACAAACATGTGCGCAGTTTTCACTGGATCCTTCAAATCATTAGAGTCAATGAGGGAACTATTGAAGCACTGAACTCACTAGGTAAAGAACCTAACGAATACTCTAGTCTGATTCTGATGCTCGGCAGGTAATTTCAATCATTTATTTAGGACAGTATAACCGCACCTAATCCTAGCTCTCTCACGCATTCCGAGATTTTGGCCGTCAGATCTAGAGTTTCGGTCATCCTGGTCGTCTGATTTTAGCCTCTCGCTCGCTAAGTGGGATTTTGTCCTAAAGGGCAGCTATTCTGGTGGAAAATTCAGTGCACTCTCGTTAACTGGGCTGGTCGCCACACAAAGCCCACTAAGATGAGCAGTCCAATTCGATCCGTTGAAAAGGGCAATGGCGATGCAGGTCCTCTCGTGAAACCTAGGCACCCCGTAGCGGCCGCCACCGCCACCACCACCACCGTCATCTCCTCCATCCATCTCCTATTCCTTTTGGTGCCTAGGCAGCTGAGCGCCACGACCTCCACACGGTGGTCTGGAGACAGCAACGCAGCAGACGGAAAAAATACGCCGGTGAAATTCTGCTGCGCGTACAGCTCTACCTTTCTCCACGCCCGCCGCGGCAAGAACTCCATGGTTTACTACATCCTTGGCATCGCCGACCTCCTCCATTGGCACTCCGACATAGGCTAGGTACACCCAGCCGTCCTTCTCTGCCCCCTTCTTGCATCTGCTTTGTAGCTTATCTTTCCTGTCAAACTGTTCCTCTCTGTTTGTTTGATTTGATGCTGTCATGGATGGGTTGCCGAACTTGGTGAGGAATCAACGCATTACTCTACTTGGATGGAGTGTCGTGCACTCTCATTTCCCCAAACATATCATTGATAGGAACAATGGCCATATCAGGAGAGCCCAAGATTAACAAGTACATAACGTGCCTTGAGCATTCCTGTAATGACTAGATTTTTGTTAGGGCACTGACAACCTCTCTTTTTATCTGTATACTGTGGTTGAAAGATTGTCTATTGATTATGTGTAATGTGTTCATCTCATATTTAAGTACATGACCACAAAATAACCAGGGAATGACAGCGTGTTCTGTATATGTTGCAGCACAGTGGTAATTTCTCTGTTCTTTAGGAAGTCAAATATGCACCCCATGAATTTATCAAGCAAGTAAGTTCACGACTTGCTTTTCCAAGATCAGAAGTCATTTAGCTCGATCCTTCATATACTCACTTAATTTCGGTAGAAGTTACCATTCTTCAAGAATTTCTAATAGGATAAAATGAACAGTTTTAGATGTTATGTATTCTAAACTGAGACTTAAGGGATATAAGTTTGAACGGTGTATATAGATGGATGGAGTATAATGTTATCATACTTTCATTTACTTTTTCAGCTGAACCAAGTTCTAAAATTCTCGATACCCTTTCAATGGTTCACAGACGTTGGGAGGATGAGTCGAGCTAGAAGCCTAGAACATGGTGAAGGTCTGCTTTTTTCCTCCTCGTCACGCAAGCGTCCCGCTTCCTGACCTCGACCTCGAACAGCGGCACCTCTTCTGCGACCTCCGCCACGTGCGCTGGCGGCCACCACGACTTTTCAACTCTACGTGATAGCTGGCCGGTTGAACCCGTGTCCCTGGCATAGTGGCATGCCGCCATCCAAGTCGTCTCATGCTGGCCATGCCTTTTTTCTGCAGGTACCGACAAGAAGTATCGGATGTAGAAAGTATAGTACATGATGTTAACTATCAGATGAATTTCTTGGTCTAAATAAATGCAGTTTATTGAATACATTTGCTTTATAAGCATATCTGATATTAGAATTCAGCTTTCAGTGTACCCTAAATGTGAAGCAGTTCATATTTGTGTACTTGCATTCACTTCGCTGCTATATGACTTAATTTTCGTTTTTTAGCTAACCCACTGTAATCAGCAGTATCATTTTTAGGAAGAAGTGGACGATTTCATGGAAAGAGCACCCCATATGAAAGAGCTAATAGATATGAACAGCTGGTCTGATGTTATTGTTGCAAAACAACAAGAGGAGCTGCAAAGGGTTGCCACACTCTTCCAGAAAATGTATCCAATTCTCAAGGTTTGTATTGTTATTCTTGACAGCTTAATTTTTATGAGTCAATTTAGGCAGATGAACAACAATTTGAGTAAAACAAATTTATAAAGACCCACCATTTCTGTATGTTGGTATATTTGTTACACTATGCATCCCCTTTAGTAGATTTGGATGGGAAGAATAAAAGATCACCAAGAATCATCAGAGACAGGTGAGCTAAAGATGTTTAGTTTTCTGATATGCTAAGGCGGATTATAAGAGTTGTAGAATTCTCATGAGCTTCTCTTTCCTACAAGGTTTCTTACTCCAATTAAACCATTGCACCAACATCCCTCCATACATACAAAGATTATAAACAAACAGAATAGCAGTAGCTATCGCCTACCTTTTCCGTGGCTAGAATGTGTGATTGATGTGATCTAGGCACATGAGACATTGGTCCGAGCCCGAGAGCAAGATGCATGCATGAGGAGGGCGAAGATGAAGAAAGAAAAGCTAGCAGCCAATACCAGTCCAGGGTGCCCTTTTAAACTTAACGTCAAGACCACTTATTTGGTCTAAAGTCTAAATTGAGGTTTTACATTATCATATGTCTACAAGGATGAAGCAAAGCTATTTGTACACATAGCATTGTTGATAATCTTACCAATCCCTGTTTTTAGTGTTCAACATGTGTTATACTACCGCCCTCTACCATGGTGTAGATGCTCATTTCACATTATATTTATGCATGTAATAAATTCTCTTACCAATTTTTGTACATTGGTCTATTATTATGAATGGTTACTAGCTGTAAAATTTTATACTTGCAGCAACTTCAAATATAAACAAGAGATATTCGATTGTCTCTCTGCATATGGAACATTTTAGTTCATTGGTCACTTTGTTCCATTACTACTTTGGTACTACTATACTAAGTGATGATTTGAATGGTGTCACTATAGTATGTTGATTTTTTGTATTCTATACATATAGTTTTGAAAAATTGTACTATGGATTGCCTGTCTACATCAAAGCAATGTATTTGAAATATTCAAAGTTTCTCAACATTTCTATTTTATTATAAAACTAGCAAAATGCCCGTGCATTGCATGGAACACCAAGATGCATTTATTTTACAAAAAATCTGTTGTGAATGACGCGTGCGGGAGTAATCTCATGTGTAGATCCTCTCCGACACTGACCTACGCAAGCACGTCGACAACGTCGTCCGTGTCCCAACAACTCAGACTAAGCAGAGTGAGGGAGACGAAAAAGAGGAGAGATAGGGTGAGGAGGTGTGAAGCGTGGTGGTGGTCGGACAGAGCGGAGGCATCAGGATGGACGACGCCAGCAGCGGCCACCATGCGAGACTGTTCTAGAGGGATGACCGAGGGAAGGCCTTATATGTAAATGCGGAGAGATGCGGGTATCTTTTTGAAATTTGCCATAGTTTGCTTTATATCCATTAGATATAGATCTGATGGTCTATACTGCAGGATGGCAGGCACACCATCATCACCAACTCGGTTTTTTATAAGAGCAGAGATATCCTCTTTGACCACTAACCAATATTTAAACTTAGCTTTCATTTACTAAAATTCTTATCATTTTACATTCAAATAAACGGGCGCAGCAACGCGCGCCATTGATACGTCCATTTTGCATCATGCTTATATGTTGATATTTATTGCATTATGGGCTGTTATTACTTGTTTTGTCACAACACTTGTGCCTTTTCTCTCTTATTTTACAAGGTTTACATGAAGAGGGAGAATGCCGGCAGCTAGAATTCTGGGCTGGAAAAGGAGCAAACTTTGGAAACCTATTCTGCACAACTCCAAAAGCCCCGAAACTCCACAGAACTCCGTTTCAGAAAATATAAAAAATATCTGGCAAAAGAAGTTCACGAGGGGGGCCAGCGGCTGTCTACGAGGGTGGGGGGCGCGCCCCCCTCTCAGGGCGCGCCCCCTGTCTCATGGGCCCCCGAAGGCCCCCCGATGTCCATCTTCTCCTATATGAGGTGTTTTGACCTGGAAAAAATCATAAGGAGGCTTTCGGGACCACACGCCGCCCTCTCGAGGCGGAACCGAGGCGGAAACCAATCTAGGGCTCCGGCAGAGCTGTTCTGCCGGGGATACTTCCCGCCGGGAGGGGGAAATCGTCACCGCCGTCATCACCAAAAACTCTCCCATCTTGGGGAGGGCTATCTTCATCAACATCTTCACCAGCAACATCTCCTCTCAAACCCTAGTTCATCTCTGTATCCAATCTTTGTACCCGAACCTCATATTGATACCTGTGGGTTGCTAGTAGTGTTGATTACTCCTTGTAGTTGATGCTAGTTGGTTTACTTGGTGGAAGATCATATGTTCAGATCCATTATGCATATTAATACCCCTTTGATCATGAACAATATTATGTCTTGTGAGTAGTTACTTTTGTTCCTGGGGACATGGGAGAAGTCTTGCTATTAGTAGTCATGTGAATTTGGTCTTCGTTCGATATTTTGATTAGACGTATGTTGTATCTCCTCTAGTAGTGTCATGTGAACATCGACTACATGACACTTCACCATTATTTGGGCCTAGAGGGAGGCATTGGGAAGTAATAAGTAGATGATGGGTTGCTAGAGTGACAGAAGCTTAAACCCTAGTTTATGTGTTGCTTCGTAAGGGGCTGATTTGGATCCATATGTTTCCTGCTATGGTTAGGTTTACCTTAATACTTCTTTTGTAGTTGCGGATGCTTGCATTAGAGGTTAATTATAAGTGGGAGGCTTGTCCAAGTAAGGACAGCACCCAAGCACCGGTCCACCCACATACCAAATTATCAAAGTACCGAACGCGAATCAGACGATCGTGATGAAAACTAGCTTGACGATAATTCCCATGTGTCCTCGGGAGCGCTTTCCTTTATATAAGAGTTTGTCCAGGCTTGTCCTTTGCTACAAAAAGGATTGGGCTACCTTGCTGCACCTTATTTACTTTTACCTTTTGTCACTTGCTACCAATTACCTTATCACAAAACTATCTGTTACCTATAATTTCAGTGCTTGCAGAAAATACCTTACTAAAAACTGCCTATCATTTCCTTCTGCTCCTCGTTGGGTTCGACACTCTTACTTATCGAAAGGACTACGATAGATTCCCTACACTTGTGGGTCATCAAGACTCTTTTCTGGCGCCGTTGCCGGGGAGTGAAGCGCCTTTGGTAAGGACAAATTTATATAATGTGCGGAAATTTACTGTCACTTGTTACTATGGCTCAAAATCCTTTGAGGGGCTTGTTCAGGGTATCTAAACCCCGATCATAAGAGAAAAGAGTTGCTCCTCAACCTACTGCACCTACTGAAAATGTTTGCTTTGAAATTCCTTCGGGTATGATAAAGTAACTGCTTGAAAATCCTTTTACAGGAGACGGAACACCGCATCCCGATTTACATCTAATCTATGTGGATGAAGTTTGTCGATTATTTAAGCTTGCAGGTATGCCCAAGGATGTTATCAAGAATAAGGTCTTGCCTTTATCTTTGAAGGGAGATGCATTGACATGGTTTAGGCTATGTGATGATATTGGATCATGGAACTATAATCGTCTGAAGTTGGAATTTCATCAGAAGTTCTACCCTATGCACCAGGTTCATCGTGATTGTAATTATATTTATAATTTCTGGCCTCGCGAAGGAGAAAGCATCGCTCAAGCTTGGGGGAGGCTTAAGTCAATGTTATATTCATACCCCAATCATGAGCTCTCAAGAAAAATGATCATTCAAAAATTGTATGCTCGGCTTTCTCTCAATAATCGCACCATGCTCGATAATTCTTGTTCTGGCTCTTTTATGATGAAGACTGTTGAATTCAAATGGGATTTATTGGAAAGAATTAAACGCAACTCTGAAGATTGGGACCTCGACGAAGGTAAGGAGTCAGGTATGACCCCTAAGTTCGATTGTGTTAAAGCTTTTATGGATACCGATGTTTTACGTCAGTTTAGCACTAAATATGGACTTGACTCTGAGATAGTAGCTTCTTTCTGTGAATCATTTGCTACTCATGTTGATCTCCCCAAGGAGAAGTGGTTTAAATAACATCTCCCTATTGAAGTAAAAGTAGTTGAACCTATTAAAGTTGAAGAAAAGACTATCACTTATAATGTTGTTCCTGTTATTCCCACTGCTTATATTGAGAAACCACCTTTCCCTGTTAGGATGAAGGATCATGCTCAAGCTTCAACTGTAGTTCGTAAGAGTAATACTAGAACACCTACACCTTGTGAGCAAATTAAAGCTGAACCTAGTGTTGCTATGGTTAAAGATCTCTTGGTAGAAGATTTAGATGGACATGTTATTTATCTCCAAGAAGAGTCTGCTAGAATAGCAAAACCCAATGCTAGGAATAAACATAGACTTGTTGTAGGCTTACATGTTATATCTGTTAAGATAGGAGATCATTGCTATCATGGTTTATGTGACGTAGGTGCTAGTGCGAGTATTATCCCTCTTACTTTATATCAAGAAATTATGGATGATATTGCACATGTTGAGTTAGAAGGGATTGATGTTACTATTAAGCTTGCTAATAGAGACACTATTTCACCAGTTGGGATTGTTAGAGATGTTGGAGTCTTGTGTGGAAAGGTTAAATACCTTGCTGATTTTCTTATTCTTAGTTCCACACAAGATGAATTTTGTCCCATTATATTTGGTAGACCCTTCTTGAATACTTTTAATGCCAAGATAGACTGCGTGAAAAATATTGTTACTGTTGGATTAGGGGATATGTCTCATGATTTTAATTTTGCTAAATTTCGTAGACAACCCCTTGAAAAGGAACCACCTAGTAAGGATGAAATTATTGGTCTTGCTTCTATTGCCGTGCCTCCTAATGATCCTTTAGAACAATACTTGCTAGACCATGAAAATGATATGCATATGAATGAGTGAAGGGAAATAGATGAAATATTCTTTAAACGGGGACCCGTATTGAAAAACAACTTGCCTGTCGAAATCCTAGGGGATCCTCCTCCACCCAAGGGTGATCCCGTGTTTGAACTTAAACCTTTACCTGATAATCTTAAGTATGTTTATCTTGATGAAAAAAGATATATCATGTTATTATTAGTGCTAACCTTTCAGAGCAGAAACAAGAAAAATTATTGAAAACTCTGAAGAAGCACTCTGCTGCTATTGGATATACTCTGGATGTTCTTAAGGGCATTAGTCCCACTATATGCCAACACAAGATAAAATTGGAAGAAAATGCTAAACCGGTTATTGATCATCAGCGACGGTTAAATCCTAAAATGAAAGAAGTGGTAAGGAAGGAAATACTAAAACTTCTAGAGGCAGATATTATCTATCCAGATGCTGATAGCCTGTGGGTAAGTCCTGTCCATTGTGTCCCTAAGAAGGGAGGTATGACTGTCGTTCCTAATGATAAAGATAAATTGATCCCGCAAAAAATAGTTACAGGTTATAGGATGATAATTGATTTCCGTAAGTTAAATAAAGCTACTAAGAAAGATCATTACCCCTTGCCATTTATTGATCAAATGCTAGAAAGGTTATCCAAGCATACTCATTTTTGCTTTCTAGATGGTTATTCTGGTTTCTCTCAAATACATGTGTCAAAAGGGGATCAAGAAAAGACCACTTTTACTTGTCCTTTCGGTACCTTTGCTTATAGACGTATGCCTTTTGGTTTATGTAATTCACCTGCTACCTTTCAAAGATGCATGATGGCTATATTCTCTGATTTTTGTGAAAAGATTGTTGAGGTTTTCATGGATGATTTCTCCGTTTACAGAACTTATTTTGATGATTGCTTAAGTAACCTTGATCGAGTTTTGGAGAGATGTGAAGACACTAATCTTGTCTTGAATTGGGAGAAGTGCCACTTTATGGTTAATGAAGGCATTGTCTTGGGACATAAAATTTCTGAAAGAGGTATTGAAGTTGACAAGGCTAAAGTTGATGCTATTGAAAAGATGCCATGCCCTAAGGACATCAAAGGTATACGAAGTTTCCTTGGTCATGCCGGGTTTTATAGGAGGTTCATTAAGGACTTCTCCAAAATCTCCAGGCCTCTGACTAATCTCTTACAAAAAGATATTCCTTTTGTCTTTGATGATGATTGTCTAGAAGCATTTGAAATACTTAAGGAAGCATTGATCTATGTACCTATTGTCCAGCCTCCTGACTGGAATTTACCCTTTGAGATTATGTGCGATGCTAGTGATTATGTTGTAGGTGCTGTCTTAGGGCAAAGAGTTGATAAGAAATTGAATGTTATCCAGTATGCTAGTAAAACTCTAGATAGTGCCCAAAGAAATTATGCTACTACTGAAAAAGAATTTTTAGCAATTGTTTTTGCTTGTGATAAGTTTAGACCCTATATCGTTGATTCTAAAGTAACTATTCACATTGATCATGCTGCTATCAAATACCTTATGGAAAAGAAAGATGCTAAACCTAGACTTATCAGATGGGTTCTCTTGCTGCAAGAATTTGACTTGCATATTATTGATAGAAAGGGAGCTGAGAACCTCGTTGCAGATAACTTGTCTAGGTTAGAGAATATACTTGATGACCCACAACCTATTGATGATAGCTTTCCTGATGAACAATTAGCTGTCATAAATACTTCTCGTATTGCTCCATGGTATGCTGATTATGCTAATTATATTGTTGCTAAGTTTATACCTCCTAGCTTCACATACCAGCAAAAGAAAAAGTTCTTCTATGATTTGAGACATTACTTCTGGGATGACCCACATCTTTATAAAGAAGGAGTAGATGGTATCATTAGACGTTGTGTACCTGAGCATGAACAGGAACAGATCCTACGCAAGTGCCACTCCGAAGCCTATGGAGGACACCATGCGGGAGATAGAACTGCACATAAGGTATTGCAATCCGGTTTTTATTGGCCTACTCTCTTCAAGGATGCCCGTAAGTTTGTCTTATCTTGTGATGAATGTCAAAGAATTGGTAATATTAGTAGACATCAAGAAATTCCTATGAATTATTCACTTGTTATTGAATCATTTGATGTTTGGGGCTTTGATTATATGGGACCGTTTCCTGCCTCTAATGGATACACACATATTTTAGTTGCTATTGATTACGTTACTAAGTGGGTAGAAGCTATTCCAACTAGTAGTGCTGATCATAACACCTCTATTAAGATGCTTAAAGAAGTTATTTTTCCGAGGTTTGGAGTCCCTAGATATCTAATGACTGATGGTGGTTCACACTTTATTCATGGTGCTTTTCGTAAGATGCTTGCAAAGTATGATGTCAACCATAGAATTGCATCCCCTTATCATCCACAGACTAGTGGTCAAGTAGAACTAAGTAATAGAGAGTTGAAATTAATTTTGCAAAAGACAGTTAGTAGGTCTAGGAAGAATTGGTCCAAGAAACTTGATGATGCATTATGGGCCTATAGAACTGCATACAAAAATCCTATGGGTATGTCTCCATATAAGATGGTATATGGAAAAGCTTGTCACTTACCCCTTGAGCTAGAACATAAGGCATATTGGGCTATTAAAGAGATCAATTATGATTTCAAACTTGCCGGTGAGAAGAGGTTATTTGACATTAGTTGTCTTGATGAATGGAGAACCTAGGCCTATGAGAATGCCAAGCTGTTTAAAGAAAAAGTTAAAAGATGGCATGACAAAAGGATACAAAAGCGTGAGTTTAACGTAGGTGATTATGTCTTGCTATTCAACTCTCGTTTAAGATTTTTTGTAGGAAAACTTCTCTTCAAGTGGGAAGGACCTTACGTTATCGAGGAGGTCTATCGTTCCGGTGCCATAAAAATCAACAACTTCGAAGGCACGAACCCGAAGGTGGTGAACGGTCAAAGAATCAAACATTATATCTCAGGTAATCCTATCAATGTTGAAACCAATGTTATTGAAACAGTAACCCCGGAAGAATACATAAGGGACACTTTCGAGAACGATTCAGCCTCCGAAAAGGAATAGGTATGTGATAAGCTAAGTAAACCGACTCCAAAACAGCTTTAAGGGCAATTTTTCTCCGTTTTGGAATATTTAGAAAAATAGAAAAATAAGTAGCAGTCCGGAAGAGACACGAGCCGTCCACGAGGGTGGAGGGCGCGCCCCCTTCCCTGGGTGCGCCCCCTGCCTTGTGGGCAGCTCGTGTGCCTCCCGGACTCCGTTTTCTTGTGGGTTACTCCTTTTGGTCAGTAAAAATTCATTATATATACTCCCGAAGGTTTTGACCTCTATATCACGCAAAATCCTCTGTTTTCGTTTCGAGCTGTTGTTTTTGACAGATCTAGATCATCATGGCATCCTCCAACATCCCCAAGGACAAGTTCTTCGAGAAGGTCATCAACCCCTACCTTGTGGAGGTGCTGCATCACCCTAAAACCATGGAGTTGCATGAGGGGGTGCTGCACATCCGTGATGTTGAGGGGCCGAGGAGGACCGGAAGCATGGAGACAAGACTCGAAGCAATGGAGCGGCAAGTTTTCAAGTGCTAAGGTATGGTGGAACGAGGACTCAACGCTAACCATATGATCTCGGAGCTCACCAACAACCTCAAGCTGGACTCAAGGATCTTCGGGGTAGCTATCTCCAATCTTCAAGAGAAAATCGAACACCTCCAAGCCCAGATCTATGACCTGCAAAACCAAAACTGTGAGTATGAATATAGATTCAAGAAGATGAGTTTGGCTGCAGATTTGAGTATCCCGGAGACTCGATCATCCTTCTACGATGGTGAGCCCATGCCTTGGAAGGTGGACAACAAGCCTACATCATCAACAACTCCTACATCACCACCTCCGAAGAAGGAGACATAATCATATGGGTATGGGCACTCCCCTTGGCAACTGCCAAGCTTGGGGGAGTGACCCTGGTATCGTATCACCATCACTCCTATCTTTACCGTTTTTCTTAGTTCGATCCTTTTGGTAGTATCTTGATCTAGTAGAATATAAGTTAGCATGATCTAGTTGCGAGCTTTTCCCTTATGATCTTTACCCTTTGTAATCGAGTCCGTGAGCTATATAATAAAGATTAGTGTTGAGTCAAGGGATTGATTTCCTCACTTGGGTCATGATAAAAAAGGAAAGAAATAATATAAAGTATCAAAGAGATCATATTGATCTTATGGGAAGTAATGACTTCACATATAAGAGTATGATAAATAAAAGTTGTTGGGAGTTAACAAACATGTTTTTGTTCATCGTTGCAATTAATAGGAAGAAATAAAAGAAGAGAGGCTTCACATACAAATATACTATCTTGGACATCTTTTATAATTGTGAGCACTCATTAAAGTATGACATGCTAAAGAGTTGATGTTGGACAAGGAAGACAACATAATGGGTTATGCCTTCTTATATCCGAAATAAAGTATATTATCATGGATCATCCAACATGTTGATCTTGCCTTTCCCCCTCATGCTAGCCAAAACTCCTCGCACTAAGTAGAGATACCGCTTGTGCTTCCATATATCCTTAAACCCACTTTTTTCATGAGAGTCCACCATACCTACCTATGGATTGAGAAAGATCCTTCCAAGTAAGTTGTCATGTTGCAAACTCGCTAAAATATGTATGATTTATTAGTATGGAGGAAATTATCTTTATATGATCTTGTGATATGGAAGTAATAAAAGCGACGGACTGCATAATAAAGGTCCTTATCACAAGTGGCAATATAAAGTGACGTTCTTATGTGCTAAGACTGTGTGCATCCAACCATAAAAACACATGACAACCTCTGCTTCCCTTTGCGAAGGGTCTATCTATTATTCTTGCCTTATAAGAGCCAAGGTGAAATCCACCTTTCCTTTTTACACTTTATCCTTTGGCAAGCACATTGTGTTGGAAAGATTCAGACATATATACCCACTTGGATGTAAGTTTTCATAGTTTATTACTGTTGACATTACCCTTGAGGTAAAAGGTTGGGAGGCAACACCATAAGCCCCTATCTTTCTCTGTGTCCGACTAAAACTCCATAAACATAAGTATTGCGTGAGTGTGAGCAATTGTGAAAGACTAGATGATAGTTGAGTATGTAGGCTTGCTGAAAAGCTCTTACATTGACTCTTTCCGACGTTACGATAAATTGCAATTGCTTCAATGATCGAGATCAAAGTTTGTTAGTTTTCAATGAAGTTTATGATTCATGCTTGATATTGTGGATGAATTGTTACTTTAGCATAAGAATCATATGACATTATATATATATGTTGCTGTTATGAGAATGATCATGATGCCCTCATGTCCGTATTTTATTTTTATCGACACCTCTATCTCAAAACATGTGGACACATTTTCCGTTATCGGCTTTTGCTTGAGGACAAGCGAGGTCTAAGCTTGGGGGAGTTGATACGTCCATTTTGCATCATGCTTATATGTTGATATTTATCGCATTATGGGCTGTTATTACTTGTTTTGTCACAACACTTATGCCTTTTCTCTCTTATTTTACAAGGTTTACATGAAGAGGGAGAATGCCGGCAGCTGGAATTCTGGGCTGGAAAAGGAGCAAACTCTGGAAACCTATTCTGCACAACTCCAAAAGCCCCGAAACTCCACAGAACTCCGTTTCAGAAAATATAAAAAATATCTGGCGAAAGAAGTTCACGAGGGGGGCCGCCGGCTGTCCACGAGGGTGGGGGCGCGCCCCCTGTCTCGTGGGCCCCCCGAAGGCCCCCCGATGCCCATCTTCTCCTATATGAGGTGTTTTGACCTGGCAAAAAGCATAAGGAGGCTTTCGGGACCAGACGCCGCCGTCTCAAGGCGGAACCAAGGCAGAAACCAATCTAGGGCTCCGGCAGAGCAGTTCTGCCGGGGATACTTCCCTCCGGGAGGGGGAAATCGTCACCGCCGTCATCACCAACAACTCTCCCATCTTGGGGAGAGCTATCTTCATCAACATCTTCACCAGCAACATCTCCTCTCAAACCCTAGCTCATCTCTTGTATCCAATCTTTGTACCCAAACCTCAGATTGGTACCTGTGGGTTGCTAGTAGTGTTGATTACTCCTTGTAGTTGATGCTAGTTGGTTTACTTGGTGGAAGATCATATGTTCAGATCCATTATGCATATTAATACCCCTCTGATCATGAACAATATTATGTCTTGTGAGTAGTTACTTTTGTTCCTGAGGACATGGGAGAAGTCTTGCTATTAGTAGTCATGTGAATTTGGTCTTCGTTCGATATTTTGATGAGATGTATGTTGTCTCTCCTCTAGTAGTGTCATGTGAACGTCGACTACATGACACTTCACCATTCTTTGGGCCTAGAGGGAGGCATTGAGAAGTAATAAGTAGATGATGGGTTGCTAGAGTGACAGAAGCTTAAACTCTAGTTTATGCGTTGCTTCGTAAGGTGCTGATTTGGATCCATATGTTTCATGCTATGGTTAGGTTTACCTTAATACTTCTTTTGTAGTTGTGGATGCTTGCATTAGAGGTTAATCATAAATGGGAGGCTTGTTCAAGTAAGGACATCACCCAAGCACCGGTCCATCCACATACCAAATTATCAAAGTACCGAACGCGAATCAGACGATCGTGATGAAAACTAGCTTGACGATAATTCTCATGTGTCCTCGAGAGCGCTTTCCTTTATATAAGAGTTTATCCAGGCTTGTCCTTTGCTACAAAAAGGATTGGGCCACCTTGCTGCACCTTATTTACTTTTACTTTTTGTCACTTGCTATCAATTACCTTATCACAAAACTACCTGTTACCTATAATTTCAGTGCTTGCAGAAAATACCTTACTGAAAACTAACTGCCTATCATTTCCTTCTGCTCCTCGTTGGGTTCGGCACTCTTACTTATCGAAAGGATTACGATAGATCCCCTACAATTGTGGGTCATCAGCCATCAATGATCTAGTTATCTCACTATGTCAGCCTCTTTAGTTCATTTCCTCATATCAAGTATTTAATAACTCCTTTATTCATTTTCTTTGCCGAGCAGGGTTTGGAGAAAGTGCATCTAGGAGGTTGTCGGTGAATGAAACCAAAGCTGAACTAGCGATGGTCCAAGGTATTTAAGTAGTACTAGCTACGTCAGCACATCTCTTTAATTCTAGTTTCAATACCATTATCATGCTTAATTATTATCTGATTAAATTCTATTCTCGTAAAGTATATGAGGCAGAAAAGGGGGAATAATTTATGTGCATACGTTTGCGAGAACATTCGCTTTATGACCAAAAGGAGCAGAGATGCAAGACATCTTTGGGTACGTAAACACTATTCATATTTTTTAATCATGATCTAATATATATACACATAACTAATATATTCATATTGATCTCCTTCTTTAATTAAAGATTGTGGAGATGCGGGATAGACTCTTACCAAAGGACCGCATACGAGCACTTCAAGAGAAAATTGCAGGATTTTTGCTTGAGCAGGTCATATATCCCAGCGGAGAATACCATTACACCTAATGCCTGCATGTAATGATCTGTAAATTATAGGAGAAATTGTATATACCAAATTGTATGCATGGTCATATGAGGAATTCTATGATATATGATTGGTCGTACGAGAAATTCTATTATATATGCATGATGTGTACAATATGTAGTAGCGTAAACTGTGGTTTAAATGAAAACGAATTAAATGGAAAACACAAAATGAAAAGGAAAAATAATCCATAAACCCCTAAACCTTTAGTCCCGGGTGATGACAGCCCCCGGTGTGCACTGCCGGCCACATGGAAGGGATTTAGTCCCGGGTCGTAGCCAACCGAGACTAAATGGTAGGGGCTTTTAGTCCCGATTTATTTGTCTTGATTCGTGAACCGGGACTAAAGACCGTTCCTCTACTAGTGTGCTCAGACCCTACCGTCAGGACCGTGACGGTATTGTAAGACAGCCTACCACCAGGTCGTGCGGCAGTAGGGTCGGACGAAGGAGACGCCTGCCGTTTGCGGGTGCTGGCATGGATTAGTTGCCCACCGCCACTCGCCTCGGCGATAGCCTGCACAATCCTACCGTCATGGTCCCCGACGGTAGCAAAAAAGGGTCATATTTCAAAATACTTTCGAACAAGGGTCAGTTTTTGCTAAACTTTTTGAAAAGAATCAAAACATGAAAATCGGCCTCATCAGTCTGGTGTCGAAGTTGGGCAGGGCCCCTTTGAGTACGCGTCTAAAACCGCTAATCCTTGGCAGTGTCACGTGGCAGTCAAATCAGGTTTTGACCGAAATCTTCACTTCTTCGAGAACATAAATGGCAGGCCAACTATTCCTCAAAAGAAAAATGGCAGGTCCCCTAAAAAATAATGGCAGGGCAATTACCTAGCACTAGTATATACTGGCAGCCGGCGTCGTTCCCCCCAAATCGAATCCAATCCCTAGCGAATTCCGGCACGATGGAGCGGATCGACGCCCTCAAGCCCGCCGGCGGCAAGCTCGCCGACTATCCCTTCGTGAGGCGGCTCCGGAACCGGCGGCTCGTCGTCTACCTCCATCTCCAGGGCTTCCAGTCCGCCTACGATCGGTACATATACGCCCCTCCGCCCGCCGGCCGTTTCTTTACTTGCTCCGTCTCCTTGCTGCGTGCTAATGCATCCCGGCCGTGCAATGCAGGATAGTCCACGAGACGGATTTGTATATGAGCCGCCGGCATCTGAAGCAGCTGGTGGCATGTGGCCAGTGGGCCAAAGCCCTCAAGTACATCCGGCGCTTCCTGCCGCCGGCCATCGGGGGCGTCGAGGCCCGTACCCTCCATATCTTCCTCGATACGTTCTGGGCCGTGGACAACGCCGCCGCCTGCTCAACGGGCGCCCCCGTCACAACCGCCATCTACAGACACGGCGTCAGCAGACTGACGACCATGTGCACTGGCAACACCAAGCTCTCTTCCATCCTCCACAAGATACACCACAAGCCGCTGTTCAGGTAAGCACCGCTATGGATTCGGGTGCTAGACATTCTTTTAATTGTTGTCGTCGTCGTTGTTGTTGTTGAGCCTCAGATGAATCCTGTCTACTGTAGGGCGTCCCTGGACTGGAAACTGGTGAGGGAGAAAGCATCGTTGATTGCCGATGACTTGGCGTATCACTCCCCAGAGTTGAGACGCAGCTTGCTACTGCCAAATGGCCCAAAGAGCCCGCATGAATTGCTTCCCATTGGGTATTCATACATTCACCCAACCTTGCTCCTTAGCTTTGACAGTTACCCGGTTTAATTATTATCAACGGCATGTCGATGATCTGATCATCTCATACAATTATTATGCTTAATTGGTTAGTCCCCGTCGTACAAGTCGCCAACGAAGGGAAAGATCCCGGCGGCCAACAACATCTGCTATTGTCACGTCCTATCTCAACAGGAAGAGGAGGTATGTATGTATGTGCAGCATCATTCATTATCGAATTGGTTCTCAGTTACACATGAAACTCACATATATGTGTTGCCTTTTGCAGCCTGCCTTCTTCTAGCCCAGTTTTCGGTATGAACATCTTGGCATGAAAGCAACCTTGCTATCATAACCTCTGCATGTGTGCTAGTTAATGTTCTGCTCTATGGCAGGTCTGAACTCTGAGGGGCGGAACCGGGTGGTGGATCTTATCGGTAATTAAAATTAGTTCATGACCATCAAATTCCAGTTTGTGAAGAACATATTTGATAGTGATATACATTTATCTGTTGTTCCTTTGTTTCTGAAACTAACTTTGATTATGCGCTGATAACTGACTTGAACATGATAACATTTAGAGGATTGTATAAATGCTGGTAGACTTCCGGAGCTCCATCAAGGGCACCTGCTTCAGTCAAGTGCAATGGAAGGTAATTAATTCATAGTTGTGAGCAGCTTTCCATCTCTCCGTCCATCTGAACTTCAATCGCACTTCTCACATGGGTTTTGTGGGATGCCTCGTCTCACTTTAATTGCCTTGTATCTCTCTTGTTAATTTATAGTAGTTCATTGCACTTCCTCTTTGTTACGTTATATGTTGCCCCTCCCTTGTGGTTTGGTCCAAAGCGCATTGCTTGCCCCTCTGCTCCTTATCTTAACAAGTCACATTTGAAAATATAGATTGGAAACACCTTTCCCCTGTGTACCCTGTTCTACTATTCTTTTGTTGGTTGCTTGTGTTTTGTAGTACTCCCTCTGTAAACTAATATAAGAGTGTTTAGATTACTACTTTAGTATTCTAAACGCTCTTATATTAGTTTACGGAGGGAGTACATGTTATGTGCACATGGTAATTCATAACAGCACTGCAGCACAGCAGCCATCGAGCTGCGCTTTGTTCTTGCTTGGCTACCTGCTGTCATTTTTTACCGCCCAAATTTGCTAGTAAGGGGCTATATCATTGATAATGGTATTTCACTGATTGATGCCATGTTATATGTCATAAAGGATCTAGGCTAGAAACATCATCCGTTTAAGTTTTCTGTCGACATTTTTGCTTCATGTTGCCCGTCGTGTTTTTTGCTTGGGTACCTGATACCACTTCTAACTTTTAATTAACATGGCATGCTATGCCATAAAAGATCTAGGCCGGAAACATCTTCCCTTTAAATTTTGGCTTTCTCATTTTTCCCAGTTGTAAGTTCTAAGTACTGAACTGGTTGCAGGTGCTTTTAGTACTCCATTCTCACCGAGCATGCTTGGTATGACAGGTCCTGCTAAAAACATTGAAACATCATCAGTGAGAAATGCAGGTAAATTAATTGAACACTGAGTGCTTGGCTTTGGCTACCTGCCATTAGTTCTAACTGCAAAGCTCACTTCACGTGCTCCAACTTTTACAGCACAAAGTCTACCTAATTATCTTTGGTACCCATCAGTTGCAAATTCAGGTTAAGTATTTTAAATTCGTTGAACCTCTGAATTCCTTTTTCAAACCTGAATCTTCATGTTTCATGATTGATCCCTAGAAACACTTGATGAACTAATCAATGAGCTATAAGTATCATTTCCAAGTCTTGTATTGCAACCTATTAAAATCCTCTGGAACACATCTGCCACAAATGTGGGTAAACCGGTAAATTAACAGGACACCCTCGACCGTTCTCATGCCATGTAGAAAATTCATCTGCACATATTGATGCGCTAAAATTCTATCACAGATGATATTATTCTACCTGCGGTGTTTTATAACTCGCCATGTTGATATATCTGCTTTCCTTTTTTTGAGCAACCATATCTGCTTTCCTTCTGCATCTTGGTTCCTAAACTATTTTTTGGAACCTTCTAGTTTTATGTCTCCTGCATTTGTAAGCTGATTTCTTTCTTCTACTTGTTTTATGGCGTTAATAGTTGTAGGACTGCACTTGCATATGGGAGTTGATAAGCGTATGCACCACAAATTGTATGATACACCTTGTCGGTTACATGTACTCCCTCTGTAAAGAAATATAAGAGCGTTTAGATCACTGAAGTAGTGATCTAAACGCTATTATATTTCTTTACGGAGGAAGTACATGCTCATTTTTGTGGTACAGATTTAGCATTACAACAACACAGCCATCAAGCTGGGTGTTGTTCTTTGCCCATTATCAATGCCTGGCTACCTGCTGTCGTTTCTAACTGCTCAACTCAAGTTTTCGGTTTAGAAATTCCCAAATGTGCTAGAAAGAGGCTATATACCACTTTTTAGAAATGCCCAAATGTGCTAGCAAGGGGCTATATACACCATTGATAATAGTATTTCATTGATTGATGACATCCTATGCCTTATCTAGGCTATAAACATCTTAAGTTTTCGGGTTTTCATTTTTTGCTTCATGTTGCCGTATTTTTTGCCTGGGTACCTGATGCTACTTTTAAGTTCTAATTACCAAACTGGTTGCAGGTGCTTTTATTACTCCATTCTCACAGACCATGGTTGGTACTACAGGCCCTGCTAAAAACATTGAGACTTCATCAGTGACAAATGCAGGTAAATTAGTTGAACACTTGCTTGGCTTAGGCTACCTGCCATCAGTTCTAACTGCAAAACTCGTTTCAGGCAATCCAACTTTCACAGGTCTGCCTAATTATCTTTTTTGGTACCCACCAGTTGCAAATTCAGGTTAGTATTTTAAATTTATCCCACATCTGCATTCATTTTCGAACTTAGATGAATCTTCATCTTTTACGAAGTATGGTTCATCCTTAGAGAACACAGATGAACTAATCCAGGGGCTACTGTGAAACTCTTCGCAGATATTCCAGTGTCAGAGCCTGCTGAAACCCCTGGGTTCACATCTGCCACAAATGCAGGTAAATTAACTGAGCACTCTCAACCCTTAGCATGTAGAAGTTCCAACTACACATATTGATACCTGAAACTGTTAGTCGTCAGAGAAACTCCATTATCGATAATATAAGTACTTTTGTTATAACTGGCCTTATTGATTTCTGCTGTCCTCGTACAACTTTCCTTCAGCGGCTATTTCAATATCGTGGAGGATATCCTTTTCCGACTCTTGCATTTGTCAGCTGCTTTCTTTCCTCTATCTTTCTATGACAATGATAGTTGCAGGATTGCATTTGGATCTGAGAGGTGATGCTGTATTTACCACAATCATATGATGCAGGTGTTCATTTTTATGGTATAGGTCTTGCTAAAAAAAACTCCAGGATGTCATAAAAAAATGTTAGTCTGAGTTTAGACTCTTGATTTCCAATCTGCGTAAGCCCTTCTATCACACTTTTCATTTGTATAATGATAAGACTGAACAAAACAAAGAGTATACATAAAAACATACACACCACCACCTTCTTGAGAAATTATATACTTAAGCGAGGCCCAATGTTTGATGTTAAGTGATGAGCACATTCACTTCCCTACCCCCATCGCACCAGTTTTTAGCTTGTGTATACGTTTCAGTGTTGCAAGTTATTTTAGTCTTTTGAGCTGCACCACTTAACTGAATCTGTTAGTCACGCATTACCTGTGAAGTAGAGTATTAACTGGTTGAGTACTTGTTGGAATGCAGGAGTTGTGGACTGAAACTGAAGCTGGATCTTGCAGCGCGAACTTGATGTGGCCTAATTGAGTGGGCCTTACTCGATGTGCTCTTTTAAGTCGATTATAGTCCTAGTGGTGTTGGGAGGACCACCCGGAGGACACTATTTAGTTGGTTCCGTTTCCATTCGAGTTATGTTTTATCAACTTGAGACTCTTGGTAGTGTTATGTTAGCATCAATCATGCGACAACGGACTCTTTGCGAGTGCTCGATGTCATGTGTTATGTAAGCTGTATTGTGAATCAGACCTAAAACTATATGTCATCGTAAGTTGCAACATATGAATTTGCGCCAGCAAGTTTCCCTGACTGTCAATATGTAGATTGTTTCAGAAATCACTGGAATCGGAAGCCGTGATTGTGTCATTACTTTCTTCCCGTGCGTAATGTTATAATGATTTCATGCATGGGTCGCTTGCCTTCCCTTTAAAATCCAAGGAAAATGTAAGTCTCGCTAGTTATTTAGCTCAAACTTGAACTAAATACCCATGGCCACACAAATTTTATGACCTTTTCCAAACAGCCTCTAAGTAGTACTCCCTCCGTTCCCAAATATAAGTGACTTGGAGAGATACCCATCGAGAGATACATGGAGCAAAAGAAGGACTTGCATATGGTGTTCATTGACTTGGAGAAGGCCTATGATAAGATACCACGGAATGTCATGTGGTGGGCCTTGGAGAAACACAAAGTCCCAGCAAAGTACATTACCCTCATCAAGGACATGTACGATAATGTTGTGACAAATGTTCGAACAAGTGATGTCGACACTGATGACTTCCCGATTAAGATAGGACTACATCAAGGGTCAGCTTTGAGCCCTTATCTTTTTGCCTTGGTGATGGATGAGGTCACAAGGGATATACAAGGAGATATCCCATGGTGTATACTCTTTGCGGACGATGTGGTGCTAGTTGACGATAGTCGGACGGGGGTAAATAGGAAGTTAGAGTTATGGAGACAAACCTTGGAATCGAAAGGGTTTAAGCTTAGTAGAACTAAAACTGAGTACATGATGTGTGGTTTCGGTACTACTAGGTGTGAGGAGGAGGAGGTTAGCCTTGATGGACAGGTGGTGCCTCAGAAGAACACCTTCCGATATTTGGGGTCAATGCTGCAGGAGGATGGGGGTATTGATGAAGATGTGAACCATCGAATCAAAGCCGGATGGATGAAGTGGCGCCAAGCTTCTGGCATTCTCTGTGACAAGAGAGTGCCACAAAAGCTAAAAGGCAAGTTCTACAGGACGGCGGTTCGACCCGCAATGCTGTATGGCGCCGAGTGTTGGCCGACTAAAAGGCGACATGTTCAACAGTTAGGTGTGGCGGAGATGCGTATGTTGAGATGGATGTGTGGCCTATTGAAGAGAAGCTTGTCCAACATCGTCTGAGATGGTTTGGGCATATTCAGCGCAGGCCTCCAGAAGCCCCAGTGCATAGCGGACGGCTAAAACGTGCGGAGAATGTCAAGAGAGGTCGGGTAGACCGAATTTGACATGGGAGGAGTCCGTAAGAGAGACATGAAGGATTGGAGTATCACCAGAGAACTAGCTATGGACAGGGGTGCGTGGAAGCTTGCTATCCATGTGCCGGAGCCATGAGTTGGTCACGAGATCTTATGGGTTTCACCTCTAGCCTACCCCAACTTGTTTGGGACTAAAGGCTTTGTTGTTGTAGAGATTCCAACACGTGACTATATACAAAGTAAAATGAGTGAATCTACACTCTAAAATATGTCTATATACATCCGTATGTTGTAGTCCATTAGAAGTGTCTAAAAAGACTTATATTTAGGAAAGGAGGGAGTAATATGACAAGTTGCTATGTCAAATGTTTGCAAGGGAAACTTACACCCCAGGGATTAAATCCTCCCGAGGAACTTGGCAAACTGAGGCAGATAATCGATCAGATACTGGAACAAGAGAAAGTTTGTTGATATTTTATTTTATTTTTGCAACTGGCTGTAATCCAATTCTTACAAATAATGATAACCATAATTTCTAGTGTATGCCACCTTGACTAGAAGAAATTGGCAGGTGGCAAATTGATTGCAAGAAGCAGATGTACAAAATGAAAATTGCCTGGCTGTAATTTGACTAATGGGCTGAAAAAGTACTACTGGAAAGGCATAGACAGAAACATGCATCAGCATGAAAGGAGCAGCTCAAAATTGACTTCAAATCTGACAGATAGTGTTCTTCAAAAGTATGCAATGCACAGTGTACCTTTCATCTTAGAAATAGTACATGCATACCACAGCTAGAGTTCAGAGGATTATAATAAATAATAAAGATCCATAGAAGTTGAACAGTGATGCTGATTAGGGTAAGGTTGCACATAAGGTCGGTGTTTCTTTTTTCAGGTCGTCACTTAAGACTGGTTTTGTTGTTGTGGAGGCACAGGAGGCTGTGGCGGGGCAGGCACAACAAGTTGTTGCAGCACGGGCGGTTGCTGTGGCAGGGGACCTCCCGGTAGCTGTTCTTGCGGCTCTTCTTCTATTCCCAGAAGAAATTCATCATCCAGCAGGAAATCTTCTACAATAAAGCTTGGAGAACCGGGGCCTAGAGGAACAAGAGGAGCACCTGCAAGTAGCTCCTGGTTAGTACACATGTTTGAAAATAACTTCAACTTCAAGACGTTATTAAAGAAATAAAAATGAAGGTTGTCATTTTTCTTTTTGGTGATACTACTCACCTTGGTTGTTAAGCGGTGGCTCTTGGTGGTGTTGCTGCTGCTGAAGGAGTGGTGGCTCTTGGTGGTGTTGCTGCTGCTGAAGGAGTGGTGGCTGTTGGGCAGCTGCAATTAGAAATTTCAAATTAACTTCAAAAAATAAACAGCTAACAATAACTTATAGTTTTTTGCAATCTTTAATGCAGTATCACGAACAATACGGCAATCAACTCAGAAGTACAAAAAGCGAACAGAGGAATGTTAAAGAAAAACATGGATGACAAATGTACCATGCTATTACTCCAATTTTCCTCTCGAAAAAATGACGTCCGAGAGGGAACATGTATCAGAATAGATGTTAGGAACAGCTGAGTGTAGTGCTTTCGTGCAACCATCCGTGCAATCCTGGGCTTTCGTGCAGTGGCAGCTCACAGAGTGATGCCTCCGGCACGCATTGACCTCTCTGATGCACTCACACAGATAATGCGAGCGAACTATGCTAGCTTATTATTTCAGTTGAGCATTTAATGTCCTAAATATTTAACCCCAGACCTACCGCCTTAACGTTTTCCTCAAACATCTTTCTTTTATTCCGGTGCAGCTTAAAGACATAAAGGAAACACAAATAAATGATGCCATTGCTGGTTTTGGTGGATACTAACTAACCTTGACTGTTAAATTGGTGTTGTGGCTGTAGATATTGGTGTTGGTTTTGGTGCTGTTGCAGGACTTGTTGGTTTTGGTGCTGTTGCAGGACTTGTTGGTATTGCTGCTGTTGCAAGACTTGTTGGTATTGCTGCTGTTGCAGGACCCATTGCTGCTGCTGCTGTAGCAACTGCTGTTGTTGCTGCTGCATGAGCACATGCGGCTGTTGGGCAGCTGCAAAAAGTTACAGTTAGTTCACGGGTTTAAAACCAACACCTAAATAGCTTATGGTTGTTATTCACATTTTGGAAGTAGCCTCAAAAGGTACTAACTCACTTTCATAGTTACGCAGTTGCTGCTGCAGCAAAGGACGAAGACTTGGAACTCCAGTAGGTAGAGGGCCATGGAAACCTGCAATGGCTTATCAGTTCAAGAATTTGACAATAACTTCAAACAATACTACTCCGGTTCCCCTGCTGCTCACCATAGTAATTAGATGTCCCCTGCTGCAAGACCTGTGCACCAGGCCGGAAACATGCACCTCCAAGAAGAGAAGATTGGCCTGCTGCAGGTAACTTGTGAGTTATGATTATTTCACTGATTTGAAAATAACTATAAAACCTACTAACTCACCTTGCTCAGAAGATGAGGCCTTGGCTCTAATACTTGCAAGTACCTTTTGTAGTTCCAAATGAACTTTGCCAAACTGATTAGGGTTCCGCTCTAGTTGGTGATACTCAGCAGCAAGATCTGACAGAAGTTTGGTTGCAATACCAACTAGGCCACCTACGTCCTTGTTCTCATGTCCACTGGAGTCTCCAAGAGAATATGATTGTCCATCATTGACAGTTCTCCTTCTCTTACCCGATGGCCCCATGTCAAAGCTTGTCCCTGTTTTCAGAAGCATAAGTCGGTCCAACCTTTTGGTGACATTCTTTGTCACATTTCCGCACACACGAATGTGAGTCTTGAAGAAGTTTATGGGCCTGGTTTCGAACTCTTTTTGGCACATCAAGCATCTGAATTCGTTAGTGCCCCCTGGTAATGAGAGTACGAAATCATGATACGTGCTGGGATGGTGTGGTTGTTTTGGAACATGCCTAAGGACAAATCAACAATTATAAGGCGAACAACAAACATGATGCTTGTCATATACAAGTGCATAATCACGTACTCCCTCCGTTCGGATTTACTCATCGTGGTTTTAGTTCAACCGAACGGAGGGAGTAATACAGAGCCGCAATGGCCATGAACTTACCCGATGATTTCAGGAAAGTATAGCCGCAAATAGTCAGTCATTGCATCCATTACAGAACCTGTATCAACCAACAATTTCCTATGAAAAAAAATGTGTTAGTACGAGATCATGAAATCAGCAAGACTTATAGAAGATAACCTTTAGAAAGAAAATCTTCAAAAGAGGATGAACTCACTCATTGGTTTCTACACTCTCAGCCATGCCATGTATTATCTTATTCAGATTCTCAATGTTCGTAAACTCACTAGCTGATTCCCTGAGTGGTTTGACATATTGCTCCAGATAAGTAACAGCTTGTTGATGACCTTCATGTTGAATTAGTGATAATTGACCTCTGCGACAATGTAAGAAGAGTGATGCATGCCGCAAAATAATACCCTCATCAACTTGGTCATCCAGGGCAGGTTTGTGGTCAATGATAAGTTTTAGGTATTCCTCTAGTTCAGGCCACTTGCTTTGTGACACGAACTCCTGGAGTCTTGTGATATCGAACTCCCTGCAATTTTGTCAATTACAGCAAATTAGAAGCATGAACAGAACCATACAGCGTGCATTTCATTGATATGTAGTATGGAAGTACAACTTGTATATTAATTTTAACTAATAGCAAGCTAAAAAAACTCAAAACCATGCGATTAAGATAGAGATCATGAATGATTCTACAGATAACCAAACCAATCAGAATCTGAACCTCTCCTATTCGTCGGTGTCCTTCCCCCTTGCTCATCTCTCACCAAATTCCTTTTCCTAAGATTTGTGATCCTGTTCTGGTGTGCGAGGGACACCATTGAGTAGGAGTTGGTGTCGGGAAGTAGACCTAGCAACTAGCAATGGGCACACAACGGTGAAGGTGTGTGGCGCGGCGAGCCCGCAGGAGAGCTATGGCGGTTGCAGTGGTTGGACGATACAAGAAGAGGTGGCAGCAACGACAGGGTGGTGTATTCTCTGTTTAAGCTGAACAATTAATGTGCTAAAGCTGTGTTTGCCTTGATGTCACATTCAGCTCATAGTACTTAATTGATGGAATCTCAGCTATTCATTTTTCTAAAACTAATGAAGTTCTTGAGGTCAACATATGGAGTGTTAACTGTGTGTATATAAGGTATGGCACCCTGGCAACAGATTATACTCATTTAGCCATTCTACTGAGAAAAGAATACTAAAAAGAAACAGTGGTTTCGTACTTTGGTGTCCTCATCTTAGTATGTCAAAAAATTTATCAGACTTCGCTTTCATGTTGTCGGACGACGTGCTTCTGCTTATATACTCAGCTAGACAAGAAATTTTTTACACATTGAAATCTTCACCTACGGCGATTTGACATCTCATACTTTGCCAATCCCACATCTTATAGCTATTGATATAATCGGTTTGTGGACAAATAGACCAAGTAGGAATCTACTGTTTCTGTCATCATTACAGGTATACATGATAGGTATTGTGTTTTTCATTAATCTGGTAAGATTTTCTTACAGACCAAATAGGGAGTGTTGTGATATGAAACTCCCTGCAATTTTGTCAAGTACAGTAAATTAGAAGCATGAGGCCATGAGCAGAACTATACAGTGTGCATTTCATTGATATGTAGTTATGTACAGCATGGAAGTACAACTTGAATATTAATTTGAACCAATAGCAAGCTAAAAAAATCAAATTCAGACAGTGTAATTAAGATAGCGATCATGAATGATTGTGCAGATAACTAAACCAATCAGAGTCTGAACCCCCCTATTAATTCGTCAGTCTCCTCGCCCTTGCTCATCTCTCCCCAAAATTCCCTTTCCTGAGATTTGCGATCCTGTAGTGGTGTGCGAGGGACGCCACAGAGTCGGAGCTGCGCTTGTCCGCCCAGCTCCGCCATGCCGTGCCCGTGCGGTGCGGGCGTGTGCACAGACAGGAGTACAGGACCCAGGCGCGACCTGTTTTCGCGCACGCAGACGCGCTCCAGGCCGCGTTCAGCGAGCTCCACAACCACGCCTCCGAGGCGGTCGCCGGCCGGCGTCCGACGCGGCGCGATGAGCAGGCGGGGAATCGACGACCTGGGGCGTTCGGAGGAATTTGGGCTAGCCGCTAGGGGATTCGGGGGCTTTTGGGCCCGCTTGGTTTTTTGGGATTCGCCTGTTTTAGGCAAGCGCGCGCGGCCTAAACGACCCACGACTGCGATCCCCGTGGATGTCGGCCAGCATGGCCTCCGCCGACCGCCGGCGAGGCAACGGCGCTTCCACACGCCTCCCCCGACGGCCAGCATTGCCTCCGCCGGCGAGGCAACGCCTCTGCGTGCACGTCTCTGACCACCCGGGCCGGGCGCAAGCTGCTCCGCGCCGCAGGACACCTACTCTACTCCCCCGCCGACCTAACGCCCGCCCGCCTCCTGTACAGACCCCGCTGGCCGCTGCCGAGAAAAGTAACCTAGGGTTTACGAGCGAGGTACCTCGGTGGCCCGCCTCCTCCCTCTGCGGCACCTCCCAAGGCTTCGTCGGCTGCTGCTGCCGCGTCTCCCGAAGCTTCGGCCATGGCGGCTCCGCTCTGCTTTTTGTTGGTGGTGTTGAGACTTGAGAAACGAAACCAGAGTGGTCACAGAGGGAGAGAGGGAGACAGCGGAGTTGGGAGGGAGGCGAGAGGGAGAAAGGGAGCGGAGTTGGAACTTGCAAAGGAGGCGAGTGTGCGCGTGTGTGAGTGTGTCGCACCGGTGGATTGCGAGGGAGGGAGAGGGGACTGGGGCAGCAGCACAGCACATGGGGCTGCAGGGTCGTTCTCCGATCGTTCTAGAATTCGAATTTGATGGTTAAGGACTCGTTTCGTTCCGGAATTCGAATTTGATGGTTGAGGATGATATAATTACTACTATGTGAAGAAGCATCATTTAATTAATCAAGGTTTTGTTTAGCAGAACAATTAATCTAGAAACCCCATATAATAAAAAAATTAAACTAGATTTCTTTTGACAGGAATCGTCACAATCACGGCAATTACTTTTTCAAGTTTGAAAGTCGACTAAGACCAAAGGGATGAGGAGGGAGTTAACTTTTAGTACATCTCTAACCGATTCTTTAAAACCGGTTAGATGCTAATTACAACCTCCCCTCGTTCGCACCAAATATTCACCGGTGTTGCCTCCGCCGTCGACACCTCGCAGCCTTCACCCCCATCATGGCACACTCTGATATACTCGTTGGTCTCCACCGTCGCCAGAAACGACACACATCTCTGCCATTGACAGGAAAGACACATATCTCTGCTGCTGCTGCCTCAATCTCGTGGCCGGGAAAACCGCCGGAATCGCTTTGTCTGTTCCAAAACGAAGCCGACGGACGACGGGCATGGCGTAGAGCGCCCACCGAGGAGCTTTGTGGTGTCGTTATCGCGACAAGACTGGCCATCTTTGTAGGCGGCCGACCAGCTTTGTTGTCGATCGGGGAGGTTGACTTGAGGACCGCCATCTACTGTCGGCCGTCACCCCCCGAGCTTTGGATTCGGCTCAATGTCCGCCAATCGATGCTCTCACCTTCTCCGCCGCAAGGTGCTCGACGAATTTTCTAGGTGTTTTTTATAGCTATTTTTGTTTTGTTTAGCTGTTTTTGCAATCAAATTCAAGATAGAATATTTGCACATTGTAGATGAAGAGGTTGAGGAGATGCTCTTTTAACGACTCTTCGTTGGACGAGGAGGGAGAAGATGACGACGATTTCGAAATGGCCATTGTCGTGGTCGTTGACGAGTCCTTTCGGAGATCGATACTAGGATCACGGTTCCGCCGCTTGTGAGGGTGCCACATTGTACACATATGATGCATAGATGATATAACTTGAATAAAACAGTTCAAAATTTGGGGAAATTACACTAGAAATGGTGCAACTTTGTCTCAACATGAATTATAATTCTGATTAATAGTCCTAAAATAGCATTAAGGTGTTACTTAATTTCTCGCAAAAAAAAAGGCGTTATTTAACTAGAGTAATAGTAGTACAAGTTATTTGATGAGTGCTTGTGCTTGGAGTCCGGACCTGAGCGGTAGGCTACAGGGATGGTAGGCAGCTATAGCCTCCCTTGCATGGAAAAGGGCGATGGGTGTGTCGCGTGGTTTCTGAGCTAGTACCTACCTGGCGCAGCGGCAGGGTTGCACAAGGCAGTGCGACTACGGTCTACGGCAAACGCTGCGAGCACGGACGCTCAACACCCAAAAAATACGGACTGCGTGCCCAGGTAGCTTGGCGTTCACGCGTCCGCGCCCGCGCGCCCTCCGGCTCCCTTTGCGGTTCCCGCGCTTGCCTCCAAAAAGGGGATGCGAAAATTTTGCTAATGGGCCGGGCACGGAGAGCAGCTTAGTGGGCTGTGTCGACCGTACGTAATTGGAAAGCATGGCCCAGCTCCAGTCTCGTTCAGCCCGGGCCAGCGTGCACTCACACCTGTCTTTCGATCATGATCTTTTTTTTTATTGTTTGGATTGCTTATCACATGTATCATATGGTGTTCAGATCATGATCATTGCCACGAAAAAACCAACCAGGAGCCGCTTCCCAGATCCCACATTGCCACATGTGAGCTTCCAGATGTGCGTCGCGGGATGGGACCTTGCCGGTGGGGGTTTGCGGCCGCAGCTGGTGGCTGCCATCACTAGGTGGAGGCGGCGGCGGCGGCCACGAGGTTCCGATCGACCAACAACGCCCAGGTGTCATGTGTTCTCTAAATGATGCGCATAATAGTCTCATTGTGACATCATAGTCTCTGGTAGAGAACACTGATGATATACCTATTCAGTGTCCTCTACCAAAGACTATGATGAGGATTGCAGCATTATGCATAGTTGAAGGCAGATCTATCTATCACCATGTTATTATCATTTCCGTACCCAACAGAGACTTGTTCTGGACACAACAAGTTAAATTTCAGATTCTATCAGCGGAAGAATTATCCCTCAAAAAAAAATCAGAGGATGAATTGGGAAGATTAGTCCATCAGAGAGTGTCAGTTTCTAGAAATTACTTTCGTCACTTGTGCCAATCTACTGTTTCCTGATGGTAGTTGATAAAGCCTTATATCTGAAAGGAATATGCAGGGATGTATGCTGGTCAGTCATGACATTTCTGCTATACGAGGATCACTAGCTTAATCGATTACTCGCTCCCTCTGTTTCCATGATCGAAAGCCTAGTAGATGAGTTAAATCAAGTCTAAATACAAAAACGTAGAAAAGTTGTACCATATCATTCCTTCCTTTTAGGTATACTCAAATGCTTAAACCCTTCCCTCTTGACATTAACACGGGTGTTTGTAGTGGACTGCATTAGCTGGAACCGTACAACTCTTGCTTTTCAAGCAATGCTATGAAAAATATGCCTTATATTTCATTATTCTAATGTAGGATGAATGTCAGTGTTAGCACTCTTATGAATAAATTTCAGGGTAATAATAATCAAATGGTACTGTTGCTGCCAAAAAAAAAGGTGTTTACTGAATTATTTAAAACATGCTTGGATTCTTTTAAAAAAATCATGATTTTCAAATAATGTTATGAGACTTCCAAAAAATTAATTTTCAAAATAAATAATTTCCATCTAATACTAGTATTGGAACTCTGAATGAAAAACAGAGTAAAAAAACTAGAAATCAGAAGAGGGAAAACTGCTCGCTATAGTATTCCGAGTCGCAACCGTTGAACGTGACATATTGCACCGCTATTCCTACAATCTCTAGCCTTTTATAGTTGACTCCTAGAGATATGATAGGATTAGTTTCCTTGTCACGCAAGACATCTCATGTAAGTGCATCTAGTGCCCTTTAGTGATTTTGGTGTATCGAAGACTTATAGGTTAAGGGACTAATGTGTTTATGAGTGTACACGGGTCTATAAGTCTATGAGGAGTTTAATTATTACAGGGAAAGTCGACCCCTAAAAATGAAGTTCTTCGACCGAAGACTTTGGATTTCTGAAGACTTTGAAAGTGAAGAAATTGGTGTGACCCTGAAGACTTGGTATTCATTTGAGGAACATGAAGCATGAAGACTTTTGTTTTTATAGTTTCATTTTCTCTTTCTTGAATCATAGGAAACACCGTACTAGTAAAGGGGGTCGAGGAAATACTAAGGAAAAATTTCCATGTGATGCTCAACTCAAAATCCTACACTTACCAATCCCTTCGAGTGAAGCCATTGGAAATCTCATACAGTTCAGTCATATTCTTCAGTGACAGAGACGAAATTCTTCTGGTCTCAGAGGAATTTGCTCTGACTGAGGAGTTAGGAATTCCCTAGTGCGGATTACCTACACAGTGAGGAACATGATAGCCCTGAGGAATTTGATACTCAAATTTCGGACCGTTGCTGTGCTACGCGCCAGCTGTCCCAAAATATCTACCTACCTAACGGTCATATCATTAAAGGGCATTTATGTCTTATCATGTCGGGATGCTCCCTAGGCTATGAATAGCCGCCTCCTACAACCACTAGCTGGTTGGCTGCTCCGCGAGAAACTGACACTTGTCATAAGAGCAACCCATCCTCCGAGGACTTTGAGCGAAAATCATCAAGTGAGGAAAAACCCGAAACCAAACCCAAAACCTTCAAACCCAAAAGTGATTGACCATCACTGAAGAGAATGACCCTGCATGGATCCGACGCTTGTTACCTTTGAAGACTGTGCTTCTTCCAGACGGTTAGGCGTCAAGGTCTAGAGCATCCAAGAGGAATTGTGGATCGCCGAGTGACCAAGTCTGTGAAGGTTCGGAAGTCACCTGAAGACTTACCACGAGTGATTGGGCGAGGTCTGTGTGACCTTAGCTCAAGGAGAATACGGTGAGGACTTGGTGTCTTGGACTGTGTGTCCTTGACTGGGTGTCCGGGACTGTGTGTCCTCAGGTTTAAATACCTAGCCGCTCCAACCAGATGTACAACTGAGATAGCAGTTGGAACTGGTCTACCAAATCATTGTCTTCACCAAGCTTATTGGTTCTATCTCATCAACTCTTTCAATTCCTCATGTCTGTGTTGTGTGCGTGTTCATATCTGTTTGAAGACCTGGACTGAAGACTTTCTCAATTTCCTCAGTTCATTTTCTTCAGTCTATTTGTCTTCATTCTGTGTTATCCTGTGATTATGCTTTCTGTACTCTGTGTTTGTCTTCAATTCTTCATGATGACCATGCTTGTATTCTGTCATGTTTACTTCTGAGTACTTATTCCGCTGCAAGTAGTTCTTCTCTAAGGAATTTCCTCAACAGTAAATTCCTCAGTGAAGAATTCATAAAAATCGCCTATTCACCCCCTCTAGTCGATATAACGCACTTTCAATTAGTATCAGAGCAAGGTACTCCCTTGTTCTGTGTGATTTTGGTTTAACCGCTTGGAGTTTTAGTTATGTCGACTGCATGTATGATCAAGGTCTCAGCTGGGTGTCCTACCTTCATTGGGACGGACTACCCCTACTAGAAGAACAAGATGCGAATGCATCTTGAGGCAATTGATAACGATCTCTGGTATGTTGTGGAAAATGGTGTTCCCTCGGTATCACCTTCTCTGAATGCTGCTGATGTGAAGAGATTCAATCAACTCGATTCTCAAGCGAAGAATATCATTTGTGGCCATCTGAGCAAAGGACAGTATGGAAGAGTGAGTGCTTTGGAAACTGCGAAGCTCATCTGGGATAGGCTGTCCAAAGTCAACGAAGGAGTCTCAACACAGCGTGACTCTCGAGTTGATGTTCTTCGCAATCTCTTCAACCGTTTCAAAAGGCTTGATAATGAAAACGTTCAGCAAACCTTCAATCGTCTCACTGACATCTCAAATGAACTTCAAGCACTTGGTGCCACTGACATCACCGACCATGAAGTGGTGAAGAAATTGCTGAGATCGCTTGATTCCTCATTTGATACTCTAGCTTTGATGATTCAAGAGCGTGGTGATTACAAGGCACTTGATCCCGCTGATATCCTCGAAAGGCTAAACACTCATGAGTTCCAGCTTGCAGAAAAGAGATATCTCTATGGTCCAAGCTATGGCAGATCACGTGCTCTAAAGGCCAAGGCCGTCTCTGAATCTGAAGGTGAAGATTCTGGTAGTAGCCTTGGTGATCCTAAAGAATTGAGCCAGGAGGTAGCTTTGCTTGTGAAGAAATTCCAAAGGTTCTCAAGACGTGGTCGCTTTGGAAAGTTCACTAAGAGAAATGATTCCTCATACAGTGACTACAACAAACGGCTATGTCACAAATGCAAGAAGCCTGGTCACTACATTCAAGATTGTCCTCAGTGGGAAAAGGAATCCAAAAAGAAGAAATACAAGGATTACAGTTCTGATGACGCAAAGAAGAAGAAGAAATCGTCAAAATCTTCATCATCAAAATCCTCAAAGTCTTCATTTCACAAGAAGAACAACTCCAAAAAGGCTCGAGCATTCATTGGCAAGGAAATGGACTCTAAAGCTGAATCTGAGGATCATGAGGAACATGAGGAATCTGAGGAATCCGAATCTGGTGTAGGAAGTCTTGCTCTTGCTACTGCATTCGTCAGCAAGTCTGTCTTCAACACTGAAGAAAATGATCTCACCAACAAGGCTGATGAAGACAATGATGACTATGCTCCTACCTATTGCTTCACGGCAAAGGGTGCCAAGGTACTCAATTATCCCTCCTCTGAATCTAGTGAGGATGAATCTGATGAAAACCTTAAGCCCAGCTATTCTAAACTTGCTAAAATTGATGTGCAACAACAAAAGGCTCTTGATAAGGTTCAAAACATGCTAGATAAAAGTGATGATATGTTGGGTGAAGAAATGAATCGAACTAAAATCTTGACTGAAAATCTTCAAAGACTTCAGTCCAAGTGCGATAACCTTCAAAGTCATCATAACACTCTCTTGTCTGATCATGAGAAGCTTTCTTATGAATTTCTTCAAAGAAAGCAAGACCTTGAAAAGCTAAGAGTGAGTTATGAAGATCTTCAGAAGGAGCGCGATTCATTACTTGCTCAACAAATCAGCGCTTCTCAGGAAGAATTCATCCCCCCATGCTTGAAATGCATGGAACGAGAAACTGCAAGTTCTTCACCTGAATGTTCAAATGCTATAAATTCTTCAACTGTCCATTCTATCACTAATTCCTCATCTGAGGACATTGCTAGTATCACTGACAATGCAGGGCTGAAGGAATTGTACATGACAAGCATGTACAAAAGCCTCAAAGGGCATCAGACTCTGTGATGTGCTTAAAAAGCAGATCCTCAACAGGAACCCTAGGAAGGAGGGAATTGCCTTTGAGAGAAAACTTAATGCTGATGGTTCATATTGGAAGCCTGAGTAGTATCCCAAAACCTCATGGGTTGCTGCAAAGGGACCTACAGTTGATCCATCCAATTTATCTGGCTTTACATGTGAATCTCCTCATTCTTCTGATGAGTCATTTGACTCCAACTATAAACTGTTCAAAAATCAGAATGGTGAAGTATTTGCTAGATATGTTGGAACTAACAGCAGGAATGGTCCCCCTATGAAGAAAATCTGGGTCCCTAAGAGGCACCTTGAAAATCTTCAAGTGAATATCCTCATGACACCTCGTGTGAGGAATAGGAACCCCAGATGCAATTCTTCATATGGATCAAAATCTTCAGATGGAGTAAAATCCTCATACGGACCAAATTCCTCATATGGATCAAATTCCTCAAAAGGATCAAAGTCCTCATATGAATATCATCATGCTAACAACTCTGTTTCGCAGGGAAGAGCTAAGGGCTATGAATATAAGCATTCTTATTCTAACCATTATGTTCATAAGTCCTCGAAGAATTACTCTGATTATTCATATGCTTATCCTAACTCATCTTATGTGAAATGAAACGGGCTGGCATCTATGCCACCCTTCTCGTATGGAGCTCGCAGAGTGATGAACTCTTTGCCACCCCTTCAGATGTGGGTGGTGAAGAAAAAGAACTAATCTCTTTTGCAGGGTCAGGTCTCCAGACGTGCTCAAACGTCTGAAGAATTTGCTGGAGACCTGAAATGTGCCTGAAAGGACGCAGGCTAATCATGAAGAAATGAACTCTCATTTCTCACGTCCTCATACTGCTTTATCTGTTGCGTTGCTTGATGAAATTGATCTAATGATTTGATGTCATATTCTTCACTGATGAAGTATATGAGTTTGTAAGCTGCACTAATTCATCTGCAGGATGATCAACCCAAAGCCACTAGTGGGTCCTCGATAGTGGATGTACAAATCACATGACTGGTGATAAGAATCTCTTGATGGATGCTCCCTTATCACCATCTCATCTGAAGTACATCATCTTCGCTGACAAAGGCAAAAGTCAGGTATTGGGTCTAGGTAAGGTTGCGATCACTAGGGATCGACACATGGACAAAGTCATGCTTGTCGAGTCCTTAGGATACAACCTCATGTCTGTCTCAATGCTATGCGATCTGGATATGGTTGTTGCTTTTGGCAAATATCGTTGTGCTGTGATCATGGGATCTGACAACTCCATAGTCTTTGAAGGCTTTAGGAGAGGAGACTTGTATATTGTTGATTTCTCTACAGGACCTCAACTAGCTGTGTGTCTACTTGCAAAAGCTTTAGAAGGCTGGCTATGGCATTGACGACTTGGTCATGCAGGCATGAGGAATTTGCACACGCTTGCAAAGAAGAAGCATGTCATTGGCATAGAAAATGTCAAATTTCTCAAGGATCACTTATGTGGTGCCTGTGAAGCTGGAAAGATGACCAAGGCCAAGCATCCAGCGAAGACTATCATGACTACTACTCGGCCATTTGAATTGCTTCACATGGATCTCTTCGGTCCTAATCATTATTCTGTAGTTTCAAATGATGCTTCTCAATATGGCTTTGTTATTGTTGATGATTACTCTCGATATACATGGGTACACATTGTTACTTACAAACATGAACTGCAGGAAGTCTTCAAACGATTTTCCTCAAGGGCTTCAACCAACTTTGGTGTGAAGATCAGGCATATCATAAGTGACAATGGAACTGAGTTCAAGAACTCTGGTCTCGATGACTATCTTGATGAACTTGGTATTACTCATGAGTTATCTACTCCTTATACTCCTCAGCAGAATGGCGTCGTGGAACGCAAGAACAAGACTCTTGCTGAGATGGCTCGCACTATGCTTGATGAATACAAAACGCCTCTTCGTTTCAGGATTGATGCTATTGATACTGCGTGCCACATCATCAACAGAGTATATCTTCACAAATTCTTCAAGAAGACTGCCTATGAACTCCTCATTGACAAGAAACCCAACGTGAGTTATTTCAAAGTCTTCGGTGCTAAATGTTGGATTAGAGATCCACATCACAACTCAAAATTTGCACCGAAAGCACATGAAGGGTTTATGCTTGGTTACGGAAAGGACTCGCACACCTACAGAGTCTTCAACAACGTTCTTCACAAGGTTGTTGAAACTGTAGATGTGCGGTTCGATGAAACTAATGGCTCGCAAAGAGAGCACCTACCTAATGTGATAGATGAACCAGCTCCTGAGGAAACTATCAAATTCAAGGCTAATGAGGATGTCATTCCTACCGAAGAATCAACTGAAGAATTCATTCCAGAACCTGAAGAACGTCGAGCTGATGCACCTGAGGAAAATGCTGAAGAAAATGCTGATCAAATTCATCGACGACAACCAGCTCATCCTCGCGTTGCTAAAGAAGTGCAGATTGAGAAAATCATCAGCGACATCAATATACCAGGTCCTCTCACACGCTCAAAAGCTTCACACTTATCTAACTTTTGTGTGCACTTTGCTTTTGTCTCTATCACAAAGCCCACTAAGGTAGATGAAGCATTTCTGGAGCCTGAATAGATTCAAGCTATACAAGAAGAATTACATCAATTCGATCTCAACAACATCTGGGAACTGGTCAAACGTCCAGATCCTCGCAAGCATAATATCATCGGCACAAAGTGGATCTACCGCAACAAGCAAGATGAAAATGGCCTTGTGGTAAGGAATAAGACACGGCTTGTAGCTCAAGGCTACACACAGGTTGAGGGAATTGACTTCAATGAAACTTTTGCACCTGTTGCTAGACTTGAGGCTATTCGTATATTACTTGCTTATGCTAACCATCATGATATCATTCTCTATCAAATGGATGTGAAAAGTGCATTCCTCAATGGTAAGCTTGAGGAAGAAGTATATGTTGCTCAACCCCCAGGTTTTGAAGATCCAAAGAATCCTGACAAAGTCTTCAAACTCAATAAGGCTCTCTATGGCCTCAAGCAGGCCCCTCGGGCTTGGTATGACACTTTGAAGGAATTCCTCATGAAGAAAGGCTTCAAACCCGGTTCACTCGATCCAACTCTTTTCACTAAATCTTATGATGGTGAATTATTTGTGTGCCAAATATATGTTGATGATATTATCTTTGGCTGTACTGACCAACGCTATAGTGATGAATTTGCCTATATGATGAGTGCAAAATATCAAATGTCTATGATGGGAGAGTTGAAATTCTTCTTAGGTCTCCAAATTCGTCAACAACGCAATGGTATATTCATATCTCAGGAGAAATACCTCAAAGATGTACTGAGGAAATTCGGCATGCACGATTGCAAAGGCGTCAAAATTCCTATGTCCACAAATGGCCATCTGTGCACTGATGAAACTAGTATTGACTTCGATCATAAGGTATACCGCTCCATGATTGGTTCTCTATTGTACTTATGTGCATCTAGGCCAGATATAATGCTTAGTGTTTGCATGTGTGCCCGATTTCAATCTGCACTGAAGGAATCACACCATAAGGCTGTGAAACATATTCTTCGATATCTAGCTCACACACCAACACTTGGATTATGGTACCCCAAGGGCTCGGCTTTTGATCTCATTGGATATTAAGACTCTGACTATGCTGGTGATCGTGTGGACCGCAAATCAACATCTGGTACATGTCATTTCCTCGGACGATCTTTGGTCTGTTGGTCCTCAAAGAAACAGAACTGTGTATCACTATCTACCGCTGAAGCTGAGTATATTGCTGCTGGCTCTTGTTGTGCTCAATTGTTATGGATGAAGCAAACTCTCAAGGACCATGGTGTCAACGTGAAGAATGTGCCTCTACTCTGTGACAATGAGAGTGCCATCAAGATTGCTCACAACCCAGTTCAGCACTCGAAGACAAAGCACATTCAGATTCGTCATCATTTTCTTCGTGATCATGTGTTGAAGGGCGACATCTCTATTGAACATGTGAAGACTGAAGAACAGCTAGCCGATATCTTCACAAAGCCCTTGGATGAGAAGAGATTTAGAAGTTGCGGTGTGAGCTAAATATCTTAGAATCTTCGAATGTTCTTTGAATTGGACACTCATCCTAACACTTATGCAAAATTGATGACTTAGATGTGCAACACATGAAGAATTTGTTTTTCTTCAATCATTGAAGAATAACGCTCTAAGTGTGAAGAAATTAATGAAGAAATTGATTCTCAGAACCCTACGACAATTGTACGCGGTGTCTGAAATCATAATTCTTATACGGTGGGTCACGCCACCACAAAAGTTGAAAATCTTCAATTTGAGTTTTTGAAATTCCTTAGTTGTTCATATTCTTCAACCTTGCAAAATCTTCACTGTTTCCGTTTCTTTTCTTCAAGCAAAAGGTAATATATATATATATATATATATATATATATATATATATATATATATATATATATATATATATATATATATATATATATATATATATATGTGAGTTTATGTCCTCTACAACATTCACTTATTGCTTCACGTTGCTTTTTCTGCTAAGTGAATGTGATCGGACCCTTCCCCCTCTATGCTAAACTCAACCCATTCCATTCACAAATTCTTCATATGCGTTCTATTTGAAACTCGTTCAAAATCTTCACTGTGTCCTTGTCAGCTGAAGAAATTGCGAATGCAACGTTAAAACTTATCCTTTCCAAAATTTTCGGTTTTACCGCTCAAATCGTTCCGCATTCCTCGACAATACTTATCTATTCACGCACGATCTCACACGATCTCCACTACACAGTACGTGGGTGACACATGTCGTGCGAATGAGAAGGGTCAGGGGCACGTTCGTCCTATTTCTTCGGGCGAACGGTTTTTCATCTCAGCTATAAATACCCCTTCCCTTCCTTCACTTCACTTTTTACTCCGCTCGTTCTCACTCTCCCGCTCGAGCTTCTCCAACCCTAGCGCCGCCGCTACTCCATCGTCGCCAGTGAGGAAGAGCTTCACTGCCTCGACCTCGTCGCCGTCGTACTCGCGACGGCCACGGATTTCTTCACTCCGCCGCCGCTGTAGCTGTCTTCCTCCGCCAAGTAAGGGCGTGGAAGATCTGCACAGACGAACTTCACTTCTCCATCCCACAATTCGTCATGTTCTTCATCCAGGGTAATTAAAAGTTACTTTTACTGCCCTCTTTGTTCAAACGTGTTCTTCAAAATTCTCAAAAGGTGTTTTCTTCATCAAATCTTCACACACTAAACACCTCACATACCCTCTGTTCTTGATTTGATTTCTCTAAGCTATGATTTTCTTCAAGATTCCTCAGTTGTGTGGATTTTTCAATCTATACAACTCTGGAACCTAAGACAAGGAATGCTTAGTCAAATTCTTCAAGACTCAACTGGTCAAATTCCTCAAACTTGTTCTTTTTACAAAAAACTTCTGAGAACGCATGATGTCTACACACGCTTCTACTCTTGTAGACTATGTTGGGCCTCCAAGCGCAGAGGTTTGTAGGACAGCAGCAATTTCCCTCAAGTGGATGACCTAAGGTTTATCGAACTCAGGGAAGTAGAGGTTGAAGATGGTATCTCTCAAGCAACCCTGCAACTAAGATACAAGAAGTCTCTTGTGTCCCCAACACACCTAATACACTTGTTAGATGTATAGGTGCACTAGTTCGGCGAAGAGATGTTAAATGGCAAGTGATATGGATGGCAAAACAAAGTAATATAAATCTGTAATAAAAAGTGCAGCAAGCAAACAAGTGGTAAACGTGAGCACAAATGGTATTGCAATGGTGGAAACAAGGCCTAGGGATCATACTTTCACTAGTGGCAACTCCCAACAACATTAACATAATCAAATCACATGATATTTCCCATAAAACATGCAATGGAGACGCACCCGGAGGTCATTCCTTCGTGGTCAAGAGAGGACGAGAATTATGTAGGGCTACAAAAGCACACCTCAAAGTTCGTAGTTCTCAATCTAAGGATTTCCCAATGTCACCGCGGCCATCCAAAGAGAGTCCCACAATCACCACACCATATCTAAAGGATAGTCAAAGACAAGCACCAAGAGACTCTCAATCTTCAATCAACACACAAGAGAGGAAATCACTCATGAAAATATTTTTCTAATCCATGTCCAATAGACCGCTGTCACCTTGGTCTCGGGGATTATACTAGATAAAGACAAGTGAGTACATCAATCCAATACATAGAGGAAGGGGAAACATCATGGGATCACCCTAGATTAACATAGCCTATGATCACAACGAAGATCACATCATGGGAGAGAGAGATAACCACATACCTACACGTACGAGCCCTCGGCCCCGGAGAAGACTACTCACGCATGGACATGGTGAGGAGGAGGTTGATGATGGTGTTTATGGAGAGGTGCAGCCCCGCGAGGAGGAGACGGCCGGCGGCGGCGGCCCTTGGGGCGCGGCGGCGGCGGCGGCCCTCGGGGCGGCGGCGGCCCTAGGGGGCAGCGGCTCCTTGGCCCCCCTTCTTCCTTGTGGATGGTGCTGGTCCTCCCCTCCAAGACGGCGGCTCGGGAGGAGGAAAATTCGTGGCCCTTAATGACCTAGGTTTCCTCTCTTTATATAGACTCTCGGATTTCCGTCATCAGATTTTGGGCCTCAGTAAAACGGGCTTTACTCGGCCGTCCGAACTCCGATTTGGACGAATTTTATATCCAGAAGCATCGCCTCGAAATTCCCCATAACTATCGCAACTAGACTTTTTCTGTTTGACGTGGTCTTCGGGCTGGAACATGACCATCTTTAAAAAACGTTCTCAGACAGATTTCAGGAAAGTCAGAGTCCTACTCCAATACGACTCCTTTTGCGTTTTTGTCAATTTCCAAATAATTCCTACACAATAAAGTGTAAAACAAGAACATTGTGCACTTTTGCAACCATTAGTAGGTTAGTCCAAATATGATCAAAAGTGTATGGAAGTGCATAAATATCATAGCAATATCACACAAAAAAGGCATGGAGCAAACAGAAATTATAGATACGTTTTGGACGTATCAACATCCCCAAGCTTAATTCCTGCTCGTCCTCGAGTAGGTAAATGATAACAAGCATAATTTCTGTGGTGACATGCTATTAACCATATAAGAACTTTTCACAGTCACATGACAAATGCTTACTGAGATAATGAATCTGTAGTAATTAAGTTGCCTCATGAGAAAATCACAAAGAACTGGAAGTTTTACAATATGATATTGAGACACTCAATAGATTTGTAGTGAGCATGGTGTGCAAATATGACAAAGTGGTACCTCGCTTGCCCCCTTTAGTGAAGCAAAACATAAATGCAGGGGCACCTCCAAGGTTTAAGTGACGACTAGATACAATGATTTCAGAATAAACGATATCATAATCATGCAAAAGACAATGGTACTTTGGGACAATGCACATTACACTCAGAATGACAATCATGGTCTCAATAGTTGGTGCTTTAAAGAAGGTGGAGACTCTCGAACCGTGGCTTTTGATGGCAAGGTTGAAAACCCGTGGTCGGAAACAAAAACTAAACATGTACCAGAGCTCTTGGTTTTAAAAACAGAGGTAAAAATTATTTTTTTAGAATATGCATATTTCGTCAACGAATGCTAGTAGATAACTCAATTACTTCTCGAGCTGGACAAGTTTCGAGGAACGGCTCCCGCATGAGGACGATCACATCCTCTTAATCTCCTTTGTTTACCACTGCCAAAGTTTTATGATTTCTCATGAACAAAGCGTGAAGGAGGGTTTGTTTGTTGTATTATTTTTTAATGAGCCGGGCGCACTCTTTGCCAGTTCCTTCTCGTATTAGGGGTTTGCACATTAGACATGCAATCCCGGGGTGAAGCTTGTCCAACATAAAAAGATCATGAATTAACTACTACTTCCTCATGAGCTAAAACAGAGGCACAAAAGAGAAATGATTTTTTGAATAATTTCGAGATGGTACACGAAAGTCTTCGTTAGGAATGGCAGGTAAATACCATGTATAGGAAGGTATGGTGGACTCATATGGCATAACTGGTTTAAAGGATTTTGGATGCACAAGCAGTCAGTCCGCTTAGTACAGGCGAAGGTTAGAAAAAGACTGGGAGCGACCAACTAAGAGAGCAATGACGGTCATAATCATGCAGAGCGACAAAGCAACATTGAATCGGGCATGGAAGTTATATCGCTACTCAGAAACTAAAGATCATCAAGGCTTGATAGACTTTCTTTACAGTCTTAAATATGCGTGAGCATATGCCAAGTCAATCAAAATAAATTCTTGGAGGAAGATATCACTAGACCATACCACATCATAGGCAAACAAATCATGTTGGTACTCCAATAACACATTAAGAATCCCCCAGCTATTTAAGACTAACCACAAGAAAACATGAACTACTAGGCACCATTATGCACATAGCGTTTTTATCATAGACATGTCAACCAGTGCAACAGAAGCCAACTCTCTTAACAAGATAAGCATGATAACTAAAGAAAGTTCCAGCGACCAACTAAACAAAAGCTCTTTAAAAAGATAAAGCATTAAAACTAAGAGCTGACATGATAGTAGCTATTGAAAGACAAAGAACACACACAACAAAGATAGACATGAAAATTCTATGTTGTGCTCTAGGTTGAAGTGGAGCGTGTTTCTCTCCCACACAAAGAAAGTTGAGTTCCAACTCGTTATGAACAGCAAGCAAAGCTAAAGAAAACTAAAAAGGAAACTAAAGCAAGACGCTCCAAGCATAGCACATAACACATGAAGTGATAAAAATATAGTGGAACGAAAGACGAACTGATAATTGTTGATGGAGAAGGGGATGCACGGGGGCATCCCCAAGCTTAGATGCTTGAGTCTTCTTGAATATTTCTTGGGGGTGCATGGGGGCATCCCCAAGCTTGAGCTTTTGACACTCCTGAATCTTTTTATCATCTTCTCTCGCACACTTGAAAACTCCCTTCATACATAACTCATCATAATCTGATTAGCGAGGTTAGTACCCTTAATAAAATAAATTTTCCTTGCTGGAAATAAGGATATTCTTGAAGGTCTACTGTTTCTCAAGATTGCCAAAAGGTTTTTGCAAAGAAAAAGCAAGCTCAAGGTTTGCAAAACGAAGGAAAGGCAAAACAGGACAGAATCTGTGAAAAACAGACCAGCAGGTAGTAAATAATTTTTTTGGGGCGCTTCTGCAACTCAAATCAAAAAACTCAGAACAGACGCCCGAAAGCCAATTGTATAGAGCACGCTGTCGAAAAAATTCAGACCAAAAAGATGATCTGGTGATTTTATACGAAGTTTTCTGTCCAAGGACAGAATCTGTTTCCTGGACAGCACGTCACAACTTTTGAACTTTCTTGCAATCAGAGGCTAAACTTGGCACAAAGCTGAAAAATAAAGATACAATGATGTTGCTACAGTAGTAACAAACATCAAGACCACTAAAACTGAAAGCAAAGATAACAAGGGTTGTCTCCCTAGAGCTCTTTCTTTATAGCCATAAAGATAGGCTTAAGACTTTAATGATGCTCTCATAGGAATAAGAGCTGAAGAACAAAAGAGAGCATCAAGAAGCAAATACCAAACACATTTAAGCCTAACATGCTTCCTATGCATAGGAATATTGCAATAGAATAATTCATTGAAGCACAAAGCAACTAGCATAGGAAGGCAAAACAAGCATAACTTCAAAATATTCACCATAAAGAGAGGAAACTTCTTATTATTAAGATATTTAGAACCAAGTCTCCCTCTCTCATTATAAATTTCAGTGGCATCATGGATGAACTCAACAATATAAGCATCACATAAAGCATTGTTACCATGATCCACATGCAAAAAGGTACTCTTACTCTCCACATAAGCATAATCTTTCTCATTGGTAATAGTGGGAGTAGGACTATCATAAACAACTTGAACACTATAGATTAATTGTGTATTAGGAGGGTGGTGTTCAACAAGGGAGTAATTCCCTCCATGATTATGACAAGTTTCATAAGGATAATTTCTCCTTATGTCATAGGTACCTTTATAATCTCTATATATTGGAGTTATAACATCATCATAGTAGAGAAGAGCATTATCATTGCTAGCAACTATATTTGTAATCATGTTGTCTTTATTCTTACTAGCAAAAGAATTATCAATAGTCACATCACTAGTGGGTAAAGGATTTGCAATCCTATCATCCCCAAGCTTAGAGCTTTCCATATCATCACTTTCAGAGTTGGTACCAAAAATATTTTCAAGATCATAAGTAGCATTATCATCATTTTCCCAATCACAATAAGTAACATGCATATCATAATCAAAATCATCTTCAATAGTACCTACGGACGTATCATCAAGATGATAATTAAGACAATAAATTTCACCTTCTTCTTTAAACTTACAACCGTTAGGATAAAAGTTGATGGGAGGAATATGCTCAGGCCAGGTTGATACCCATTCTTCTTCCTTCTTGCTCCTCTTCCTCCTCCTCTTCTTTTTCTTCTTCTTCACCTTAGGAGGGAGTGGTTGGAGATGAAGCTTCTCCACATTTCCTGGTTTATCATTAGAAACAATAGGGGAAACTTGTGAGAAACTCTCCTTTTTATTAGCAGAAATATAAGAGACATTTAATACTTTCGTAAAGTTCCCTCCTTTCTAATCTTACTTATGTAATCATTTTCATGGCAATTAACAACACAATAGAGATGGCAATTTTGCAAAGTGTTTTTTATTCCTATGGCATTAACATCTAGCCAAAAAGTCTTTTCTGATAACTCTTCACACATCAAAAATAACATAAGCTCATCATAAAGATCAGGGGTGATCATGTTATCACACAACTGGGTAACAGTTTTGTTTTGAAAGTGCATGCATTGAAAATTAAAGTGACCCTCTATACGGCAAAGTTCACAAGTAAAAGGATAAAGGTCACACAATTCTCTAGCAATTTCATTTAAATCTCTGACCCAAGTGATTGTTCTTTCATGCTTATGTTGCTTACAATACCTCTCTTCTTCAATCATAGGCCTTTCACAAGGTCTATCCACTCCACAAAAATTAACATGCTTATATAAAACTTCATTTTTAGGAATTGGATCATGCATGTTGAAATCATCATGAACAATTTCATTTTCTTTGCAAATCTCTTTAAAAGGTTTATGATGCTTGATCCAATCCTCCTTAGGCACATTAAGATGTGAAGCAAAAGATTTGAGGAAATCAACAAGGAGTTGAGAATCAAGTCCAAACTTAGCACTAAACTTATTAAAACTTGTAGTTTCAACAAAGGACTTAATGCAATCATACTCATAAATTATACCTTACTCTTTACCTTTGTCGATCTCCCAATCTTCAGCGTTGCGTTGAATTCTTTCAAGGAGTTCCCATTTAGCATCAGTCTTTTCGTTTGTGAAAGAACCCATAGAGGAAGCATCGAACAAATCTTTATCCTGTCGAGAGAGCCTCGCATAGAAATTAGTAATAATCATATCTTTGGGGAGCCCATGGTTAGGACATTTTAGCATTAACGTTTTCAGTCTCCCCCAAGCTTGAGCTATGCTCTCTCCGTCGTGAGGATAGAAATTATAAACATAATTCCTATTCTCATGGACTTCATGAAGAGGATAAAACTTGGAGTAAAAGAGAGACATAAGCTCTTGCCAATCAAGCAAGTGCGAGTTATCGAGAAGCTTATACCAATCTGAAGCTTTATCTATAAGTGATACGGCGAACAATTTCCTCATGACAAACTCCCTTGATACACCTGCAAGCTTAAATAATGAACATAATTGTGACAGATATAGCAAGTGTTCACCGGGATGTCTGTCTCCTGCGTAACGATTCGCCAAAACATAATCGATAATACCAGCTGGTATTTTATAGGGCACAATTTCAGTAGGGGGAGGAGCAACCACCACAGGTGTGGGGCGTCTTCCCGCAAGCAACGATCCAATAGCAATGTTGTCCATAAACATAACTAGTGAAATAAAAACAAGAAACAAAAAGATTTAATTGCAAGATCTAAAGATATACCTTCAAGCACTCACCTCCCCGGCAACGGCGCCAGAAATAGCTTGATGTCTACACACGCTTCTACTCTTGTAGACTATGTTGGGCCTCCAAGCGCAGAGGTTTGTAGGACAGCAGCAATTTCCCTCAAGTGGATGACCTAAGGTTTATCGAACTCAGGGAAGTAGAGGTTGAAGATGGTCTCTCTCAATCAACCCTGCAACTAAGATACAAGAAGTCTCTTGTGTCCCCAACACACCTAATACACTTGTTAGATGTATAGGTGCACTAGTTCGGCGAAGAGATGTTAAATGGCAAGTGATATGGATGGCAAAACAAAGTAATATAAATCTGTAATAAAAAGTGCAGCAAGCAAACAAGTGGTAAACGTGAGCACAAATGGTATTGCAATGGTGGAAACAAGGCCTAGGGACCATACTTTCACTAGTGGCAACTCCCAACAACATTAACATAATCGAATCACATGATATTTCCCATAAAACATGCAATGGAGACGCACCCGGAGGTCATTCCTTCGTGGTCAAGAGAGGACGAGAATTATGTAGGGCTACAAAAGCACACCTCAAAGTTCGTAGTTCTCAATCTAAGGATTTCCCAATGTCACTGCGGCCATCCAAAGAGAGTTCCACGATCACCACAACATATCTAAAGGATAGTCAAAGACAAGCACCAAGAGACTCTCAATCTTCAATCAACACACAAGAGAGGAAATCACTCATGAAAATATTTTTCTAATCCATGTCCAATAGACCGCTGTCACCTTGGTCTCGGGGATTATACTAGATAAAGACAAGTGAGTACATCAATCCAATACATAGAGGAAGGGGAAACATCATGGGATCACCCTAGATTAACATAGCCTATGATCACAATGAAGATCACATCATGGGAGAGAGAGATAACCACATAGCTACACGTACGAGCCCTCGACCCCGGAGAAAACTACTCACGCATGGACATGGTGAGGAGGAGGTTGATGATGGTGTTGATGGAGAGGTGCAGCCCCGCGAGGAGGAGACGGCCGGCGGCAGCCACGGAGATGGCGGCAGCGGCCCTTGGGGGCGCGGCGGCGGCGGCGGCCCTAGGGGGCGGCGGCGGCCCTCGGGGCGGCGGCGGCCCTCGGGGCGGCGGCGGCCCTAGGGGGTAGCGGCTCCTTGGCCCCCCTTCTTCCTTGTGGATGGTGCTGCAATGGTGCTGGTCCTCCCCTCCAAGACGGCGGCTCGGGAGGAGGAAAATTCGTGGCCCTTAGTGACCTAGGTTTCCTCTCTTTATATAGACTCTCGGATTCCCGTCATCAGATTTTGGGCCTCAGTAAAACGGGCTTTACTCGGCTGTCCGGACTCCGATTGGGAAGAATTTTATATCCAGAAGCATCGCCTTGAAATTCCCCACAACTTGCACAACTAGACTTTTTCCGTTTGACGTCGTCTTCGGGCTGGAACGTGACCATCTTTAAAAAACGTTCTCAGACAGATTTTAGGAAAGTCAGAGTCCTACTCCAATACGACTCCTTTTGCGTTTTTGTCAATTTCCAAGTAATTCCTACACAATAAAGTGTAAAACAAGAACATTGTGCACTTTTGCAACCATTAGTAGGTTAGTCCAAATATGATCAAAAGTGTATGGAAGTGCATAAAATCATAGCAATACCACACAAAAAAGGAATGGAGCAAACAGAAATTATAGATACGTTTTGGAGCAAACAGAAATTATCACGGCAAATTCCTCAGACTGCTCCTGCCCCTACAAAGTCCTCAGCTCCTTCGAAAAAGTCTTCAGATGCGGCCACAAAATCTTCTGCTCCAGTGCATCTTGCCACATGTCAGAGGACTGCAGGCATATCCATTGCCTCAGGAGCCTCTCCAAGCTCCTCTGCTGCTCCGAGTTCCTCAGCGATACCATGTTCCTCAGCTGGTCCCTCGCTGCTGAAGAAAAAGACAACTGCTGGACGAGGCTCTCGCCCAAGTCCTCATAAGAAGCAAGTTGCTTTCCAAGTGCTGTCTGATGACGAAGCTGATGATGAAGAACTGCTTCAAATCATCAGAGACAGGCAAGAAAGGGCCGCTAGAGCCAAAGGAAGTGAGGTACCACTGCTGTTGGATCCCAAGGTGATCCTTGATTTCATTGATCTCTGACACAAGGACCCAAACACTCCTATGCCCGATTTCAACTTGACTCCTGGCCAACGTCATATGCTGACCGCCTTCATAGGCGAAGAAAAATGGAAGTTTGAACAGGCCAGGCAGACCAAGAAAGCGCAGTACAAGAAGGAGCGCTTTCTGAAGAAAAATGCTGTCAACATGACAACTGAAGAACTAACCCAGATTCAGGGTGAAATCAAAGCCCTCAGTAAAGAATTTGAAGCATATCGTGCTGACTGGTTGGGCGCCAAAGTCAGATTTGTCAATCTGACCAAAGGTTTTTCTTCAAGTGCTGCTCGCATGACGCACATTGAAATTCCTCAGGCTGAAGCATCTGCTCAGTCTGCTGAAGGACATGCTAGCACCGCTGAAGAACATCTGGCTGCTGAGGAAAATTCCAGGGCTGATGACTCCACTCGAGCCGCTCAAGAAATTGCCAGGGCAACCTCTAGTGTTGCGCCTAAAGAAAATGACAGGCCAGCTGAAGCTTCAAATGCTGCGCCTGAAGATCAGGAAGAAGTCAGGACAACTGCATCAGCTGTGCCTGAAGAAAATCAACCATATTCCTCAGCTGCTCCTGCGCCTGCTCCAACTCCAATCCTTCCATCTGCATTAGATGTGAAGAAGACAAAAGCTGCCGAACGTGCAGCTTGAAGAAAAGGAAGGCATCAGCATCTTCAGATTCTTCAGCTCCGAAGAAAATGAAGCCCTTGACAAGCTCAGCTGAGAATCCAATTGATGCCATTCCAATTTCATCTATGCCATCAAAGGACCTTGTTCCTTTTGATGAAGATTATGTGATTCCAAGTGAATTGGATGAAGACATTCCCTCTGCTGCTTCCTCAAAGCAGACGGATGAAGAAATTGAAGTGGATCCTATCCCTTTAACACCAACCATCTCCTCGCATGTGCCTCAGTTTACTGCTGAAGAGGCCGGCGTTGAAGAAATGGAAGAACAAGACTCTGACGTGGACATTGGGAATGCCACTCCACTGATGACTGATGACTTCTGGGATAGTCAGCATCCCAACTCCCCTTTGTTCACGCCACTCCAACAAATTCCTCATTCACCAGCACCAACTGTTCCAATGGGCTATGAGGAAACTCATCCCACACAGACTGTTCATGAAGACATTCCAGCCAATTGTGCTGAAGAAACTGATGCTGGTGCTGAATCGATGAAGACTACTGCTGAAGAGGAACCATAAATTCCTCAGACCGAATAACCTCAGATTGCAAATCCAGAGGTAGTGATGCAATTGACAGATACTCCTCAACCGAAGCCAAAGGATCCTTTCTCAAGGAAGCAATCCTTCAAGAAGGCTGATTTCTTCGGCGAGCATGTGTTCTTCATTGATTTCAATCCCTATGACTCTGCTCGCATAAGGAAGAGGCGTTTCTGGACCGCCAGTTGATGACTTCTCGCCCCTCGTTGGTTACCCCAAGTGGAAGGTTTGAGATGCAGTGTAGCGGTAGTTTTCCCTTGGCAAAGATACCAAGGATCGATTTCCCCTGAGACTCCTAGTTTCAACAAGAAGGTGTCAACTGCTAATGGCGCTAGATATTAGCAATCAACTTGGACCTGCACACAGATACAAATAACTTTGCTCCCAACGAGTACAGAGAGGTTGTCAATCCCTCCGGCCTTGTCGTTTACAAAGGATCAAACGCAAGTGATAATAGTGATAGGTATAATTGCAAATAGTAAGTAAAAGCAGAAAGTAAATAGCGGATGTCACTACTGGAATCTGAGTCTTTGCCATCTGCCAGCTCTTTGCCGTCTGCCAGCTGATGGCAAAGAGGCTGTTTGCCGTCTGTCTTGTCAAAGCAGACGGCAAAGAACCAGCTGATGGCAAAGAGGATCTTTGCCATCTGCCAGATCTTTGCCGTCTGCTGGCAGATGGCAAAGAGGTCTTTGCCATCTGCCAGCAGACGGCAAAGACCAAAGTGGGCCCCATGGGGGTACTGTACTGGCTAGGTCACACCGGCCACTTCTTTGCCGTCTGCTGGCAGACGGCAAAGATTTCTTTGCCATCTGCCAGCAGACGGCAAAGAGGTAAGATGGGGCTCACAGTGTAACGGCGTGGGCGGGCTAACGGTTATCCTCTTTGCCATCTGCTGGCAGACGGCAAAGAATTCTTTGCCGACTGCCAGCAGACGGCAAAGAATTCTTTGCCGACTGCCAGCAGACGGCAAAGAATCTTTGCCATCTGCTGGCAGTCGGCAAAGAGGTGGGTGGGGCAACATTTTTTTTTTTGAGATCTAACAGTTTTTTTTAACCCGATCGAGACCCCAGCTCTCTCACCCCCGCAGCGCCCGCACTCACCCCCCCGCAGCCCCGACCACGCCGCCGCCCCGACCGG